>JAPYYS010000073.1:0-115591 GCA_030522525.1 Campopleginae sp. 14b
CGTGTCCCGCTTTTTTTTTTTCTTTCCCTTCTTCCTCTCCTTCTTTGTTATATATATACATATATATATATATATATATATATATATATATATATATATATATATATATATATATATATAAATGATTCGCGTTGCAGCATATACTCGAGTATTATTTTCTCGCATCCTTCCGTGATCCTCCGATAAACCTTCTTGATGGAGGATCTCACCCGTGGATATTTTCAGATTGTGAAATATCGGATAAAATTCATAGCGGGAGATGAGAAAACGGGATTTCACACACACCACCGACATAAACGAGTAAGCTAGAGTTCAATGTTTGCTGAGTTAGCCAGAAAATTAAGGGGATTCATTTGCATTATTCAACTATTTCATCACCCATATTTGTTGCAATTAGACCGTATATACTTCGACTCATAACTCGGAGCTTACGTTTTTGAGAACAGAATTAATTTTTTTCCAAGTATACTCGTCCAAAATATTGTTTTTACATATATTCATATGTTTATCGATGTAAAAAGTCATTTCCACGTTGTCATACTCTTGTTAATCTTCGATATCTACCGAGTGAATTCTGAATAAACTGAATTCTTATGGCCTCCGCGGCTATTGCGGAGTTCGCAAAAATCAGTTATTTTTTCGGAATGTAATTTACAGAATAATAATATGGATCGAAATTCCGAAGATGTCTCAATGAATTTTTCCGAGGAATTGTTTCGTACAGAAAAATAATAAAGGGATTTCCCGAGGCTCCACGGTACAGAGCGGAAACACGTGCTCCATACAATTTTACATCCGATGCTGGAACGAAATATCATCAGCTGTAAACATCCGCATTTTTATTGATATTAATATTCACCTAGATAACACGTTTGAAGACAAAAACTAATGGAGATAAAAATCATCAGAAAATAAATTATAACCAGAAAAAAACTAGGCAACGTTACCCAAAAATCTCACTCCTCTCTGCAGCCCATCCCATAATATTCATTGGAAAAATTAATTTGCCACACCAGCAGAATGATTAATAAAAATTGATAAAACAAATTCGGTCGCTTGAACAGGAACTACCGTTTCCGGCTCCGCGTTAAAAATTATATGTGCCGAAATATCATTCTCCACAGCCTAAAAATAAGCCAAAAGATCCTGTCCACAGGGATTTCATTGATTTCGTTATTTTGGCGAGGAACAAGTTACCGAGAATGTTCCAATCGCTCTTCTTGTGCAGTGGCCTAGTGTCGTATCAAAATGTAGAAAATGATTAAAACAATTTGTTTCTCACAAAATTAATTATTATTTAGATTCCATTAAAAAAGTAAAGAGGCGTAAAAGATTTTCATTATTTATTCATCGTTTTAGTGTTTATGATTATTTATATTTTTAGTGAAATGAGTCTTATTGTTATCCAATAACCGGTGACTATTGTTAATTATTTTTTTAACTCGTTAATCACGGATGAAGAGTTCGTCTATATAGGGGACAGTATTACATGGTGCTATCCATGATGCAAATGGCTATAGGAACTACACCAACTTCAATGTAAATGGATATGCAGATGCAAATGTAAATTTACAAATTATGGGCAATCAGCGAACCCGAGAATATAATTTTCTCGTTGTTATTCTCTCAGGAACGTGACGAATAGAGCAAAGCTCACACGTATGCACACCAAAATGTTTGTGTTAATCGTAATTCACTTGCACTGGACAAAATCCTATACAATAATATAGAACTCGCTGAAAATGTGTTGCATTCGCTGAATGTTCGTTTAGAAGAGAAATATGCCATCAAATCGGAATTATGCAATATTAACAATCACTTAAATTATCGAGTTTTTTTTTTTATATCCATTTTATTTATTCTGTATCGTTTTAAAAATGATTTTTGTTGTTGTTGATTTTATTTGTTAGAAAATAAGGATGAACGTGATGACTTGTATCTCAACTTGTGCGAAAAGCAAGCTTTCGATATTGTTCCGTATAAAATCGGAGTTGTGGATCCATCGGTCAATCTCGTATAAACAATTTCAATAAATGATTGGTTGCAGTTCATTTTCTGCTCGTTGGTGAATTTATTTTTTCACAGTACCCTTTGAAAAGGGGTATGATTTCCCATATGCAATGCGCATTGCGGCTTTAATAACAATAACATAAAAGCAGGCAGTATTCTCTTCTCTCGTGGTACGCCCGTTGGGAGAAGACCGGCAAAAACTTCAATAGAACGGATAACTCTAGCAGTATCCGAGTGTCTCACGTGTATACGTCTGTATGTGCGTTCCAATGCATTATTATTATATCCATTTCAGTTGACGTTGCTCTGAAATACGAATACAATCATATGAAACACACGATCACTCGCAGAAAATCGTACAAAAACACCGACAGAAATACAAGCACATAAAGATCGATATTCCCGAGCATCTTACGACCTCTTGCTCGAGTCACGAACTGCACTCCTATTTCTCTTGAAAATGCATCCTCGCTTTCGAGGTTTTGCATATCTCTACTTTCCACTCCGGCAACGCTCTTTTGGTGTTGAATTCCTCCATCCCACTGATTTTTTTCTCTCTTCCTCTCTCTCTCTCTCTCTCTCTCTCTCTCTCTCTCTCTCTCTCTCTCTCTCTATCGCGTTTATGCTTTTTATCCTGGTCGTTCTTCACGAACCTTCCGATCGTACACTCTTTCAACGGTCGCTTTTTCGTTGTTGTTTTTTTTCCGTCTTATTTTTCCATCTCTCCATTCTTCACTCGGAATTTTCTGCCACCTACGATATTCACTCTCGCGTCACTCGTCAGTTTTTCTTTCACGAAAAATAAATCGGTTCGCTCTTTGCATGCTTGTTTGCCTGACAGGATACAAAAAAACTCGGTCGCCATTTCGCCCCATTATTTTGCCATGCATCAGAGTCGCGAATCGATAGAAAAAACGGTCAACTGTTGAAACTTTATTCTCGTATCCACATTGGTTAATTAATTTTCATTCAAGAATTTCATACATTTTGACAATTCAATGGAACACGGTCATTTTTTGCCCCCCCCCCCCCCCCCATAAAGTTATTCACTCTGCATAAGAACTAAAGAAATGCTTTTCTTCGCTGCACCAATTGCAATAATTTGTCAGGAAAATATAGTGGAGGAACGATCAAAATTTCTTCATTTCAACAATATTTTCTATCCAGTTTTTGCGTGCTTGTTCTTGTGTCTATCTGAGGTAATCGAAAAGAAAAATTATATAATTGGAACTTCATCGAGCATAGCGTTACTCGAAAAGTTCAGTTCCGGTGAGAATGTTCAACATTATTTTGGCAATAATACTTTGCCTTTGGAATTTCAAATTCGAAACCAAAGCTGGTATCGAATAACATGCAACACGAACGGTATTCCTTCACAGCAATATCGCGCTTTTATTTCATAGTGAAATATATATAGGATTCATTTGCAGGGGCGGTACAATTTTTTTCAGTGTTTGTGAATACGCGTTTTCCAACCAACAAGGCTGTGGGAAACGGCCTTGCTGCATGCACTGGATCGTTTGAACATGCACTATATGTTTGTACAATTTCTATCGACATTCAAGCCCGGATAAAAATTCAATTGTCTATCCTCATGCGTACCAATTGATCAGTCCAAATCGATTTTTAAACGGCTCCACCATTAAAATCGGACAGGATTAAACGTTCGATTTGAGCGGGAACCAAGAAGGATTGGATTCCGATTACACCCTTTCGTTACCTCAGAAACCTCTAGAATGGGCGAAAAAACAAGCACGAAAAAGCCACAATGTGATTTTGGGTTGGGTCGATTCGAGCCCACTTACGAACCTGTCGTCAAATTGATGCAACACAATTACTTTTTAAGTCACATCAAACATACGATGAAATTCATTTATGAGGTTAACTGACTTTTCGTTCGTATACATTTTTTAAATATTACGGATCGATGTTTTTCATACAACAAATTCAATCATTTTAAATATTTTCTGTTTTGATGGAATATTCAATCGCTGTGCCGAATACAATTGGGCCGGAAAAAAATTATTTAGATATCGAAGCCGATTGTTTTAACCTGTGACAATGATTATGCATGAACATGTTGAAAATTGAACCGCAATTTTGTACCAACATCGGAGATTACCTGATCATAAACTCTATTAATTGTAAATGTATTCAATATTACACTGTATTCAACTCCTATTTGCGCTTCTTGCTAACCAGTTAATTGATATCCTACAGCAAAACCATTCCACTCTTCTCTCTACCGAGTTACACACCGGACTTCCTCATTTCATACGGTTTTGTTTGTCCATTAACCGCACTAATCCGATCCGAAATAATATGATTTGAGACCCGCTTGGCTAACGACCCTTTTTCCCTCTTGAATGCTGTTTCCTGTTACCAACAAGTAGCCATTTCACTTTTGTAACTTGTATACTTGGGACAAAAGACATCCAAGTGCGACAGAGAGTTCACTTTTCTTACATTAACTTTGAAAAATAACTCAAAACAAGAAAAGTTATTATTCGAGGTTTATCCGGCGAGCTCCCATCTGACCACGCTACGACCATACGAATCGGAGCAAAGGCACCACAATTCTTTTTTTTTTTGTCATTTCTAACCAAAGCACTCGCCTACCACCTTTTGACCTACTTTTTTTTTTTGAAGTGGGTTTCGAACCACCGAGAGCGCCAAAAAACACATGAGAAAATCCATTGATGTTGGCGACGCTCGTGAGTTGGCCGCGCCACCACTAGAGGCCACGACTTTTTCTTTTTAGAGCAATGGATTATATGATTGAAGCCTGAATTGGTTGAAAACAGTTCGTAATTCCGATGTGATTTCTATGACAAGAAAATAAATGCGGAATAAAAAAATTCGACGGTATGTAAATAGAAATTATATTTAAAGTTTGGGCTCTCATTAACTATTCTAAATGGTCACCACTTGGAATAAGTATAGAACGTGGATAAATGTACTACATTAATTTGCACTCGTTGACCCAACCCTTCACTCCTAATTCAGTCGGGGCTGGAGGAAGTCGGAGTCGGGAATTCATTAATTGAGATCGATATAAGGCTGTGGGATAGGTATTATCGTATATCGTTGGTGAGCAGTGTGGCGTAATCCAATCGAGCTATCGCGATCAAGAGTGACCAATTGTCCAGGTAGTAGCAACACGAGCGACACGATCCCTGGCTTATCCTCCTTTCTCCAATACACGTGCGCGAACATCTCTTAATCAGCAGTCCCGTAATTAGAAGCGTCAGCGCTAAATTCGAACCGAGAGCTAACAGAAATTTGTTCCTTTTCACGATTCTTCCGATCGACATGTGGAAACCTTGTTTCCGAGAGGGCAGCAAAAAAAAACTAATACATGTCTAACTTGGCGAAATCCGAGGAAAAATTCAGTATTGCTATTTTACGTTTTTCAACAATGATTATTCAGAATTATTGATTAACACCAATCGCCATAGTAGAAACAATAAAAACCATTTTTCATTTAAACATCTTAAAATTAAAAACGTTCATTCGGGAAGTGAATCATCTCGCTACGATTAACTGTCTAGAATTCTCATTAAATTTGATGGCCACTCTGTTCACACCGTGCTCTTGGCGATGTTCATTCTATGCTGCTGGCACATGGGAAAGTTTGTTTGGATTATAACTAATTATAATTGATAATAAATGTCGTCGATATTGCACGAGATGAAAGCAAATTTGGTCAAAAGGAAAATAGGGAGATGTCCAAAAAGAGTTTTAACGATTCGAGCAACCTGTCATTCTCCGGAAGTAAGCTTCGACTGCCGGGACACTTGAAAGGGGGCTGTAGAGCTTCCACAAAGTTCAGACGAGCTTGTACTTGGTTTATAGCGGATAGCGGCAATTAATTTCACGCTGATTCGCCGTCGCATCCGAGAAAGTGCGACTCGGCGTTATATCGGGAGAGGGAAAGCAACGCTGAGAGCAAGAGAGAAATGTACTTGCGAGAGAGAAATGTTGTAGAGTCTCGGTCTCGTGGGCAAAAGAGGATTGAGCTTGGGTGGAGAGAAATGCCCGATAAGAGCAAGTTGTAACGAAGTGAGAGAAGCGTAGCGACGCTTCTGCTGTTAGAACAGTTGAGCGACTCCATTTGTTTCTTACCTAACATCGTTCTCTTCGTCGATTCGAAACCTCCCTCAGCTTCCTCCGCCCATCCGGCCTTCTAGTTTAATTCCGTTATATTTCCAGCGCATTCAAACGGATGGAGCCCCTGAATGGCGATTTTTATATTGGTCGTAAAGTAACAGTATCATAATTATTCAGGAATATTCGATGCTATTTTTGCAGACTACGATCGAACAGCCAAGTTATTTGAAAATGTATTTCCCATAATTTCGTTATAACCGAGTGAAAATATATTGTGCTTTTTCGTTTTACTCGTAAACCCATGGACTTTCAAAAACCAGCCGATTCAAGAGTAATATAAAAAGAGGAGTGATTTATGGAGAGAATTTGCTGGTCTGCTGAGCTCTCTAAAAAGCTTATTTGTACGAGAAGAAATTCAAACTGTAAGTTAAACCGAATTAAATACATTAATGTTCATTATGAAGAATAGGAAACATTTGGAAAAGAATCTGAGAGAAAACTCTAAATCGAGACGAGGATAAGCTTTTCACCAATAAGTTGACAAATTTTTCACTACAGTTCACAGTAACGGCTTCCTGAAGATTACCTCATTTGGTGAAGCTTGAGAGCATTAGAAGTGTCGCTCGATATTTCCTTGGCACGTTTTCCTCCATTCATTGCACGTTGTTTGACGGATTGAGTTAGTATTCCCTTCTGCACTGACCCCCTAGTGAACATCTCTTGGCACTCTGGCAGTAAAAGCCATGCCGCCTTTTTAAGCTACGGCCTCTGAAATATAGTGCGACATTCCGACGAAACATTCGTACGTCGTACTACGTGATTGGAACAAAATCTGTCTCACAGCGTAACGACGGGTCGTCCATGAAGATGGGGGAATAAATACAAGCATTAGTAAATAATTTAAAAAAAGAAACGAATTTTTTTTCCATGCATGCACGATATGTTATTACGTTAGGAAATTGAAGGTTCAATATTAATACATGAGACAGAAATAGAGAAATCCAAAAGCGAGGTTCCAACAAATCGGATGATGCGAATAAGGCAAGGCTTGTACGGAAGTCCGTATACAATTCAGCTGAGCGTGTTGTATTTCTCGGTACACAAGAGTAGTTACGAAATAAGGATAGAAAGCAGAGCATACTTACATAGCATATTACTTACCCGCAGTGAGCTCTCCAAGAGTATAACTCCAACCGCTACTATGAAATTGAAATCGCTTGGGCGTCGCTAGCTTGGATACCTCCAGGGCCTTCGTTAAACCAGAGAAATGTAAATGGAAAGAGAAATGGAATAAGGGAGAAAGACAAAAAGAGCAGTAGAGAGAGATGGACCATTAAAATGAGGAATATAAAGCTAGGGAGCTGTGAGAGAGAAGAATCGTTTTTGACAAACAAGTTTATATGATTGTACACGATCCAGCATCGTTCCGAGTCTTCTCGTTGCTAATTTCATTTCCCTCGTACGAACGTCTGTCTCACTCGCCCCTAGACTATTTTCTTCGTCTATCCAAATATCTAATTAATGTGCCTCTGATATATTTCCAAGTGCTTGGCCGGGCGAGAGTGGCGGATGAACAGTCGGTCCAGTGAGAGATCCTAATGCTCGAAGATTCGGTTTCCACCAAAGCCGCTTGTATTCTCGCGCGAAACCAATTATAAGTACTCTCAAAGTCGTATTACAAGAGCCCAGAGTGATTCCGGTCAAAGTTAAAATGGGTGTTTGTTGTCGCCTGCTGACAGCAGTGTCATGGGACGAGTCAAAGCCAACCAGAGACAAGACAAACTTTATCCTCCCAATTTTCCCAGATGAGTTTTCTAATTATAAAAAAATAAACTTAAACTTCCAACAGTTCCTAATAATATATTCTCCAATGGGCTTGAAATATCTATGACTTGCTGAGAAGTATGAAAAATGGGCCTAATATTAGGTTATATTCCAATTTATAAACAAACTGGTGAAGAATTACACGCTATATCGAGTATTATTCTCGTTTCTATGCTCGTCCAGCGATCGTAAAACTGCAAAAAATACGAGTCCTTCCTTGTAATCATTAAATAGTTTCTGCATTAAAATGTAGAATAAATAATGCTAAATTATAATCTGGTCCGTCGAAATTAAACCACTTGGAATCGCGTAAACAATGAAAGGAACTTGGATATTGTGGGAATATTTTTGAAACACTGCTGTTGCGTAATGAGGATCTGGTATTGGTGGGAAAGAATTAATGATGCAGCGACACGAAGAATTATGCGATGAACCCAATTTTTAATTCGATCCAAAATTATGCAATATTTTATTGTCCCGAACTCTTGATCCCGAACACAACGAGGTCGTAGATCTTGCCGTGCACAAGAGTTTCGTCCGACGAATTCCCGAGTGGATTCGGGTTCCCGCTGACCGCGTGGTCAACGAGGCCGCTATGGCCGCGATGCCCCAAAGCTTCCCGAAATCCCGAAATGCGTTCGATCCCAAAATTCGTCCGGAAAATATAGCCGTAGCCCGATTCTCAGCGACTTGAAGATTGTGACAATCGTAACCCGTTTGTAAGGCGGTTACCAGATGCCGAACGGATTCGCGGATACGAGAACGAGGACCGAACAAGCTTAATTCGCCAAAGCGCGTGACCGTGTTCTCTCGTGTCCCGATTGAGAAGAAGAAAGGATCGCTCAATAATGCGATCGATGAGTAATAGTTCTCGTGTTACCGCCGCAAAATGCGTCATTCCCGAACAACTGTTCATTATTCGAAAGTACGAGCTTCTTTCATATTCTCGGAAGCGTAATCCTTAGTTCTTGTAGAGTTTGGCTTAAATGCTGCGTATACTGCTGCTCGAACCGTTTAAAGTATTTGGTTTAATCACGAAGCTGACAAAGTCCGTTTATAAAAACCATTTGCTGCATATACTAGTTCATTGTGCTTGTAAACAAGCTCGTGAATTTTTGGAACGACATGTCATCGAGCTGCGGGTGCGGTTGATATATAGATAAGCCAAAAAGGAAAACAAGAGATGGGAGGCAGAGTGAAACGTGCCCAATTGTCCTCTTGATAAAAGGACGTTCCGGGTTGGGGAAGATTTAGAATGAAAAGAGACAGGGACGGAAAGGCTGAAACGTATTGGAGAATAGGGGATTGGGGCAAAAGCACCTTTTTCAAATCCCGGGGTAGTAATTGTCGGGTGAACACCGACGCACTAGGTCGAGGGGGTACGGGGGCATCGATTTACGTTGCCCCCGGGATCTCTCGTATCTTTGCGATACGTCATTCGGATGGCAAGACGACCATTTGCCCCAGCTTGTATCCTATCGGTTAAATCCGAAGTTACTACGGTTTCATCCCCTTTTCTCGCGCTCTTTTGTCTTTTCTTTTCAAGATTGCTCCTCCGTGATCTCACTTGCGAACTAAAACGAATAATAAATTCCTCGGATCACAATCGGTTCATCCTCTCTGGTTCTGTATTTGAAAAATCGCTGAAAAGCGAATGCTGGCTCCACGAAAGGAACGTGACGAATTTCCTACGTTTTCTCAACCCTAACGAATTAAATGATTATTTATTCGGAATTCATCGGGAATAATCATGGAGGGCTGGAACAATGCCCGATTAATCAAGTGGATACAATCACGAAAATATTTTACGCTCGTTCCAACGGCCCAAATGTCTTGCAATTTTTCATCCACAAGTTTAGCGCATATTCCCCAGTTTTGTCTGAAATCGAGGGGAACGTTGTGTGCAATCGACTTGAAGAAGGTGTTGCAAAAAGTTTCAATCCACTTTAATTGAATTAAACCACCGAGCTACTTTGGTCGACACAATGTTGGGCTGAATTCTTAGAACCCTAACAGAAAATTAAGGAAAACAGAAACAGTTGAAATTGACAATTACTTTCTTAACACAAATTGCGCTCCCAAGTACTCTCGAGTTTGGAGTGCTCATGCACTGTGCATTCCAAGCAATGCAGATCCATATTGTTATAATAATGATTCTGTATTTAACATCTCGAGTAAATGCCGAGAATAATTGCTCATTTTATTATGCTAGCTATTTGTCAAAGTTTCTAATTATTCTGAATTCCGTGTTGGTAAATAGGACACAAGTAGATGTCCCAATTCGTCTGGCTGCTTTTACAGACTCGAGGACAAAGATAAATTTGATCCTTTCCTCAATTGGTCAGTTCCGTTGAGCCTCTGGTTAATTCCCTTACTTTTGAAGCCGCACATTCTACTTCATTCTCATTCGTCCTTTTGGGTACTCGATCGTTTTAAACTTCGCTCTACGCTCCTCAGTGTTGCCAACTATATTGACAGTGAATATCCTGGACGCCTAATCCATTTCGAGCGGTCCCTGATTCTCGGGGTAGCCATGACCCGGCTATAGCTGTAATCTCGAGACCACCAACATTTAACCTAATCGGCCAATTAAGTATACATTCACCTTCTCCCACTCCGCAAAGCTACTCAGATTGTAGCATTTCACATTTTCTGGCTGATTTAAACTTGAGTTTACTGAATTACAAACCTGAATGGTAAAAGAGGATAGAAATAGCACAATCAGCCGAGCAGAAACGAGACGAAAGTCGCTGTTGCTGGTGCACTATTCACGGCCACATTAAACTTTAAGATTGTTTGAAAACTCATGAATGGAAAGGAGATTGAGATTGGATGGGTAGGCGAATCTATTTCTAGGGCATGGACTCCCTCGATCAGTGGCAATTATACACATTATTGAGACGGGATTCTAATTCCCATCCTTGTTATCGGTCCCTTGTAGTACGATGAATAAATTGGCAAAGTGCCATATTACAGGGGCCAAATCTCAAGCTTACGACGTCGTGTTTATCACAGAGGTGAAAATCGCATAAAAACCATGGCTATCACGAGCGATCAGGGTAACATTAACAAAGTTATCGACCTTGGGATATCGTAGAATTTTGAGATGGAGAGAGCATTCCGATGCACGGGCAATGATGGTGAAAAGCTGTTTTGAGGCTTGCCAAAATTGTCGTTGCACTTCACCTATAACCATGCCGCTGAAGGGCCTGGGTGAGGAGAGGCCGTTCTCTCCGGTAGAAAGCAAACAACGGACGAATAAAGAATCATGGTGACTGTGGCACCGTGGCACCAGGCGTTTAATTAAGCACAGCGCAGCTGTTTTGTCACCAGGACTAAGAGAGACCGAGATAGTTGCTGCGTGTGCACATTCGAAGGCAGTTGATTTAAACTAGAACATCTGCCGCACGTGTTCCATAAGCGTGCAGGGGAGCAGGAGAGCCATGCAGTTTGTGTACGAGAAACATTCTATCGCACACAGTCCTCGTTGATTTAAAGTGTGCCACCTCTTGCTGCAGCTACAGCTCCGATTGCCACGCAGATGACCGACCGAGCCGGTGCCCAACCCCTCCCCCTCCTCCAACCTGTTAACTTTTCCACAATGAAATTGACACATTCGCACGTGCACCCGCCTCTATTGATTTACAGCCTCTTTTCCACCTTCTGACTCTCGATTATCTATAACGTTATTAACGTGTCTTTCATGACTTTGGAAATACGAAACGACTGACCAACTTTTATGCCCAATCCACACTGATTAATCTTTGCACAAACATGTCACAATATTCACCACGTATATCCAGGAAACTTGACCATAGGTCGGATGACCAGCATCCGATTCAAGAAATCCTCAAAAAATGTATTTTCTATCATACTTTTTGGCATTCATCATAAATTCTTATCGAAATATATTGAAGAGCTACACAGACTCCATCAGAACCACTCAACGTCCGAAGGGACAATTATCTGACCACGATGGGTTGAGAATAATAGAGGCCAGGACAGCAAAGTTCACCTCATCAAGACCTCTTCCTCGATGGAATCTGAAAAAGCTGTGCTTACATGTTTTGATGAACTGAATTTGTTCCGAATCTTGATTAAGCGACGTTTTCATTCAGATGCTAGTTAGGGTTTATACTTTGATTTTTTTTTCTGTTATTTCAGACAGTGCAAACAATTGATGAGTATAAAGTTAGAATACATTTGTTGGTTGAGTCTCGTTTCATTAGTGGTTAATACCAACTGATAGTGAGCACAGATGTAGAACAGCAAGCGATATAATAGATTCGGCCAAGTCAACCGAATGAGAGGCATAACTACTAGGTGCGACCACAGCTTTCCACTTATGCAGAAGGGGCATGAATCGCACACGCGGTAGACAGCTAGTCTGTAGTACATTCTCCTGTCCTGTTGTGGCGATTAGTGGTAGTGACCGGTAAGTGTCGATAACGAGCGGTTTCGTCGTAATTCGCCAATCTAGTTGACATAGATAATCGCTTCCGTCGACTAAATTTATATGCCACGTCAATGCGACTTTTCTCTTCAGCAATTAATGCGGGACACGTGTGATTATTCGCTGAACCAATGCAGAAAAAATGATTGGCATTGACAGAAAAGTCGATTGGATTCAGCTCACGCGAATATTCTCTCCGTCCCTCGATTGGGGAAATTTATCAAGCATTTTCGGAGGTAATTTACATTTTTCTACAATTTTTCATAACGCATTGGAATTAAAATTTCGTTGCTGTGCTGCGAGACACAACGATGTAATTCGAGCTTGTAATCAATCTCAGTCGCCGTCTTTTTAATTTCGCCATTCCCGTCAACGTTTCATTCAACGGCCTCTTTCCCATCGACGCAATTCTCGACGGCCTCGATTCTTCATGATGGCACGTCTCTCGTTTTCAGAGAGGCTAAAAATAGTGAGTCGTAAATTTCTTCAGCTTCGGGTTTTTCTTCGACTTTTTTTACGAGGCGTTTGACGAGCTTTTGGTCGAACGTAAGGGCTACTATCCGCGACTTTTCCCAGCGGTCTGACATCGTCAAGAGCTTGGAAAAGAATCTTCAGAAAATTCGTCCACTCTGTCCTTCACGTGTAATTATTGCTAATGAGCTGAAGATGGCAATTAATCAGACAATCTCGTGATTATAACGAGGAAGACGTTTCTCAGGAAAAAAAGAAAAAAAATTGAAAAAAAAAAAAACATTTTTACTGAATTATCCGCGCTCCTAATTTGAGTGCTTCGTCGTAAAAACAAACAAAAATTTGTTTAACGAGCTCCAATTTTTCCTCTCCTAATTGCATGAGAATAAAACGATCATGAAAAAAAACATTCGATAAGTTTTTCCCTCCAACTATAAATTGCGGTGAATCCAATGTGATGAAAAACAAAAGAAAGCAGAAAGCGACCGAATAACAGAAAAGCTCGAAACTTTTTGATGAGAATGCATGCTTCACAGTCGACAGAAAACATGGTCAACGGAGGAAGAAAGTTCGGCCACCCAACAATGCTTCTAGATGCTATCCATTTTCCATTGTCCATTGGTTCCCGATCTTAATAGGCGTCTACGACAATGACGATGATCAACTATACGGATTACTTGCTTCAGGGTGCACGTAGTTTCGACGACACGAGCAAGTTTACTACTTCCCAGAGGAACGATAAACCGATGGGGATGAAGGTGCCCTGAGGGATTGCTGCGAACCGATGGAACACACCAATCGCTGAGTTTATGCCACCGATTACAGTCGATAAACTAACTCGTAAATAACGTCATCTTATACTTATCAAGCTGCCATTTCATACCATAATGTCTCAATGTATATTTTCGAATCTACGAGCCCGTATCATTTCCCCCACAAGTTTTAATAATACAAACTTCAATTTTTACCGAGATTTTTCAAGAAAAGAATTTGTAGAATTTGCGTCGAACGTCCGTATCGGATTTCAAGCGACGTCGAAACGATTATGCGAATTAATTCGTGTCTATATTAAAAAAAAAAAAAAAAAAACAGATTATCCTCACACGTATGCTTGGGACAAAAGCATTGGAAAGGATACAGCAGGAGCGATAAAATGATGTTGAGTATCCGCGTAGGAAAAGTCTTGCCCCGGTTTGTCGTATAACCCGTGGGGCTGATAACGAGTTCGTTTCATTACGGAGTGTCCTATTTTTTTGGTGGATCATATACACACGTAGCGGGTGGTCTTTGTCGGGTTTAAAAGACAGAAGTACAGTTTCCCTAGACCAGGGAGATGGAATATTACGGTGAATCGTTGCCTGGCCCTCGTATTAGAGCCGCTGCTTTCTCCGAGATTAAATGTCGCCTCTCATTCTACGGGCTCATTCCGTTTCGCGCCCTCTTCATCCTTCGTGCCACTCACTTTCGCGAATCTCAAATTTTACTTGTGTATATATTCTCCGTTGCGCTCTTTCCGTGCCGTGCGAGAAAGCACAAGGGGCGTAGGAACTTCCACGTCTCAGCGTCACCGTCTCAAATGCTGCAACGAGTGCCAGATTCGTGTTGGTGAAAGATTTTTTACTCTTTAATTTTTTTCTACTTCTTTTTTCTCCCAATGAAAAAACCTTCTTCCGGAAAGCTAGGCGGACGACACGAGGCACGCTCGGCGAAGGGCAAGAAGAGGCAAACAGCACGCCTGCAACGTTTTCCGAGTCTCGAGGCAATCGGGAAATTAAGCGGCAAAAGATGCCGGAAGGCACTGGCACGTCCGTGAAATTTTTAAGGGTTCAATTATCTCCACGTTTTTCACAACGACGAGGTCGTTTTTCATCGTTTTATTTTCTCTCTTTTTTTTTTCCTTGGCATGAATTAGTTTTTCGTTTTTTCTTCCTGACGTTTCACGCTCCCGCAAATTCCGTATCCGCATGACTTGGTACATTTAGCCGTGCGGAATATAGCAAGTGCGCTTAGCGAATAAGACGAACGAGCAAATGTCATGATGAAGGAAGAGGTTAAAGTTTGTCCGGAAGGGACGGGAACGCAATCAGGATGAAAAATGCGGAGTAGCGCGATCCCTCGACGTGCTTTCCCGAGTATAGGGTGATGTGCGTGAAAGAGAGGAGATCGTAAGAAAGCGCGCAAGAGGACAGCACCGGAACATCGTCTCCAATGGAAAATTTCTCAGGGAAAACTTTAATTACTTCCCAGGGATTCATTACTCCATGCTAATAGACACACGTGTTTCCGCAGCAGTCCAGCAATCTTACACTCCTCTGTCCCTCTCCTCTCGACCTCTCTTTCCGCATTCACCCCCTCCCATATTTCTTTCCCATTGCACTCTCGTATTACTTTACCACCTCGTTTCTCTTTGCCTGCTCACACCGCTTCCTTTACCTGAAATGCAAAATGTCCTCCTCTATTTTATTCCTCAAAGTTCTTAATCATGAATATTGAAGAGCACGTAATTTTCAGATTCAGGATATTCGTCCATTCCCTATTCTTCTCTTTTCTCTGCTTCCTACCTATATCGTGTGATCCTTATTTTTACCCACGCACCAGACGACTCTCTGCACAGATCGACACCGACCTCCGATCACCTTATTTTTCCTCATCATTCCAACCCAAAGATTTTGCTAATGCTCTGCCGTAGTCCCTCGGAAAGTATCCTGCTCCGTTTTCCCCACGTGTCTGGTTTCTAGACAACCCAACATACCGCTTCTTGCTTTTTCTTGTTACTGCCAAAGCCTTGATTTCCTCATCATGTATTGCAGATGGAGGAGAGCCGCGGCGGACCAAGCGATCACCGATCCAAGTGACAGCTACGGCGGAGCAGCTTAACTGTGGCAAGTTTTGTAAACATTTTTTTCTCGCGAAACTCTGAAATTCATGCTACACCACTCGCAAAAACTAATACGCCCCAAATTTCCGAAAGGCAAAATTGGCCCATTCGTCCCATGGGAATGCAAAAACTTCCAACTCACGCAGAACAAAAAAAAAACGAGACCGCCTGGAAACTTTTGAATCCTAATTTGCAACTATCACTCTCGCAAGAAATCTGATTTTACTGTTCAGGTTCTCCCACATTTTCAGGCTGCATGCTGCAAATTGTATTTTAGAAAACGACCCAGATAAATTGCAAATTCACACTCTAAAAATAAAAGGAGCATTGAATTCTTTCTCGTTTAATTTCTTAGCTGCACGGACAACAAATTTCTTGGGAAAACTCAAAAAAAAACTTTCCCTAGCGTTGTTTGAATTTCTTGCCCGTTCTCGTAACCATATTCACTCCCATTGATCCCATTTTGTCTTCGACCTCGGAGTGCCTGTTACGCATCGTTGCATAGCATGGTGGAGACTCTCTATGTTTGGGTTAAGTGCCGGGCACTCTCTATAGTTAAGATAATAGCACACGGAGTTCATTAGCATAGTTTTCGTCCCGTTCACTTGGCACAATCGCGCTAGACGCTTCTCGCCGTGGTGCTCCGCCGTTTCTTGTCATTCCTCACAAATTCATGCGTGCGCCCTTCAATTCCTAGTGACAAATTGCGCCTCTATGATGTGGCTCGCTTCCTGGGCTTTCCAATAGTCCCCTTAGTTATGAAAGCTCAATCGATCGAAGGAGAAGTCATCAGGATTGAATGTTCTCATTATGTAATTCTATAAAACTTCTCGAAGTTTGAAAACGAAAAAAAAAAACAAAATTGAAGACGTTCCACTTCCCCTTAATATCTATTCAATTTTATATTCTTCGATTCTAAAGATTAACCAATAATACAGTTCCATCAAGAGCTTTCCTCCGAAGCTTCAGAATATTTGCTTAACTCATGTTCGAAGCGAGAATTTCATGCCAGAGATACGGTTCGAAGATTCTCGAACGTTACTCTATGGGCTCATTTTTTCACTCATGAGAATAGAACGCACAGGGAATATTGATCTCTGTAGAAAGCCACGACGCTGATCGGGCACAAGTCTTGACGTTGCAGAATCAAGTTCAGGACACTTTTCATCTCGCCTTCCTCCTACCTTTCTCCAGAGACGTTATAGGCAAATTTTTTCTCATTCGTTCATCTTTTATTTTGCTCTTCGATAAAAAACCCACAGCAAATCTATTATTTTACGAAACCGGCTGAACTTCACTGACTCCACAACATTATCGTGGTAAAACAAACTCGTACTCTTTTTTTTCAAAATTCGTATATAGGTCATTGGGTTATAATAAGAAATAATAGCCTCGCAAATAAAAAGTCTTCATTAAAAACATAAGGGTTGTGCTAGAAACTTTTGAATATTTCCTTTTGACCAGAAAAGCCAAAGTTTGAATATTCCGACGGAAATATGAGTTCTATTTAAATTTTGAAAAATGAACGACAGAGGGCAGTTGTAGAACATGAAAATTTTTGAGTTTCTGCTGGTCATGGTTACATGAAATTTATTCAATTCTCTGGAGCTTGTGTACACTAGGAACAAGTAGTTTTTTCAATTATATGAAGAATCCTTGAGTAAGCATATTCCGAGTCGGGCAATCCTACTAATTTGACATAATGAGAAGCGATTTGATATTTTCAACGAAACTCCGAACGGATGGAAAAAATTAATTAAGTTACGTTAAGTTACCAGGTTGGTCGAAAAAAATATAAAAATGATAGAGACTTCTCAGCGTTTTTTCGTGAAATTTCGTACAAATATTAATTCTGAATGTTCCCTCGTTTATATGGACATCCTCATAATTACGAATGATTATTGCACACCGATTCCGGTTCTCAAATGAGAAACTGATATAGAGAAATAAGACGAACAAGTTGGAAAGCTGAGTGAACGTAACGATGCGATCGGCATGTTACGGAGCAGATGTCACTCCACAATGCCAACGTCCTGCAAAGGGTTGAGTACAGCGACAAAAGGATCAGCTTCACGCTTCCTCAAGGAGTGAACTGTACAACTCATCCAAGTTTCCTGTTCATCTGAATTTTCTATATCTATATGCCGTAAAAGTCCAATAGAGTATTGGAAATATTCTCAGAAGATTCGTCATAGAATAAAAGAAATATTGGGAAAGGGGGCAGGAGTTGAAAAAATAAAATAAGGTTGATCGGTTCATAAGTTGTAACTATCGGTTGAAGGACCTTATCAGGCAATGTGCAGACCCAAGTCGATTACCTCTCTCATCGTTTTCTTGTCTCGTACCACTTTCCCATCTCCCCGAAGAATTTCTTAAGTCACTTTACGGTTTGCATTTTCCTGCAGAATCGGCGAGGGTAAGTCGCGATATCGAGGCGGAAAAAATAAGACAGCGAAAAAGGTACTCTCGAAGCAATGAATAAAGGGAATATCTCGAGGAATTGCACCGATCGGAAGAGAGGACGTATTGAATTTTAAAGAATGGTGAATGAGAAAAATACGAAGCTTTAAAGTTCCCTCCCGCATTTTATATGCCAAGTTGGTCGTTCTTCAATTATGAACATTACAATGAAAGCTCGTTGCGTTCTTGTTCGATGCTGAGCGTGGCCACGATTGTCCATCGGTGATGCGTACACGACTTGATTAATGTTCCCCGTACTTTTTATACTTGTCTTATAAATTCTCAGTCAAAATGCGATCTTAGTGAAACGAGGACGCCAATTAATTCTACGCTGGAACAAAAACTTTTGCTCAACGTTCCACAGAGTCATGGAGCCTGATGAAAAGGCAACTTTTGAAATTCCAGACACGGTTGTGTTGGACAACAACTTATTTTTCACCCTAAAGTTGGGCGCATAAAAAACATGGATTCCGGGAGGCGAAATAGCTCGAATATCTCGGTGCTTCAGATTCTTCGAGGCTCCGTAATTTTCGCGCGACCTTTCTCAACTTCTTTTTTTACGCCACCCTCATCCGGCGTTTACTTTGTCCTCACACATCCCCCTCGTTCTTTCTTCATTCACCCCGCGAACTTGGCGTGTGCAAGTTAATTTTATTTGCCGCTTCGACTGTCGCGCATTTCGAACCCAATTGATAAACGGATGGCAAACGAAAACGACGTTCGTATCAAAGAAATTTTCAGGAACCTTCAGCAGAGAGCCGTCGCAACTTTTCCTTAGGATTTTCCCAATTTTTTCTTTCTACTTAGACAAATCTCGAATATCTCACACAGATGGGATCGCTTATAGGATTGCAGTCCAAAGTGTAACTCGGGGAAAAAAAACTGAGCCAGTCGAGAATCGAGAAACGAAAGAAAGGGAAAAAACATTTAGGTCGTGTGGAAAAAGAAGCAAAAAAGCTGACGTGCCTGCGGATTGGCAAACCCCGCGAGGATGAAGCGCATCCAAGCGTTTTCGCAATCCGCTTCTTTCGTCCATCACTTACGTGCTCGCTTTGCCGAGTTATCCTCCCCAATAAGAAACTCCCAGCATCCCGTTGCCATGGCAGACAACCGGCCACTTTAAATGTCTACTTCTTCAAGAGCCAAGAGAAGCTATTGGTGCGAGGTATAGCCAATATAATAATTAAAAAAAAAAAACAAACAAAAATGTATGAGTTGTAAAGTGAACCTGACCCTTTTGGAGTTAACTTTGGCTCGAGCCCGTAAAATCATCGATTTTCATTGAGAAACTCGACCCTTGATTCGGGTATTCTGACCAATCAAAAAATTCATTTCGTACAATAAAAGTAGAATTTCTGAATGAAATTTAATGATAATGAAGAAATTTTCGAAACGCCTCTGGACCTCCTGAGCGAATGTCCAGGAAAGGAGATAGGAGATACGCGAGCAATGGCTTGGCGGAGATTAGAGGAAAAAAGTCTTTCGATTCCTTACGTTTCTCTGTATTCTGGAAATATTATACCGTCCATCCGATCGAAAAGATCTCATTCCGGAATATCCGGGCAGGATTGAAGTACGAAAATCTGTATCTATCTTGAAAAAAGTGTGGTTGGGTTAGAGCTTAATTCCCCTGCTAGATAACGATTCAAACGTTCACCGCGAACGACGTGCCTATGCCTGATTATTCCTGACTGTGTTATGGTTATAGTATAGCTTAACAAAGTATTAAGGGTGAAAGCACTCTGAATAAGCCTGGGATATGCGCAATGGCGCATATAGATGCAATGCAAATAAGCGTTTAGTATAAGCTCACGAGCATCACCATTTTCGTTCGTCTTCGCGTCTCGATCCTTTTCTCCTTCAACGATGAATTCCTTCATAATTCGCCTAAATCACATGTATTTTACGCAGCCTACTGATCTTTATGCATTCACATTCAGCGAGGAATTTCCTCATTATTGAATTACAACAACGTTTCGATTCACGGTAATGAATATTAACACTATATAGGAAGTCGAACTAAAACCGTACGATAACTTTTCGTTCCGTTCCCCAAAAGCCAGTCATTCCTCCCACAACTTATCACTCGTTGAGCAGCAAAATTATTATAAATTGAACTCGAACGAGGCTCGAGCCTCGAAAGAACTCGAGCAGCAAATAATTTGAAGCCCCAATTATTCCAATTGTTGCGAATCATTTTTTATTCACAACTAACAGAATTCAAGTATGGCAAAAAGAGAAATGAGAGCTCAAGAGAATAGTGGATGGAGGAAAACCTGGTTGAAACATAATTCTGAGTATGCAGAGGCAAAGAAAAACGTCCTTTTTCGTCTGTGTTTCCAGGAAGACAGTAATGAGCTTGTGAATGTCTCCGAGTTTCCAGGTGGAACGATACGCTCTGTCGTACTGAGTCAACAGTCAGAAAGATGTCAGGAAAATGCAATAGATTTCAGAGCCAGTTCCATCATTTTATTGTGATAAAGGTTTATAGTTGGTTTAAATTGTATTTCGGCTGTAGGATAATTTACCTCACGCGTAATGGAATGTGTGTTTGAATTTGATGCCAGTCTGATGTTGGTGCAGCGAGTATTTCTTCACTTAAAACCATCCGGATGGGACGATTACATGGGAATAATATTCGGACCAGTAAGATTCATGGTGGTTGCACTTGATAATCAATTTCTTCAATGTCAAATATAAGAACTACCGATTCGGAAATTTAACAGGTAAATCTTTCGCGTTAATAGGATTGTGTTGTTAGCTCAATGAAATATTATTTGGAAGCCTGAGAGCTTCCAATCATTCCATGCAGTTCGAGAGTATCAACTGGAATATTCATAAACTCATGTTACTCTCGTTTGCTGTGCTCTTTTTTTTTTCTTCTCAATTCTTTCTCTTTTCCATCCCGCTGTATTCTTCAGCGTTTTCCCATTTAAAAAAAATCTATTTCTTTACTTCCAAATGGCGATCGAGCAATGGTCGGAAAAAAATAAAACGAGGGACGAGGGTGTCTGTTGCAGTCGGTTGTGCAGCAGCAGGAGTCCGGAAGGGCGAGCACGATGTCGATGTTTTGGCACAGAGCCCTTATTCGTTCCCATGCTCGTTCTCTTCGGTCGAAAGTGCGGTTACCGAAGGTAAAATGTACATTGCGGTGGTGCCAACTCACGAAGGTTTGGGCTTCCAATTTCATGGCCTCCACCGCTGTTTGAATGAAGAATTAATCGAATTGCGAAAACGTGTCAGTCTTTCCTGTTGAAGTTGGAAGAGATCTTCTTGCAGAATAAAATCATCCGGCAACCTAACAATGTACGGTAATTATGGAGTTTTCATTAAATACCAAATAATGTTACCAGTAACTAATAGAATGAATGTTTTTTGAGTTATCGATGTAACGTTAATCATTGTTGGGTATAAAAACGGGATTGGACCAATTCTCATATAGTTTTGAAGGTTTACCGGAAACACTACGTAACCTTTATATTCCCCACGTATTTCGTGCGGAACAAAATCCCTCGAAGAAGCTACTTGCAGGTATGAGCTCGTACTTACTCCGTGCAAGTCGTATTTGTGGGGTGTTTGAAGCTGAAATAGTCGTGAGATGTGACCACGTGTCTTGGCTATTCTTTTGGTACTCCTTGATAGAGAAAGATTCTTTGAAAGTCTATTCGCGCATGGGCTTGTATGGGAGGAGGATTCTCCGCCTTGCTTTCTCTGGAGTAAACCGTAGAGTTGGAATTTTTTTTCTCCTTTCTATCCCAACCCCGATGTCGCTATCTCGTGTGCTTAATAGAAAGCACGTCGTCAAACAACTGAAGGTTACACAGCTATTTAGGAAGTATACGGTGTTACAATGTACGTGTGCACAGAACCTTGAAATCCTTAGAAATCTTTGGATGCCAATGAAAATGGGAATGTCGATGAGTAACTGAGCTTCGTTCTACGTTCTCGTTTATAAATTCCGTTTGCCATGAAACTGTTGGCCTTCCTATAGCTCTATATAGACATCCGAACGACTTCTATACAACATCTCGGTTTTCTATACTTCGTCACAATAAATCGCGCCCTTTACAGATAAACTATTGACCATTAATTGCTGCCTCACGCAGATGAGTTTTTGGTATTTTTGGAACACGAACCGCGTAAGAGAGCTGTGGGTAATTGAAGAAACAAAGTTATCACTTTGGCATAACGAAAGATGCGCGTGGTGGTCACTGTTTAAGATGGAACATGAGCAAATGCGCGGGTAGAGAGATGCAACGTGAATGACGGCGTTGATTCGACAAACAAGATTCCGACTTGAAGAGTCGAATATCTACGGTCTTGGCTGAGTTATTTCGGTTGATGAGTTGAAAACAAGTATATATGTGGATCCAAGTTGATGAACCCTCAAGTAGAAGAGGGATGATGGGCATCAGGCAAGATGGAGGAAAGGAGATGAAAATCCAGACCGACGTGGAAAATTGGAGAGGTAGTGGGAACTTGAGCCAGGCAGTTAGAAGAGGACGAGAGCACGAGAGCGAGGGAAAGAGAGAGAGAGAGAGAGAGAGAGAGAGAGAGAGAGAGAGAGAGAGAGAGAAATAAAGCTAGGGAGTAAAGTATAAACGGAGACACAGTACGAAAGGGCTCAGAATAAAAAGTGAGCAAGTTAGTGGAATGTGGCGAGTTAGAGGATTGATGAAGGATGACGTTGGAATGCAAAGAGCCTGGGTTGAGAAGGATTATAAATCCTGGATGGGTTGGCCACGATAATGGATAGCTCGAAACTAAGTTAAGCTTGAATACTTGAACGTGTCTCGTTCTCTTGGTGTTTCGTCGCGATCAATCGAACAATGAAGGGGCAGCACATAATTATACAAATAAAAAATTATCTCATTTTTTGAAGAAATCTCAAGAAACATCCCATCCTACTAGTTTAGAGAATTTTGCGAGATGAATTATGCTCAATTCCCCGTCTCCGAGCTACTTGGCGTTCTTTTCATATGATCCAGTCGTCGTTTTTTGCCCTTTTGTGCTCCAAGTTGCCATGCGGTGGTAAAAATGGAAACCAGTCTGTGAGTATTCTCAAGCTTGTTGTAGCAGAAGATAAAAGATTCACGAAACCACAGAAGTCTAGAGGTAATGTCCTGAAATATTTAGCTCTGCGAGACTGGAGCTATTCTTTATGTACAACTGTGAACTCATGCCTGCACAGTTGTAAGGAAGTTTATTCAGTGATTAGTATTTGCGAATGAGAAAAAAAAACAGCTTTCGGCACATTTTCGCGTTTATCAGAATAAGAGTAGGAAATAGAAAAACAGTTATTCCGAGGCGTCAACGAAAGGGCCTTTGAAGACGAACGATTTCATTTTCAAAGCCTCCCGGGAGCATGAGACATCCAACAGGAACGATCAAAGGGAACAGATTTTCCTAATACAATTGGAATAACTTTGGGTTTTGTTGATTAACTCGTTTCTTGGCCAATAAAAACCTATCCAAAGTCTGCTATCTGGGCAATCCTTTGATTGTATAAACACAGGGGCAAGATTTCATCAATCACTCGTTCGAAAGAAAGATGTTTGATTATTACGGTTCGAGAAAAAGTGTTGACAAGTGGTAAAAGCAAGGAAAATCACAGAAACATCACAGTGCCCAGCTAGGTAATTTTTACATGGACAATTGAGAGAATGGGCTACGAAAAATTGAGCTGAGGAACATGCAGTCGATTAATTTCGATCGAGTAACCAACAAAACGAGTCGAGTTGATGCGGAAGCAATGAAAGTTCGAAAAGCTTCGCCTATTCTCAGTGCAGTAGCCATAAAACTGTAACTGTAACCTCTAACCCTTGGATCATCCCGTGATCATAAAAAACAACTGCTAATTAGACTCAATAAAAACATCATTTAATGAATCTCTCAAACTTTACCTACATAAATTGTAACTTAAAAACCTGATGAATCCAACTGTTAAAAAACTTTATGGGAACATAGGAGAAAGTGTTGAATATAAATCCGATGAAACTCAGAGTTTCCAGCGCCCGATGATCTCCGGCTCGTTAAAAATGGATAAGAACTTTTTAGTTGGTAGGATTTGCATTAAACTTGATTCTCGTTCGAGAGGGTTTCTCGAATTTTCAATTCTCATTAATCCGAGGAAACATGGTCAAGTAATTCCCCATCCAGTCATAACGTCGGTACAGCGAATCAGCAATTGAGATTTTCATCATAGTTCGCGTTTCATGTACTCTAGAGATTTTTTGAGGCTGTTGGCTCTCGTCGAGGTATAGGTCGTTGATGTGAAATATTTGCTCCATATGGATGTCGCACCATGGAGTCTCTGCTCGAATCAATTCGTGTTTCGTGTTAGGGCCCTGTGGACGAGGTTTATCGCAAAGTCGAGGAAAGATGGAGTGAGCTAGAGGGAAAGGAGCCGGGAACTGGGGAGCTCGAAGGATTCATCGCTGTTACGCTCCTCAGATTCCCCGGAGCCTCGGGGGTTCTTACGGATAGTTACGGGGCAAGTAACAGTCAGGAATTACGAGATACACTCTGCACTGCGGTCTTTGCAGGGCACGACCTTAGCTCGTTATTTTCAGGAACGTGGAAGAAAAAAAAATCGTAACAATGTCTGATATAAAACTTCTCCCGTCAGGGTGCAATTTTGAGGACCTGTAGCTTGGGAAATTTAATATTGAAGCAAGGTAGGTTTCTTCCCAACTCTCGGCTACTTCTTCTTCTTTTTAATAATGCACACAAGAGGGTGTGTTACTCCCGTATACACGAGTGAAAAGACTTAACGTAATTCTCTTTTATTTCCCCTTGATCATTCCTCAGTGGGGAACCTCAAGTTTCGTAACAGTGCGGAGCAAACCAAGAGACATACCGGGATTATGCCTAGTTGTGTCTGGATTCTGACTCTAATGCAGCCCAACTCTCGAGTCTCCAGAGGCCAAACTCTCCTCCGGCTTAGGTGTCCCTCAAACGCGATTCGAATACGGGATAGGCTCTAGAGATAAACGCCTTCGCTGATTCCACGGCCTTCGTCACCCTCGACCCAAATCGTCTTACCCTAACTTGAGAAGATGCTCTCCACACCGGTCTAAATATTGCTAGCCCGGAATCCGTTCCAGATATCATCCAAGCGTCAAATCGTTCTCCACAATGGTGGTACCTGCATTTCTCGCTCCTGAATTCTTGCTTCCATCTTGCGGAGAGCAAAAATGCATGTGCACGCATTTTCCACGTGAATTAGATTGCCAGGAAGCAAGTATTAAGAAATGAATTTCTTGCTGCTCGTAGAAAACTATATTAATATACTTACCAACGAATTTTTTAGATAAAGTCTGAGAGTCACGGACTATGAGTCTGGGCTCAATATTTGAGAACATAAAATCGATCGAACAAAGCTTCTGGATGAAGTTTTTCCCATTCCAATTTGAGATTTTTACTCCGTCCTTCTATTTAACATTCCACGTTCTTATCATTTTTAGACGTCCATTATTGAACGATTCATCTGTTTCATTGTTCCGGTTACGCATATTCGATTTGTACGAATAATTTTTTATTCCTTTGATACAAAGTTCCATGTAGTTACGTGTACATGAGGCTTTTGTCGACAAAAAAATAAAGTTTATACTTTTGCAAAGGCGACTGGGTTAGTCATATAACAGCTGAAACTACACGAAAAGTTCGCAACGAGATGGAAAAACGAGGTGGCCAAATTTATCTAGGATGGTTTCAGCAAATGATAGTATTCACACATAAATAAGAGAAGAACGTGTATTACGAAATTCATGCCAGACAAACATTTCCTTTCACCTTGTGGCGTGAATTTCGTTGGATATTTTGCGTATTGGCCTTTAATATTCTGCAGATCCCTTTCCTTGCTACTCGCTCAGTTGCATTGTGCCGGTTGTTTCATTCCATGGAATTGTATTGTGTACGAAGTGTCCGTTTGTGTAAACAAGCCGATACGTTGCAAGCAAACGATACGTTGACTTTCCGACTATACCAGCTCTGTTTCTCTCACTGCCTCCCTCGTGCTGCCGCCTTCTCCCGCCCTCACTTTGGCTTCAACCTCAGTTTTCGCTTTGCTTGGGTTTCCCTTCTACAACATTCACGTACTAGTTTCTCCACGATATCCCACGTTCAGACTTTCGTACTATACACCGGGTTATCCGCCGAATGTCTGTTTTAGCAGGGTTACTGTACCAGTGCGTCCTGGTAAACGTACCTGGCTTTAGAGCGACCCCCATAACTGCTTTGCTATCCATGTTCCTCCATCCAGACTTTTCGAACCTTTCCTAAATGTTATACATGTAAATTCATCACTCAGCGGGCGTATCTTTGCTCGCGTGGATTTGTTCTATAGAGCATGGCTCATCAGTTCAGTTTTGTAAAAGTTTCCCAGAAACTTTGGATTAATCGTGAGAAATCCAAAATCTTTTCAGTTTTTTTCCATTCCACTCCATTCCATTTTTCCATTCCATTCCATCTATACCAAAATAATTGACAATTCCTTTTTGCACAAATTTTATTTGTTGTACTGAATCCAAATTGAATTGAGCTTTCTCATTTTATTTATCAACTCTTCCTCGTTGCAAAAATCAATGATGAACGAGTATACGAATATTTAAATTTGCTGAGGAAATCATTTACATAGAGTAATTAGCTTGGGGCTCGTTAAGATCGTTAACTGCTCTCTTCTCGCGAAAGTTTAGATCGGATATCCTCAACTTTATCTCAACCCCGAGTGGTCAAAGTTTTTTTTTCAAGCTCACTCCGAAACTCGTAACTCTCAAAGCCTCTCGTCCTGACCCATTCAGTTTCGTTAATTAAGAATGAATAATATATGAACTTGTTAACGAGCAGTACCGTAACTAAAAATTTCCGAATGGAAACATTATCTACGCGAAAAACATACTTTATGAGGTCTTCAAAATATTACACTCCCATAGTACGTTTTTTGTTTCTTTTGACCTACAATCAAAAACGAACTAGAATTCGTTGGTTTAAGCCGAACAAAACCTTCATTTAGACTGAAATAACTTTGCATTTGCCTATTTCGTTCAAAGTTTTCAACAAAAATCCTAATTTAAATTTGTAAAAATGTATAATTCGTAATTTGTAGTACTAACAGAAATAACTTTGCATTTTCCTACTTTGTTCAAAGTTTTCAAAAAAATTCTCATTCGGAGAGAAGAAAAAAACAATCGAGTGAAAACTATGCAGTTATCACCCAATGACATACATTCCGTCATGGTTTGGATAATGACAAGTTTCATGTATCAATTAGAGCTGCCTGAAGGGGTCGGTTGTTGACGATAATCGATGATTGCCGGCGTATTTCTGCAGTATGCTATTTTGATCTAGGAGCTTCAATTCTGGCAGAAGGGTCAGAAGTACTAATTGAATGAATAATATTTTTATCACGTTTTCGAAAAGAGTGATCGCTATATTGCGAATACCCCAGTAAAAATAACAAGAAATACATTGTTAACATTTTATTTTATGTGTTCAATAAAAAATCTCATGCAATTATCACAAATTGGGTTTTTGGGAGCCTTTTTACGGGGTTCCGTCCACGCCGACCGCCTTAAAGAAGAATAGACTTTCTTGGGGGCAAAATTCTGATGCCTTTTTTTCTTTTTTCTACTTTACCTTTCGAAGCATCCTGTTGGAAAGTTCGTGTTCCCGTTTTCGATAAAAATTTCGAGAATAGTTTGAACATTTTTGATAACGTTACAACGTACTCGGATTCATGGAAAACCTTAATTAATGTGCTGCCGAGAATTCATAAAAGATAAGCCCGAGGCGTCGTGGTCGTCAGTGGCCGATGGATTTTGTCACGGAATTATAATCAATTAACTGGTTGAGTATAAAAATGACTTTGCGTGTGTGTACCCAACGAGGTTGAATTATGAAAGAACTCCGATGCCTATTCTATGGGACGTAGGTATGCGGATGGTTTTTAATGATGAGTCACGATAATTTATCTACTACGATAACTAATCTTACGCCCATAAGCAAAGTTACGTTCTTAGCATCCTTGGATATGGATGCGATGGTCGAGAATGAAGAGGTTGCTATGAAAAAATGGCTGGAATGAAAATTAGATATTTTCTTTATCGACCGCAGTTCATGAACCGAACTGCGTTGACTTTGCCGCGTTGGATAACTTCAGTCTCCAGCCGAATGTTCATTTGCCGGTTAAACATTGGGAAAAATGATTAAAAAATCCAACTAATGAAAAATATGATTGAGTAGTTGGTAAATTTGGATATTCGACGCTGTCGAGGTTCCTCAGGGATCGGAAAGAATTGACATTTTAAGCTTGTGCCAGGTTTGCACGCCATTCGTTCAGGCAGCTGAAAAAATATCGAGGGTATGGAATATGCACCGAAGCGTAGAGTAATTTGCGAGACATTTACGAAAAGTGTATGAAGATCTCTGGACCGATACAAATTGGGTGAGAGTAACTTTTCTGGAAACGATAAAATTCCATGGAACGTCAGTAGATCGAGCAAGAGGTAGTTAATTTTTTCATTTTACGGATAGGCGGAGTATCGATTTTTGCAAGTTTTAGCTTCTCGCAGAGAATGGTTTCATACTCGGCTAGACTTTGCGTCTGGTGGACATTGAAATTACTTTTAGGGAGGTACCTCGCGACTCCCGTAATTACATTAACTCGTGGACGAGGAAAGGCAACGGGATAAACTATCAAGGGGTTGAGCACTTCTTCGCACTCGGTCCTCCTTCTGTGCCTTCCTGCATTCTCAACTCATCCCCTTCTCTCACTCTCGCTGTCTTCCACCTCGCCAGATAATTTAATTATAAGCCGATATTGCTGAACCTTCTATTGAAATTATGAGAAAAGGTTGGTCGTTGTACAAGTATGTATTCATCACTTCGCTAGGCATAACGATATGCCCTATACGCTCCGTTTATCTATAGCAATATCCACTGCGCACAATTTTCTTTTTTCGTCCATGAAAATCAACGGGGGTCCTTTAGATAATTTAATCTCAATTATATTGAGAATATGAATGAAAACCAGGTATATGAAAAATGTCGTAATTTCAAACTAGGGTAAAAGCTCGTTATTATTAATTGCACAGTGCAGTAGCTCCAGAATCATTTATCGTAGCAAGTTTGGAAAAATTTTCAATTCTCTTTCATATTTTATGAAAAATTAGCGTCCACTGAAGAGGAGTATGCGAGAAAAGGTACATACTCCGTTTTCGAGTTTTACCTTGCTGCAGAAAATAAAATAGAAGCATTTTTCATTAGTGAATTTATTGAACATTGATTCTAAAACGAGCATTAATTATTTCACCAATTATTCCCGTAGTAGATGGTGTATTTTTTTAATGCTACAAACGAAAAGGATCCCAACGTGTCAGCCCTTCAACAAAAATCCTCTCCGGACTAGTGCAGGGTTTATTCGGTTTATTTCGTGAACGAAAACTGTCGGGACGGTTCAGCAACTGGTGTAATGAAATCACTGTATCCCATAAACCATGATATTCCCAGAAGAATTTCATCCTTGGAGCTGTTGGCATGAACACAAAGAATTCCCACAGCGGCTTGTTTGAAAAAAATTGTCTTCGGAGACGGCACGTTATACTTGGTTTTTCAAAAATGTTAAACGTCACAAATTTTCTCGATCATTTATCCTTCGACTCGGATTTCTTCCCGAAAGGATTTCAAGTGTCCGAAAAGCTTGAATCATACGTGTAATGTATTACAATAGATTTTCCCATTGGAGGATTGAAACTCCCACGGGGACTCGGTGAACTTTCTCACAACTCTACGAAAATCTCACTCCCTCGAACCACGTGTTGTGCTCGACCCTTGTATGACATCAAAAGTTCGTAATCCCGTAATGTGTCAGAATAATGATCGATCGGGCTTACTGAGAAAACGCGGCAAGGGTTGCAACATCGAAGCCAAATGTCGGTTATGCAACAAAGCGAACACATATATGTTTTTTTCTTCGCGTTTTACCTCCCGGGCGCTGACATTTTTTTTCCGTTCCGTCTCGTGTTTATTTCAAAGAACAATGAAATGAAGAGAAATGAGAATGTTACAATTACGAATCTCCGCTCCTGTAATTATCCATAAAATCCTTCTCATTTGATCTCCGCAAATTCATATCATCCCTGCGAAAATAATAACATTTTCCACTAATTCCGAATGCACAAAATTGCCTCGAGGTTCTTCCCTCTTTTCATTATCTTCCGTATTTTGTGCGAATAAAACTTTTTCGAATTTCTACTTTTAACTGCGAAATTGTACGCTTTTTATATCCCGGACAAAACGAGATTTTCTCCATGAAATAAACTCAATCAAATGTATTCAAACTGTTCGACCCGACACACTCGTACCGGTGGAATTATAGTTTGAGAGGAAAGCATGCGAGATGGAAAGCTTCAAGAGTCTTACTTCACCAGGATCATTAAAATCTAAATGAAATTCAACTCCGTTTACACCGGAAATTGAAACGGTACTGTTTTTATTGAGTTTCTCCGAGAGGAAATTTTCTATCTATTCGAGTACGACTCTACGAGTGCATGCTGGTTATCTCATGGAATTATATATTCATGGATGAATCTTGTGCTCCTTCGTAATAACTTTTGTTGCTACCGACGTCATGGAGTGATAATAAAAAAAGGAAAATTTGCCAACAAGGATTTTAATAATTTGCCCGCGTACCACACTAAGGAACAGAATAAGAAAATTCGCCAGCGAGACTTTTCATAATTTTCTACTATACGGCATTACTAACACTCAATTATGTCTTGCACCGTTTCAGCAGAGATCACGTTGCTAATCAACTTTGCTTTCTTAATGACCTTTTCCGTTCGTACAGCCAAGAGAATTTCTGTAAAACTTTTCCTTCAATCTTGCTGTTCAGAATTTCGTCAGAATCATAATCGCGAAATCAACAAATTTTCTACAATTTCTGAAAAATTCTCTTTCGTGTCTTGAATGTTGGTTAATAAATGTTAGCAACGTTTAAAGATTTAATCCTCTAAGGAAAATAGTTGAAACTTACTCGAAAATATTTGCACCGCCCGGACAAAAACAGAGACTGCATATTTTATTCATTCTCAAGACTTTGAAACTTCCACTTTTTTGGGAGGTCGAATGATCCTGAGACGACTTTTGAGAATTTTGATACGTGAAATACGTAAACTTATACAGCCTCGCCTCTTGGTCAACGTGAAGTTATTTCAACAGCCATGACCACCGCGAGGCCGAGATTTTTAAATCAACGTCAGTCCCCCATCGAATCTCGGTATCCAGTCACGTACGATATACATTTGGAAAGAATTTGAGGAATATGTGGAGTCTGTGAGTATTCGCGCAGAGCACTTTCTCATGCTCGAATCCATACATGTTCATTGATGCAGTCTATACGCGATAATAGGTGCACACGCTATGCGCGATGATGCAGTCCATTTCAAGAATTCACATATGCAGCACGCGTTGGTGAACATCGTATATAAGTTTTTTTTTTATTTTTTATTCTGCTTACGATGAATTTAGACGTAAAATTCAGCTCCGGATGTGAAAAAAACGATCACGTGACAATCGGGAAAAGTTTTGACAAGTCGGAGCGACGATTCAATAACTTTCCGATACAAATTGGTACTGCAAAGTTGTAGTTTAGACTCAGCTCATCGAATAAAAACGTCTTTTAATTCATTAGCGTGTTTAAATATGAAAACGATGGAATGGAATATTTTCAGGAATGTCCTTAAACCAATAAAATGACAGCTGCCTGTACATTCATGAAAAAAAAAAAGAAAAATAAAAAAACATTGAATTACCGATTGCACACTCCCGAGTATGATAGTTCATGGTGGCCATCCTCATTCATTTCGGTAGATGTCGTGTAAAATACGAAGGCAATTAGAATCGAGGAGGACCGATGCACCAAGCAAATGAAGAGAGTGAAAAAAGGGGAAAGGAGAAAGACAGAATGATATGGAGAAGTGATCGTAAGCGAATTGACTAGGATGAGCGAGAGAAGAAGCAAATGCCATCGGTCTAGAATTTCTTGGAGAGAATCCAAAGAACACCGTCAGCCAATCGGCTGGACCATCGACACGGTCTTCGTTAGGGTATGCTATACTTAACCATCTACATTAGTATCTCCCCCGTCGATATAAGTGACTTGGATGTGTGTGGGTATAAGCACACATATATAAATTATATAACGAAAAAGGGGCTGCGAACTTTCGGGATCCCTTTTTCAAGAGTTCGACAAGATTAAGCGACGATCCTGGGAAGAGATATCGCCAGCCTCGTCTCCAAGGAGAGCAAAAGCTCCCAGAGTAACTAAGGCTCAGATAAATGTATATAAGGCCAATAGAAGTAATGTAAAACCATAACCGCAGTCGTTGGGCATTAAAGAAACGTCCGAAAATACCATTTATTGGCGCACTCGGTATCTCTTTCCGTTCAATATGATTCACGGTCACGATTTCGTAATATAGAGCTCAAGCCATTACTGATCAAGTGGCCAGTGACCCAACCCGTCATCAATCTCTCTTTTTCGTTTTTCCTTTTCTACTTCTTGATTCCTTTCCCAATAGGACATAAAATGAAAAGTGAGAGATTCACCAGAGAGTAAAGGGGAGGCAAAGCACTTGATACGAGCGTTGCGGAGAAGATCTATAACGCCGGAGGTGCTCCCATACCAAGAGCTAAACTTTAACCCGATTTCGACCTGACCTCAACTTGTTCAATCTTTCATGCAACCTCGCGACCACACCACACCAGCACTTTCTGATAACGCGCTTCGATCTTAGCAGTAGTGTTATAGAACCGAAAGACTGTACGTCCCAGGTGCAATAGCCGCCTCAGGACCCTCGGGACTCTCGGATTCAGCTCACACACTGGAATATGCTCAAATTCACCACAGATACGAACAGAAACGAGCCAAAGAGTGAAAGACCTCAAAGAACCTTCGCTTCAAATGAGTGGTGAATATAAGCATGGCGCTTCGCCATTACGATCAAGGGACTACCGATTCTGCCATCTCTCGCTGCTTTCTTTTTCTTTCACCTCCGTAATATTCTTTTCGCTTTGCATTAAGAATGGTGCAATGCCACTGCCTCTGGAATATTACTTGCGAATGAATTTCCTCCGTACTCCTGGCCCATCGTTTACTCAGAGTCTTTCTCTTCCACCCTCTCTCTCTCTCCTCTTCACTCTTTCATTGCTTTCTTCGTATATTCCTTCGCTAAGACTATTCCTTTGAGAACACAGTACAAAATCTATTTTTCCTCCGAGCCAGCAACACCTTATTCGATATTTTCGTTTGTCCCTCCCTACTGCGCTTCCTACTGCGATACAACTCTCTCATGCGCTCTAGAGCCATGAGCCATCTTTCCTTATATTTTATTCAATGTCTATACCTCGTAACACTGTCATCCCCGTTCACCGATACGATCATCCTTAACACCAATATTTATAAACTGCTCTGTGCACAAAAAAAAAATAGGCTCTGAAAAAATTGTGCCTTCCGTTCGTCACGAAGCTTCGGCAATGCAATAAACTCAGGCAAACAAAAATATAAAGCGCATTCTCTGGTGATCCCAGTGATCGGGACAAGGACCTTTTATATCATCAGTGCACATGACATGTCCAGACCACAATATATCTATCATTCCTGTAGACTCGAGACTAACCACAATTTCCGGAAGTCACCGCCACCCCACCGGAAGCCCTTGCTTATCGCGACCACCTCCTGAACCCTGTGCAAGTTCTCTCGACGAGTCAGTTAACCGTCAGTGAAGATACCAGTAAGCATGTCAGCCGGAAAACTGCGTCAACACAGCACAAAGACTTCAATTTCTATTCCGTAATGTGTCTATCCAGCGAACCTTTTCTTTGAACTCCCTGCGTCGCACACCAATATATCGTCAGAGTGCTTAGCAATTTTTTGCTCTTTTTCAGTCTGAACTCAAATTCATCAACGACGACATTAATCTGCGACTCTGAGTGGGGCAATATTCAGCCTCGAACGTAATATTCAATTTATAATAATCGATTCGAATATGTGATTTTTCCATTAAGTTTTATTTCCTTCAGAATGTTCAATTTAAAAAAAAAATCTTTTTTTTATCCATTTGAATAATTTATTTATAAGTACCAGACTCCTTATTGATAGGACCCTCAATTCGGAAATTTGAAAATTAACCTTTTGCTTTTTGGAAAAATCATAAAAAAGTTATCATTTTCATATAATATGAATAGCTTTACTCATTTTCATATAATTCGACCTGATTATGAATGTGTGAACGATAGACTACGGACTACATTATGTCTGAGATTTTTAAAGGAAATCATCTCCATTTTTAAACCGAGTAATAAATTTGGACGATCCTTTATTCTCAAGATTAACCCGAAATCGAATAATATATCAAGTCACTTGTGAACTCGTGACCCGAGAAACCTTCGGCTTGGAAGTGATCCGCTTGGCAAAACCGCCGAACGCAACCTCTCCGACTCTCAATTCTCTCCCTCTAATTTTAACGGCATTTACCTTAATAGGTCGATTAACAAATCGAAGTTTCCACGAATACGAAGATGGTGGCTTGAGGGAATCGCATTTCAACCGCCCAATCAACTTTACGATTAACCTGCTTATCATGGACTTTTTCCCATTGATCAATCCGTTCAAGTGACAACAACGTGACCCACTTTTCACTCAATCATTGTATGAATTTGAAAAAAATCTGAAAAATGTAGATGCAGTCCAAAAACTTATGACTCTGAAACGTTTTTTCCGTTTCCTGCTAAAATTACTTCTCCACTTTTCTCTTCCTTATATTAAGCCCACCATGTTTTAAATCAAACCAAAACTTTCGGAATAAATTTCCATGTCTGGTATGGTTTATATTTTCCAAATTAGTCCATACAGCTTCGTACTGCAAAAAAAAAAAACAGCACCGGTTTATTTCTACTTTATTTGATACGATCAACCAGATTGGTTCATCGTTGAGTTCGAAGTTGTCGAGATTCTACATTTCACAGAGTTTTCATTGGTTGCGGCGATGTTAAAGTTATATCGAATATATGATGCGAGTAATTAAATAGTAAACAAGTTCATCCGAGTTGGGTCTCTGGTTTCCAAATCAACTTTGCATTAAAATGTCTCTACCAAAAATATCTATAGACGCTCAAAGTTTCTGTCTGTATCAAAATTTTGATAAATCTTCAATATTTTCATGTTTTCTTATCCTCAAAAATTCCGTGAACTCGAGTATCGCGAGACTTCGTTCCTATGAAGCTGGAGCTCGTGAGTCCTTATAAAATAACATGGACGGGTATATATTTTATTGGGTTAGAATTTCGTGATCGGCAAGCGAAACCCAAGACCTTTCAACTTTTTCTCCCCACTCACTCTTTCCTTCCCAACCCTGCAGTGTGGATCGAAGGGACGGGAATAGTTTCGTAGCACTTGAAAACGCACTTCCATGGTACGAACTATCGACGTTCTCCGAATTTTCTATAACCTCGTGGTTCACGCTAAACTTTCCACGCAATTGTGAGCGTTTAGTTAAGAAAACAAATAACACTTGTTAATAGAAGTTCACGTGTCACATTTTTCATGACATTAAGTCAGAACAAAGTTTAGACAGACTCGCCTGCATATGTTTTTATCGCCGTGTGTTTGTTATTTATGTGACAGGTGATATGTGCATCGCCGAATGGTCGAGTTTTCATGGCAAATGTTATAAGCGACAGCCCTGTGAGAAATGATTCTTGGCGTGCCATTTAAGTGTCCTATTCTCGATATAAGACTATTGTACTCCAGCATTGGCGGTACCAGTGTGCGTGACGATAATTCAAATCCCACGTATAAGGGGAAATGGAACTCGAAAGGAGAATCGATCGAGTGGGAAGACCGCTTTTTGCAGCTACCGTATTTCATGCTATTCACATTCGACGGATAGCCAAATAGTTACGACTTTGTGAAAACCGAGTTAAAAAAAAAAGTAAGACCATCAGTTCGAGCGTGCATATTACGGGATATTATCATGGGAGGATTGTGGCTGCGATGTATAGTTCCAGACAGACGCGATCGTCATCGTCGTATGATTTCTGATTCCCACGACGACGACATCAATTATTTCAGGATTTTAAAAGATATGCAACAATAAGCTGGTGGAATAATTGCTCCATTCGTACCATTAATGTCATAACCATTAATGTATCATCGTTGTTGCCATCAGCGTCGTTACGTATGTCAAAACATTCACGGCGTGTAATCGAATTTCGTGAATTCCATCATCCATTTCATAGAAATACTCTCTCGTGTCGCAGACGATTGGGATATCGATCGTGATGTCATTTTGCGTACCAAAGCCTTGCTGGAACCTCATCAGTTGAGGGACCAGTCGCTATCTCACTACTGGCGAGTGCAAGAGAGATGGCTACAATTTTCGAAATTGAGTATTTTCGACACGATTTGATCGAATAAAAAATAGCCGTTTTCTGATTAGACAAACGATGACGGAGAATTTTTATTTCCAACATTCGAGGTGAGGTTCGATGACTGATCCATCATCTATTAATGCTGACTAGTAGTTTTTCATATCAAGCGAGCAGGAGATGGAGATTATTGATTAAAAAGAGAAGTGTGTCAGATTAAGAGGAATTGAGAGAAAGAGTTGGTGGAAGGTACGAGTGGTAGATGGAACAGTAGGGAACAAGTCCAATAGAAAGTTGGACTGCGTTGTTCTGATCTCGGTAATGCGCGCGTACTTTGTTTGCTGAGCTGTGATTAACGAAGACGTAAAGAACGGAAGTAGGCAAAAGTTAGTCTTATCTTGGTTTTAGTTTCGCACTTGTCCTACTTTTTCTCCAGTCGCGTATCACATTTCGAATAATGGAGTTTAAAAAAAGTGTAATTCCAGGAATCGTGTGACCACTATGACTTTCTTCTTCGTCGTGATCCTTTTCTTGGAGACTGGCCAAAGTTTGACCGTACTTTCGATATATTTAGTTGATCCTCCTTCGAGCTTGTTGCTTCCGTTTTCAAGCTTTTGTATTTTCCGAGCTTTCCGGATCCTAATAACTTTTAAATGTGACAACTTGATCAATGAAATACCGGCTTAATTTAGCCCGAGCGTGACAATAGGCGTCCACTATTCGAGCTCCGTAATGGAGGCGCATTAATTTCGCGTTCGCCGACCGCGAATGTTCAATCTCCCCGAGAATGGAGCCACGCTCCAACCCGCTCTCTAAGTTGATGTATAGACCCAGCTACGACACGGTGTCTCGCCTCTAGTTTCTCTCAAATTAACAATCAGTAAATCCTGCCTTGAACTAAACAAGCGCTCTGATGTCAGTCGAAAGCTTATTTCGTGGTTTTCATCCCCATGCCTCGGTGAATCCAAATTAAGTAGCGAATTTGATTTATTTATCGAAGATTAACGTCTCTTGTACTCTAACGTGAGATTCCTGGGAATTATCATGTTTATGCCTGATTTCGAATTGGGAAACTTATATCGAATGATATCGAACAAAAATTAATAAAAAATCTCCATACCATTTACATAATTGATGAAAAAAAAAACGTCAATGTTCTGTACATTCTAATTTTTACCATTTAAATTCATTTGAGAGAATTACTATATACGCCGAACATTTCCGAAATTTTTCCGATTATTTTGGAACCCATGGGAATTCTCCAGAAGCTCGTCTGCGGATGTTTATGAAGTTTGTTCAGGGAACAGTTTTTTTCTACCATTCCAATAACTCTGTGGACTCGGCGCGCTCACGGAGGACCAGAAGACATTTACGGATAATAGCAAAGAGCACTTGACGTTTGGAATTGTTACCTTGAGCACAGTAGTCCACCTTGCGGCGATGATTAAATTTTCTCTTCGTGTAGAATAAGTTCAAGATAACGTTGCTAACCCCTTACTGGGGGGTTCGCAACCCTATTTTTTCGAAATATACTCTTGCTAAGGAAAATGGCAAAGAACGATGGTTTCTCGAAAGGATCATTGAGCAACGAATCAAAGTGCATCAATAAGGACGAATGGATGCGTAGTAAAGATATTTTCAATTTGGAAAAGGCGTCTTTTTATCGTTATGATTTTTTGAAGAATATTTCTCTCCGGAACTGCAATCGGGTCATAAGTATTTCCAACCGAAAAGTATGAACGGGGAAACTAGGGTAATCTTCGAAGCGTGTCATTTAATCTGCGGGAGCTATTTAATTTTATATCAAATGCAGCAGTGTTCTACGCGATAAGCTAATGGGGGATGAAGGGAAAGGGCAGATGGCGGAAAAGAGAGAGAGAGAGAGAGAGAGAGAGAAACGAGTGCACCAGGATGAGCGTAGGGATATGGAATTGAGAGAGCATTTGAGAGTACAAAATTAATTCTTCGAAGCTGTAGAAACGGATAATCGATTCTCGGGTATAAGGGAACATCGTTTCAAAAGCTTTTCTCTTCTCGCTCCCCGTTCGATTCGATACTTTTCGAGATTTCGCACTCTCCGATTGCAATTAATTTTATCGATATCGGTGTCAATTTTATCTGCTCTCGTGACTACAATCCCGCTTTTGAAATTGTCATTCTTGCAGCAAATTCTCGACGAACCTTTCAATTCTGGGCTTGACATATTCAAAATATAATTCTTCCGCTGAGTCAGAGATTTTCAATCAATTACACCATTCGCCAAATTTAAGATAAACTCGTCAACTAAATATGGAATAATGTACTTAATCTTTTCTATCGTATTACCCATGTCTGTGAAAAAAAAAAAAAATGTCCAATGCTCGTGGTTTCCATGTAGAGCTACGTGACGATTCGTCATTACACATTAATGTGTATAATGACATTAATTGAATTGAGTGTCCTACTTCTCTACTAAGTGCCAGTTTGTACATTTATGAAAAACCGTTAACGGAGCTTCAATTTGTGATACATTTAGGACGAGTAATATTCTCAAATACTTGAAACTGGAAAGTATTGTCGGTCATGCTAAATATTTATTAAAAAGACGGATCATTTTTATCAGACTCGTAGTCGCCCTGTGAATCACCCGCACGGTTTTTCTTGAGAATTTTTGAACAAGTCATCGACCCATTTCGTTATTGCCTTGCCAAGCAAATATTTCTAATCCAGCAGCGTATCTAGGGACCGGAGTTGAAATAATTCGCGTCAGATGTTTCATAACGAATTTCAATCTAAAATGAGACTCGAGTTTTCAACTACAGTGTCGCCTTTCTTTGGTCTGAATGTACTTCCTGTAGGTGCATTGGTGTAGGGTGACGTCACGAGACTTGTCCTCTTCTATGTTTGATATAAAAATATATTTAACTAGAGTACCTCGAGCTAGTATTTATAACCGGAAACTAATGTTAACCGTAAAATCGGACTTCCATAAAAAGCCTTGGAATTGATCGACCCAAAATAACTTTTTGAAAAAATATTTTACCTCCGAAGGTTATTCCGAAAAAAATAGCAAAGTAAATTTACCGTTAGATTCATCGACGGCAATCCATGAAACTAAAACTGTCGAGGATACGGGTCTCGATAATCAAAATTTGTTTGAGTGATCGAAAATAAGCGATGCTTTTTTCCGGGTAGAGATGAAAACTTGCAGCGAGGGCGACGATGCTTCTGACTCCGTTTCTACTTTCGCACTGCCAATTTATTTGCCACCGGGGTCATTCGTTTCAGGCTTCATCAGCCATAGCATCAGCTGCAGAAGCAAAAGCGTCGAGCATAAAACGAACAAAGACGTTGTGGGGTAAAAAGATATGAACTAGAAAAGACAAAGAGGAAGAAAGAAATGTCAAGCTCGCCGGAAACAGAAAAAGACAAGAAACGAATGTCGGGAAATCTATTTCTTAGTCGCTATTCACGAGCCAAGTGAAAAAGAGGTGGATACACAGAATTGGCAGTTCACGTCTTCCTGTCCATTCGCTGTCTGAAAAGATACCCGAAAGGTGCAAACCATCCTTTGTGTATGAATAATATTAATAATTTATTCCTTTCCCAGTGCTGGTAACAAAATATTTCCTTTTTCATTTTTCGATGTTTTGGAATATTTCAAGTACAGTGACATTAAAAACTGGAATAAAAATATCATCACCATCACATACCTTCCTCTATGAGAAAGCGTAAACTGAATTCGAAACTTTCCGTCTAAGAAACTGTACGATTTCGTACCCATCACCTTCTGTCGTCTTGTGAGTTAAGATTTGCTGTCCTGGTAGGTTCGGGTTAAGGGAAGAGGTGAGAAGCAAGAAAAAGCTTGTGAAGCAAGAAAGCATCGTGAGTATTGTTCCGGTTGGTAAGACTCGGTGGATCCTTCTTTTCTTTTTCGTCAAGAGTTCGAAAAACTTTTGTATCGGAGACGTGGCTGCTCAAAAGGAAAATGGAATGGTTTTTTCTTAGACAGCTTGTAGTGTACGAAAGGTCGTTATTCTCGGTTGCAAAACTCATGAAAACGTTTTGTGACTGTCCCAAATATTCTCGAAAGATGGATTCTTTTCGTGAATGATTTACGCGAACGATGATTGGCATTTGTCCCACGATAATTCAATAAAGAACTGGATTTGGGATATCTACAAAGATTTCACTTCAATATTCCTGCCACGTAGTCTCAAGACACAAATGTCAATATTCATTCTTCTGAAAGAATCCCTTCTCAATGGTACCCGATAATACGGTGGCTCAAAAAATCTTTCCAAACGCGATAAATGAACCAAGATGTCGCATCACTTGACGGTGACACATTTTTGCCAACGTCGTTCGGGAAATGCTTCCGCAGAAAGTTGCACTTCTGAGCGTATTTATTCCAGGACTCCGGTTTTTTCTGTGGTCTAGAGTCTAAACCTGCATTGTCTAAAAGTGTTGAAGAAAAAACTGAAATGATTATATTTAACCCGGCGTGTGCATTCTGGGTTTTTGAAGAAACAGTCAAAATAACAAAATTCCATTTATCCCGCTTTTTAGACGATTGTCCGATTTTGATTAACAAGGCGGTTTTGCATTTCCGAATTAAGCAGCTGCTGGACCATACATAGTAAACGCTACAATGAGTAACCGAGAATTTTTTCAGATTCGCCGGGTTAAATGATCGAAAGCATGAAGAGCGAAACTCTTCGGATAATGGAACTTCGTATGGTCCGGTGAAAAAGCGTCACTTTGTTTAATTTATCTATTTAATTTAAAATGTATTTCATAAACTAAGAGATTTTGATGTTCTACATTTTTAATGATTTGTCATCTTTCATGTACCATTATATCTAAATCACGGCAGCTCTTCATAAAGAAGCCAATATAGGTCAAGCTATAGACAAAGGATGAAAAAAAGCGGTCAACTTGGGTTTTGGAAATTAGAAGGAACATGGCGAACTGCTGGCAGTTACCGCAGAGTCGTTCGTGTTTTAATGGAACCGTTTCCGCTTACCACAAAGTTATTTCGAGACGGATCGTTACGTGAAACGTGGCAAAGTCAACAGTGACAGGAGCTTGATTTACGCAGTCGATGACGATAGCTTCGAGCATTGCTCCAATTATATACACACTGGATTACCAATACGTCATCTCCTTGAACACCCCCGACTCTAATATAATATTGTAATCACATTTTCCATGTGCAATAATATATTTGCAGAAAGCTTTCTTATGTCAAGTTCTCAAAATTTAACAAAGAGAAAGGGATCTCAGCCATGAAGATTTTCATTCGGGGAGAAAAGCATTTCCAAGAACTGGAATTGCGTTCCTCTCAAACAGAGCGTTTTACTTCACCGAACGAATACACACGGAGAAACCTTTTCTTTGAACTTAATTCGTCCGATGTAATTGCGTATTTTCCAAATCTGCAAACTGTACTTGATAATTTTTTCCATTAGGAAAACTGACAACAATAGGGATCTGAGATTTTACTTTTTCATCGTGGTAAGTTAGTCTGTGGTAATTTTCTTCTTTGATCTCTTTGTTCTGCATTTCTTTGAGAATAACCATTCATTCCTGTGCTTGGCATTTTCTTGTGTACCTCATTCTGACAAGCCTTTCTGTTTCTGATAAGAAACTCGGCCTCCAATCAGAATAACAGGCAAGATTTTTTCTGCCTTGGTTCTTGGAGGGAATATTTACATTACGGTATGCAAATATTATTGTAGATTCCCGCTAAGGTGGTTTCGCGTCGGTTCGACCGCGTTGACCCCGTGAACTCGAGGCCATTTTTCAAACTCGCTGATACTCATATGAACGATGGAATCGATTTTAAAAATAGATGTCAATGAATCGGAAAATTGGATTTATTTATTTTTCGACTGCCCCACAATTTATATTGCAGGAACGATCTGGACTCGTTATGTAGTCGCAGAATTAACGAATTTCCCGGTCCCTAAATTAAAAATGACTGTTTTCACAGTATAGATGCTCCGACAAAATTGTCAAACGTCTTTTTTCGACCGATAAAAAGCATTTTTCTGTCTAATCCAGGTCGGTTTGATGAATCCCTGGAAATAGCTCGGTAATTTCGTTGGCTCCTCGAACGACTTGAAGGATATGCGATTATACATGCGACGTCAGTAAAAAATGATAAAGATTGGAGGAGTAAAAAACTTGGGATTTTGGCTGTGGATTATGCATCGATTTCACGAGCACTAGAGGTTAAAAATAAAAGAGAGCAATATCTTCAGTGGTGCGAGATGCTGGTGTAGGTTTTGTATCTGGAGCTGCTTAAAAGTTTTATGAACTTTTATATGTGCAAGAACTGAAAAAGATGGGTCTGTACGCTGCTTGTAAATGAAACACTGAATATCTGTAGAAGCAACGAGGCCAGCTGCTTCTTTTCTCATCTCATTTCTTACGCGATCTCATATACCGGAGCCGAATATATATTTCAATAATTCCATCTAAAGCACGTCAATGTTGAACCCCCTGGAATTTTAATAGTTTTCAGACGATTAAAATTTTCTTCATCCATGTATGAATGAGAGATTTTATGAGCTTTTTTATGTTGCACGTAAATCATTCTCGATATTGTATATATAGCTCAGCATTATACAGCGATACTGCGGTAAGTTGATGCAATGTTGGTCTTCGGAATTCGGCAGATTATAGGTTCGTTATGTATCGATGGTAAATGACAACATATTCGATGACAGTTCCCGCCTCCGCATTACCACATATCCCCGAATTCGCGAGGATGTATGAAGTTATGACTTTAATTTTCACGTTTCTCGGTTATTTACGCGGCATTTATTATTTCATCTTGGTTCTCACTTTTTCATTTACCCATCGCCCGTTAATTGAATTATCTTTTGTTGTATGATTATCTATATTTATTCCTTAATTAATTTATCCAATCGTATCAAACAAAACGGGTTGAAATGTCGAGACAAGTTAGACAAAATTAATTGCCATACTTTTTTTTAATACCCGCCCACGGCAACGCCAGGAGGGTTGTGTGCATTTAGCACTCTCTCCATTTTTGTAGGTTTATTCTTGACCCCCTGGAGAGAGAACCGCTTAACTAATTTTGACGTTTATAGAAACGAAAAAGTAGATTCGTTCATTCTGGTAACACATTCACGCTTTATTATTAAAAAAATGAATACGAAAATATGTAGAGACTCGAATCGGGGCAGCGGCTCGCCGCCAAGTAGAATCTACGCAATTTTTTATCATTTTTTCATTCAACATATGTATGCTAGTCCGGTGTATTATTTTCAATTTTTTCCTCACTCAATATTTTTCTCAATCCTTCGAAAACTTTGTTTTTTTTCAATCCATACCCGGTTTACCAAAATGTGTTCGTATAATTCATCAAATCAATTATACGATAAATATTTCATGTGATCACAGCAACTCTCTCTGAATACTAGATCCAATTAATTATTCGAGCAATTCCCGTCTATACGGGTGAGGTTGTAATTACTGATCGAATCGATTGAATGACCAATTCCCTTCGGTTGCAGGAGGAACAAAATTATTAGGCTCTTTTGTTTAGTCTCACCTCTAATAGCATATCACGCGAGCACTAAAATTAACGCCAAATGGACCTCTTGCGATAGAGGCGTTTTGAGGTGGGCCAAGAGAAACTTGGCACTTCGCTCTCGGCGTAGCAGCTACTGCTGCGATAGGGGTTGCAGTAACTTGGCCTGTTCTATGCATAACATACCCAACTACTAATTTACGTTGGTGTATGCAGCCATTGCCTCCAGTGTCATCGTGCATTAACTCCTAGTCCTCTAAGCCTTTCCTTTGCAATCGTTATGTTCTCCCGCCATTTTCAGCTCCTCGTTAAAATGGAACTCAATCAACTCGACGAAATAGAATAAACGATTCGAAACATTGGCCCATCCTCCGCAATTTCGTCCAATATTTTGAGCAAAATCATGGGATGTGACAAAAGAAAGAAATATTGACTTGTGATTTTATCTCAAAATGCTCAAAATTGAAATAACCGATTTCCCAATAATTTTATGACCGTCACCATTTTCCAAGTTGAGCGGCAATGGGACAAATTTTCGTGCAGCAGGAGACAGTTTTTCAACTTGAACGAAAACCGGAAGGGTCTTGAAGAAACCAAATGGTTGCCACAGGAAAGTTTGAAGCCAGACGAAGGCTGACAGAGAAAAAAAAATTGACTGCGTTAATAATGGAACAATGTGATTTTCCAATGGACTCATCGATCATTCAGAGCCGAGTTTTCAAGTGCCCGTCATTCTCAATTATGGAAATTGGAAATTGGAATATGGAAATTGGAAATATGGAAATCTGACCAATAATAGACCTAATTGAACTTACAATTGGCCTGCTACGGCTTCAATGTTTAATTCTTCAGATTGAAGTGAATAGAGCATCAAAAATAAGAACCATTATCAGTCCTTTTCATTCATTCAGTGTGTAATAGTAACCCAGTACTTACGTACAATCTGATGTCTGAATGGATATGTGAAAGAAAACATGCAATAGATATAACCATCAAATCTGGTAATCGTGAAAGTTGTCACAAACTCGATGGAATTCACTGAATTTCAGAAAATAGTCAAAAAATGAATAATCTGTATGCATCCATTTTTATAACTTGTTATAAATGCATGGGCATTGCTTCCCAACCTACGTAGCAAGTACATGTCCTGTTCCAGGTGACAAGTGATTCCGTTCCAATTGGCAGCCACATTCAACAATAAGTCAATCTCGGGATACTCACAATTTTTCATTCAAGAGAATCTTTGCTCTACATAGAACAGTCACACATATATACAGCCGTTTGTGTCATCCAATCCTGAATTCAGCTTCCACGTGGTTGAAAATAAATAGCAGAATTCGATCGATCAGACTCCGAGAGAAAATTATGATCAAATTATAATGGCTCCCATAACATCGATCGATAAACTCGATAAAAAAATTATATTACGCTCGTGGCCATATATTCTTGAAATTGGGATATTCATTATATTCATTAACTGTCACAAAATTTGTTAATGGTCAAAAAATATCTTTGGTTATCACGATCAAATTTCATAGGCATAGCAATTCCTTGAAGATGACGATTTGTTCGATCGCTTTTATTTCCCTTAACTCCGTAGATATTTATGGTCATCGAATTAATTTGGTATCAAAAAAGATTACGTTTTATCGTATGATCCATTTTTTAATTATTAACACATTTTTATTTCAGACACAAAATCGAGAGGTTCAAATGAATGATTTATTAACTGTTCAAAAACATTTATTTCGTCCTATCCAACTTTACGTTCGCTAGCAGTTAACAAATTCTGGTACATATAAAAAAATCGTTTTTTCAGTGACACCGAAGAGCCTGTTGATAATCCATGAATGTGGATAGCAATAGATTTTCAACAAAATCTATTTTGTCATATGCATTTGCAATATATTGTACATGTTTTAAGCTGTGGGTGGAATTGCCACTTAAAATTTAAAAATACACAAATATGTTTATGTATATATTATGCACAGGCATGTACGAAAAATCGTACTCTATTCGTGCCTGGAGGTTTAGTCGTTAGCCCACGCGGTAATATTTGATGTACGAGAGTCCGGGGTTGCCATATTTCTGCCGACTTTGCGAAGCGTTTTAGTTTTTCGTACTAGTTGGAACGCTTCCAGTAGTCGACGCCGAGACTCAAAGTAAGGCCAGCCAGGAAAAACCGCATCGTGAGATGGTTCGCCCTGTGCATGTGTTTTTATATATATCGGAGCTCGGGACGCCGAAAGGGAATGAACCTCTCCACGTGTACGTATACAACCCCCTAGCGTACGCTTTAAATATACTCTATTCCTTGCCTCAATACGGCTGAAAACGTACGAGTAGGAAAACCGACTGGTTTCGTACATCGCCTACGTCCTCTAGTCAGGTATTCGTATAACCCGAACTTATGTGCATTCACGTACAACCTAGTACAACGAGTTACAGTCGCCACATTTTATACCGGATGTGCAAAATTATAATGGTTTCAAGACTTTTTGCTTTTCGGAGTTAAAAATGAAAAAGTCGGTGCAGCCTAAAAGTTTTCGAAAACGTACGCTCAAGCCCGTGGCATTGTGTGTCAAGTTATTTTCTGTGGAACATGCACTAAATTTCATTGAACGAAAAAATTCTTCAAAACGACTTCCATTTGTCTAGTTTGATTGTGTATTAAAAACAGTTGAGAAAGCTTCTTAGTCTTCATTCATTTTCTGGAAACGTGTTGGAAATCGCAACGAATCAAATCAATGCGAGTAAACGTCACAAAAAATATCAACTCGGATTGTAGAACCGATGATTCTTTGGGACACTTGGACTCTCTGTCGGGACTAAATTCGAGAGAAGTTGGACCGTGTCCATAATTAGAGCATCCAAGTGCAGGTCTATCGTTCTAGCACAAAACGGGGAAAGCTTGTTTCCGATTATATGTTAAGGTACGTCGTATATAATAAAGCGAATCGTAAACGCCACAACTAGTGCCAAAATCCGTTCTCGGTTTTCCTCTCCTCAACTCTCCTACTTCCGGTCATGGAATTTCCTTCTACCTCGCTGAATCGAAGAACATAGTTCACATAACTGTTCTCTCGCGGCTGTTATAGAATTGTGTTATATTGTAGCTGGCGCGCTCGTCGACTAGTCCACCACATCGTCGAACGTCTTTCGGATAAAAAATCCCCCGCTGGGATAAACAAGCTGGCATATACAAATGACTAAGCTTTTTCCGATGAATTACATTCAGCATGAAGAGTAAGATCAATCTACAAAGACCTCATCATGACGAGAAGTAAGGCCTCCTCGATCCCATACTCGATCTTTGAGTTTTTCGAAAACAGTGGAACCCTGCGAGGGCATTCCTCCTCGACCACCAAGGCCTGGACGTGAGTCCTTTGTAAAAACTTTCATGAAGCAATAAAGAGAGAACATTTTTGAAAATCTAAAATGACATGACAAAATTCCGTTTGCATAGTTGTTCGTAAATTGAACTTGCCCATTCGATTACCCTGATCACATTAGTCCCCGGTCTATTGAGAATAAAAGCAACGAGACGGAGGCTGTCCATGCGACGAAAATTATCGAGTGGACTGCGCGAGTTTTCCTGTGGGTTGTTCCACCGCCTCTAAACGAGTTTCCTGCGGCTTTCTGGGCTTTCTCGTGTTGCGAGGCAGTTAAATGGAACCCCTTTACCAGCGGCCTTTTGCCCGAGACTTCCGTCCAAGCGAGGATCGGCTACAGAAGCCGACTACCGTACTTCCTTACTTCCATGTACTCTCGCTTGTTACCGCCATCGTAGTTTCCACTCGTCGTTGCCTTATTCCCTGAAAGACTTTGGACTCGAGCTACATAGGCGAAGAATTCTTGACGAGATAATTCAACCTGCATGTGTTGGAGACCAAAAGCATGATAGGCATGTAAGTGCCAACGATTTGCATGTAACCCAAAGCACGTTCATCCAGTCACGGATATTCCAAAGGCCTTCATTTATCCCTTGTGCCTCGGCACAATCATCATAATACCTGAAAAAAAAAAAAATAAAAAAAAAAAATAAAACACCCCCACGGTGGTCGTCAAATTAATTCCTGGGTGAAGCAGAAAAACGGATAGGCAAATTTCTATATTTTCACAGTCAACTACCAACGCTCGATACCCGCTCTTGAATATTCATCACTATTAAGCTCCATTAGAGGCTGCTTGGACGATTCAATTTTTGTTTCACAGATTGACAATAATTTACTTCAAATCGGAACATTTTACACGAGCCATAAATGACTCGGCAGGAGTGATGGGCCAATGAAACACAGGCCATTTAACTTCTCCCTCCCTGTCTCCGTCTCTGAATAGAATACGAAGACCTGAACCTCTTCATTGATGGAAGTAAAACGACCCAGCTGCTGTCGTACTTCATTCTAGAGTTGATGCACAGTCGCGCAAGAGAAGTGCACGCGACTCTAAAGATTATCAACGTCTCTGTCGATTTGTTTGTTTTTTTCCTGCTTTTAATGCAAACATGGACGATATTTCACTCGAAATATCGACCTCCTGTTTTGTACGGAATCCGTACCAGAAGTACATTACAACGGCGAGCTTTTTTGTAATTGTAAAATGAAGCCTGCCGCAGACAACGAATAGAGGATTCTCGAGGGAATAATGCGTTTCTTGATAGACTTGACGAAGGTTCATCAGTGAGACGTTGACAAGGACAACGATATCAATAGGACTGTAAGAGAAGATTTGCTTCAAGAAAACGATTTTACTTGCTCATCCCTATGACGATAATTCACCGTGGAAAGATTCTAATCTACACGTCCATGAGGTTGACACACCACGTACGTCCATTAGGATAGGAAGATACTCCGAATAGCCATATACGATGGATCTAAATCGGAGGAGCATGCCATGCACGCTGTATCGATTATCGAAGTATGTGTTCAGGACTAGTGATCGATATAGCCTGCTGACTATTTGGCTGGTTCAAGCTTTCAGCGAGTTTCCCACACGTCGCACTGGTAACTCAAGTCACGTGACTTCAACCCTTCTCTCAAGAAGGGTTGAGAATTGGTCCTTTTCTCGTGTTACCACGTCTTGCTCTCCATCGGTTACCATAGTCCTCACACGTCGTCGCTACTCCCGTTTCGAACAAGAAACTCTCTTGCTCCCTCTCTCTCGTTCTGTTTCCCTGACTCATCGAGCTTCGTGCTTCTGTATTCGTGGAAACCCGTGGCCGCATTCCTATGCCTCTGTGTAATGGCACGTTCCTGACCCTCCCTAAATATCGCCCTTCCACCAACAACTACCAATTCCCATTCCCCCTTCGATCAAGCTTATGAGCTTGACTCAATTATCTACTTGGAATTTCGTAATGGCTCTGTCCCCAAGTAAATTTCATGATGCATACATTAGCTCTGTACGCACTTCCAGGCTGTCTTCACTTTGGATTACTTTGGGTTCGTTTAAACCGTTGACTCTCTGCTTTTGTATTGTCATTGCAATTGTTTTCGACTCACAGAAGAAAAAATATTGCAGAAATATCTCCATATAATTGCAATCAATCGAAGCACATTTTTCGGTCATTTAATCAAGTGACATCGATAAATCGTCATCAAGTGTACAGCACATTATAAAACGGCATATTTTTAGGCACGATATTCGCTTCTCTTGACCTCACAAATGTTCAAGTAAATAGTTGATCAATTCGTTCGCTTTTATTGAATATTCATTAATCAGTATTCGCGAATCATCGGGAGTTGGATGCTAGAGAGTAAAAATGGAGGAAGCGACTCGAGAAAGAATGGCAAGACACGAGAATAAACAAAGACGAAACAAAGTGGAGTACAGGTAAGTTGGTACGATGCTGAAGTGCGCTCTGGCGTCTCGACTGTGAACATTCTCACCCTACACATCGTGTTCCGAAATAGTAAAGAATACCAATGTGCAAAGTAGCAGCAAACAAACTGTGAGAGATGTGTATACGTATATATAGTTAGCCGGAGCGAAGAAATTCAAGGAGACTTGAAGGTGGGTCGACCTCTGGCTATGGCTGAAGGGATGCTAGCAGGGTGTCTGGAACGGCACGTTCGCGGGTAGAAAGACCGAGCCTGATTTCTGCTCGTGAAAGAATGTATTCGGAACACGTACTACGAGAAGCAATACTTTCCTGTCGACGAAATGAGGAATTCGGCCAGTTTGCGTTGGTCGGAGAGACGCCGGAAAGCACTTGGTCGAAATCTTTGATCAAATTGTAAGGCTAGAACTAAGCTAGACGGACGGAAGGATGGCGAAATATAAGGAGTGATAGAGGTAAGATGAGTCACGTAAATTCGCAGGATAATATGTTGATTTTTTTGCCTGTGACAGGAGATAGGATCCCTTATTTTTTAACAAAATGAACGACACAATACGAGCTCATACAAAGTGCAGTACAACTTTGATTATGTATAAGGACGAAAAGACACGAGGTTTCGAATCGGTATAGTCCACACTTTCTTTTCAACAGGCTTTATTTATACCCCATTGTTTGAGTGCCTATTGCGTACAACATTGCCCGGCTCTCATGCGGCATGTAATGATGGAATACCCAAAGCTGCTCGTACCGTTTGTCCTCCTGCACGTCCTCCTACCAGTCGGGACGATCCACGTTCTCAACTGTTATTGCTGTTGCTGGTCAACTGACGATACTGCTTCCAAATGCTCTGGACTAGTAATACAATTATCACTTCATAACGGCTTCGTAATCCTCTGCACCTAGGTTGGAATGGTACTTGCAATCTAGCATACAATGGGCACACATTGATTCTCCACATTCACATCATCATAGTCCACTATTATCTCCTGTACCTGCTTCTCCTCTCTTTCCCTGTCTCTCTCTCTCTCTCTCCCTCTCTTCTCTTCCCCGTACTCCAACGTCTTCCTTTTTATTTCCCTTGCTAAATTGACGGATTGATTTATTGAACTTTAACCGTAACCTTTGATAAGATTTGTATCGATGAATCATGAGCATTTCCGTTCGAACTGCTTGCATAAACACATGCTCGGCTACTCATAATTCCAAAATAACGATTCAGATTATGCTCCCAATAGCAATGTATGTGGAAAAAATATTGAATTGGTACAAATGATGGCAAACTTGTTTTTATCCCTTCACATCGTCGTCTCTTTAGTCTGAGTTCCTTCTTAGAGTTTTTTTGGGACGTTATTACGCTGGTACTCTTATCTGAAGCGATCGTTCTCGTCGTATACATTCGTCGCCGTCATCGTCGTTGCCGAACGAGCAGAGCTGGCTCCGTTTAACGTTCCGACGATGAACGGGGTAGCGGCGTACTGTGGAGCGGTGAAAGGATCAACGTAAACGCAATCTCGATTCTCGATCGTTTCTACATCTATACGTACAAAGTATATCGTAGAGAAAGATCGTCCTTGTACTAAGTCGTTCTCTGTAAAATGGGAAGACCGAACCGAGCGATAGGACCGAAGGATAAGAGAAATCGCGGACACGATGAATTGAATTGCAAAGCTCAAATTACGGTCTCTCGCACGTACGCTCTTCAAGTAATGATTGCACTCAAGCCAGCGCAGTCGAAACGGACATACACAAAGAAAATAGTATGCCAAGACTTAAAGGAAAAGCTTTCAGTGAAATGACGAAATTTCAAAAGCCGTAAGGATATATTGGTCACATCGGATAGACCAAACGTAAATCCAGGAGAAATTACACCTCGTGAACTCACTGCTGTATGTTTCCTTTCTCTCTCTTTCTCGTAAAGTGCAGCCAACTTGGATCCGAAAAAGCTTCCTTGTCCCTTAACGTAACGATTTTCACTTCAAGATTATCCTTCTCTTTCCCGCACTTCTCCTTCCGCTTCTCTCACTCTCTCTATCTTTTACTAAAACATTCAAAGATGTTGTACACAAACGTACACGAAGACAGACACAAACCCACATACACTCGCTTTTGCCTTCTTAACCCTGTTTATCTCGATCGGTTTTTCTTCGCCCCTCGACTGAGTCATCGTTGGTTTCTTGGGGAATTCCCTTCTTGCCGGGAGAAATAGATTCCTAACGGGCCCCAAGTAGCCTCCGGTACAGCCCCGATCTATCTTCGCCGCCTTTAACTCTTTCTGCTCATTCCTTCTTCTTCACTTTTCCGTCTTTCCTCGTTCTTCACTGTTACGTTGCCTTTTTTCATCCATAAGTGAATACTCCATTTCCCTTTCAAGAACACTCTTAAAAAATTGCACTATACGAGCGAACACGTAAATGCAAACAGCCAACATAATAGAAATCAATAATGTCGAGAATAATGAGCGTCAATTAGTTTTCATGAATTTTTACTCCGAAACGACCTAGGATTACCTATATCGTATTTTTCAGACTCGATGCTGCACGAACTTGTAATTTTCATAATTTAAAGGTCGAGAATATACCGTATGACTTAGAGATATGGATCGACCATTTTTATTCCCGTTTTCGCGTCGATGACGAATAGTCGCCGCACAGCTTTCTAATTACTTTTCTTTTATTTTCCGTATCAACGAGCCAGCAGCTACTGCATCCACGAGTTTCAATGCACTTTCGTTATTTCGTTTAATTATCTCGGCAAGCTACGCGTCGGGACTTGGCACTCGTGTGTATAAAAAGCTCCATTAATCAGCGTCCAACAGGAAAAAGCAATTACACGCCTCGGACATTCTTGTATGCGCGGTAAGGGCTTGCAATATAGGGAGGATATTAGGTGAACTATCGCTGCTAAGTGACACACTTTCCAACGCTACGGCCAACTCGTTTCGCGACCGCACCGATTTTCTACCGGAAATGGCACAATGCATATAGCCTCTCGAGTCCACCAAACTATATAAATAATATTCGCTCTAAATTTCGTCTCATTACGTACGTTTATAAAACGGCATAACCATCGCGAATTCTTTCCGGAAATATGCCTCGGAAGGACGAATCTCTCCCACACAAGTTTGTGCAGGGACCAGGCAGCTAATATTTCTCCGTGCCTTTGTGACTAACATTGTATTTTAAGATCCTAACCTTTCAACTTTTACCCCCTTTTAACGTTTTTTTTCGGGATATGTATTTGTCGCAAGATATATGAGCGCTCGGACTTGCATTTGCGGCCGAAAATATTAATCCTTATCGATTTGTACAGATAAAAACGTTGTGACGACCTATAACAAATATCATTCATTTTTCTTTCTCTCTTTCTCTTTTCTTCTTGATTTTACGGTCAACATTTTTGGTCCCGAAATATATCCACAGGTTGATTGATATTAGCTACTCCCATGGTCGTTTTAACCTGCGGTGGTTATGCATATAAAAACGCTGTTTAATCCTGAAGAGGTTGGAAGTGTTACACACGTGGGAATACTATGGGAACTCGAAGTTGTTTATACCTCAGGAGATTGGAATCATTTTGCACCTGAAAGTTCCGACGCGAAAAACAAAGGAAAGTCATCTCGTGGCTCTGCTTCTTTTTTCTTTTAAAGTAGCATGAACTATGCGCATTAGGAAAGTACTGCACTGAAGTAACTCGAGATCAATAAACACGGTCCGATTCACTCGACCCATTTTCGTACAAGCCACAAAGTTACATTGTTGCCAAACTGTGCAAAATAAATATTTCATATCGCGGCTTTAGTCACAGCTTACAGTATCAATCGAGGATATTCTCTCATTCCAAAAGGCCGAATGAGTCCTTACAATGGATTTAAACTCCAAAGAACCATCAAAGAAGCAGTAAAAAGATTTAAAAATTGATCGTTTTTCGTGCCCTTCGGTAGATACTAATGGCATCGATAATCATCGCCTGCTTCGTGAGAAAAATTTTACGGAGGCTTTATTGAAAAGCTTGCGAAAGATTGCGCATTAAGAGAAGCCGCAGCTGCCAAATTTTTCTGTTATATACAGATACAAAGGGAACAGAGATTCCGTTGAAACTGGGCTTTTCGCCACCAACCCCAGCAGCAACACGTAAATCAGATTTCCATAAAGTATCCGTGAACCCGGCTTTTCGCATCGTTATCACACTCTAAGCGGTACTTTACTCGTACCGTTCGAGAGATAGGATGAAACTCAGCGTAGATTGAAGAACATATCCGACACAAGTGAAGCAGATAAACCCGAAAAGTAATCCGCCACGGCTTTAGTTGACACTTTGAATATTATTTGTTTGATTTTTTACGTCCTTCGATAATCGTAAACTCATTCAAACATTTTTTTTTTTTTTTCAAATCGAAATGCGAGGGAATATAAAATCGTCAAATTGCAATCGATGAATAAATTAAAATATTGACAGTTCTCAATGATTCTTCAATTTACAGGAGTTAATTTTTTAGCCGTATTTTACTCAACATTATGTCGATAACAAAAGTCAAACAAACTCGTCTATCACAGTATTTCCAGTATTCCCAAATAATCGATGCATATTTTCCATCCTGCAATACCTGTTAATGCGGAGACTTTCTCGAGGTTCCAAAACCAATTTCCTGGAGAAATCTAACTTCGATCTTGGGTGGGATCACCGAGCCTCCCGATAAATGCACTAAATTCGTCGAGGATTTCGGAGAAATGTTATCCGCAACTAATTGATCTTAAAGTAACGACATTTTTTTTGTATTCAGAGAAACGTAATGTATTAATTTATTGACAACTTCAATACTCGATGATTAAAGAATCCATTTCTTATCTTTTTACAATAAATTTCGTTGTTAATCTACATCTAGAGCATCCATGAATATTGATCCTACCTTATCTCAGTTGTCTCAGTTTTCGCCTGCAGACGATACTCATAGCAATTCTGTCCAAGCGCAGCAGCGAAGCAAGGAAAATCAAAACTCAGCTCCAATGGCAAAACGAGGCTGCTCATCGCAGCGAGACTTCCGAAGTTAATGAATTAACACGGAGAGCTAAATTTCTTGCAGGAAATCCGGCTGGAATTCGTTCCGGGCTGTGAAACGAGCGTTGAAATACGAGAATGGGCTTCAAGTCGTTATGAGGTAAACACAGTCAGAGCATGCAGGCATGAGACGTAGGTAAAGAAAAAACAGTTATCTCAGCACATGCGGCCAAACTGGCGAGCACACGAAGGAACAAAAAAATCTAGACGAGTCCAAAAATTGTATAACAAACATGACGCTTAATTGGACAATAGGGAAAACAAATTTTTCGATAGAAAACCAAACATGAAAGAAGGCAATGCGTTTACGTAACTGTTCATTCTTGACGTTCAACAAAATATACCATGAAGCAATCGTTGTTGTAAAATGGGATTAAAGAAATATGACTCCGAGCTCTTGGTATAAAATTGCATAGGACAACAGAGTGAGAAAGGGAAGAAGAGAGACAGAGAAACAGAGATAGAAATGGAGGGAAACATTTAGAATTTATTTTCACCCTCTTTTTACGTCGCGGCAGACGGTGACAACATTTCAATCCTCTCTGGGCTTCTGATTTACTGGGATTTCACAAGAAACGTACGGTTTCAGATTTACTTGCACATCAGTCATGCGTCGAAGGATTTTGCGCTTTCTATCCCACATGATCTTCCATGTTGTCCTCCCTTTCAATATCACACAGTGGTGGAGCATTTTTCACTTCAAGCAGAGAGAAATAGGACTTGAGTCTTTTAGGTGGTACTAAAGGATCCGAGACGAGTTACGCGTGGAAAAAAAATTGAAAGTGAGTTTGTGTCGACGGGACAAATCCCCTTTTGCCTCGACAACACACATTTTTGTAATTAGTATTCTTTCAATTCTGACGCCATGCAACTGTATACGAGTTTACTCCAACGTTAGACAATAGTGTGCGTACACAAGCATACTTCCAAGCATCCGATTGGAATGCGCCTCGTGGAAAGCCAACTTTGCGAAACATTCACTACAGGCCGCACAGAGATGGCCGGACAAAGTAACAGACTCCGTGGCTAAAGCCAGACGAAGCCACACGCAAGGGTTTTTGTAATTTCCACTCTTATGCGCTATGCTAAAAATAGATCGCTACGTGTCGACATGTACAGGGTGTGGCAATGATCATTATATAGTTCTACAAGTTTTTTCGACTTTTTTAAATCCGAACTAAAATTCAATGTGTCATAGAAGGCGGGATTATTTTTTCAGCAAAAATTCTCAAGCGATATAATTCAAGCTTTCTATGGATGAAAATATTCTGTAGCACACCAAAAAGTTGCCCTGATTCTTTAATGAAAATCGATTTTTTTATTGGCAAATTTGGGATGCCGATTGGTCGGACTGAAAGAAAAAAAAGTTCATACTATGGGGCCACTCATGAAAGCCTCGAAAAAAAAGACTACCTTGTCTGATAATTTGGTTAATTGAAAATGCATAAGTACCTTGGCTCCAAACTGTATTCAAAGATCGTAACCGACAACTTGGCGGTATATGCAATCTTGCAAAATTATATACAGACGTTACAATATATACAGGCAAGAGGAATTAAAGCTGAATGTGGTGGAGATTAAATCGCTTTGCATATAATCCTCTTTAAGTAGTTCCCCACATTGTTCAACCGTAAATACAGCAACATGCATGTTATGCAGTCCCCCCAAAGTCTCGAAGAAAATTTCCATTCCAAATCCAGAGCTCCTTTTAACACGATATTTTATTTACCAAAATAGACGTTTAATTTTCCATAGCATACGAAATAATGTAAATATTCATATGTCCAAAAATGTCGCGTGATATTCTCAATCGAGCATCATTAGACATTAGACATAATTATGATTACTAGATTTTTCCATTTCGAAATGAATACAGATGCTGGAGCAGAGTTGATCATTTGCGTTGGAATAATGTTGAAATGGAAACGTTAGACAAGCTTCAATAAAGGATTTGAGAAAGTTTAGGTCAACGTTTTTAAAAATTTGTATTCTGCTCCGGAATAATTTCAAAAATTTTCGGTTGTCACGGAGTTAACATTAATATGGGTGATAATTTTTAATATTCAATTCAAAGGAATGCAAACCACGGATGCGATTCATTGGGAAAATTATCCATGTGGAAATGATTTGATTATTTTTTTCAAAAAATCCCGGTCAAATCGGAGAAAACAAGTATTAGATTAAAACCCGATAACTGCAGCCTGATTAGTATAAAGTTTCAGAAATATTCGTTAAAGCTCCATTCTTCGTTGTGTTACTAAAGCCAAGTAGCTCGGTTCGGAGCTGCATTCCGGACTCAAGATTTTCTGGTGCACAATTCTTCGCGGATGATTTAAGTTTTTTATCCAGTGCCTGGAATACAATGAAACCTCATATAAATTCGGATTGGACTTTCCTTTTTCGTTTAACCGTTCCTCAATTGGTGAAGGTACACATCAGCCCGTCATGTTGGCAAAGTGAACAGTTTTCAAACTACTCGTAACTCGAAAATCCTTTCCTCCGCACATAATGTGCGCATCCGGAAGCGTCTAATTTAGCGTTCAAAAGATCTCACTAACGAGGCGCTGTTGAAAGGGATGGAATTGAATCAATGAATGAATGCAATTAAAAAAAGTAAATGAAAAGGGATGAGAATATGGGAAACGCCCAGCACTCTCTTTACAAAAGGGAAAGAACATTTTTGTGCGCAGAGTCTACCATATTTTCGTACGTTCAACTCTTTCGTTCCTCTAGTTGACTTTTTCTTCGTTCTTCTATTTTAACAACAATTCACCGATTATTTACAAATTTAACATTCCGTAGTATTTTGTACTTTAATTCTGCAGCTTTGTATTCCCTCTGGATACTACCCATCCATCCCTCATCAAACCTGGACATCATGAATTGCTAGCCGGAGTCACTATTGTCCCGGGAGTCCGCCTGCAATCTAAGTTAGCAGACTCGAAATCCTGTGCCAGCGAGCTTTGTCACTATTTACGCAAACTCAACGTCTATCATCGAAAACAGCTTGGTCCTTGCCCGTCTCTTTCCCAACTTCCCGTGCGCACCGATAAACGAACCTCCACCACTTTTGACTGTACACGCTCATGCTTCTGATTTGAAGCCTTAATCCATACCATACTCGCTCCGTTGCCCCTCGTATCCTACCTCGGATTTGTCCTCAGAGTGAATTTAAAAATGAGCAACTTGCTCCACGACGATTGCACACTCCTATCATAACGTTCTGGGCATTCACTACACGCGCTCCAAGTTTTACGAGGACACGAGAATATTCAAACTAAACAAATATTGAAGAACTTAAATAAATCAAAAAAAAGAATTTAGGAAAGTGCCTTACGACTTTTCGATGGTTCTGTAAAATATTTCGTGACGTTTATACGTAATCTTCCGAAATCCGGTGATAATAAAAAGGAGAGAGAAAATATGGGAGCCCAATATAACGAGAATGGACGGTATTTTTACTGAATTTTGCATAGGTAATGCGAATTTTGGATGGCCTCCGTTTTTACGTAGTTCCAGTTTTATGCCGCGCATCGATCGCACACAGCGTCAAGATGAGGCTAGCAATGTATTGTTCCATTCTGTATCCTTGGGAAACAAGATCATCGGTCCATATTGGGGAAGAAAATTTTTTTTATCGGGCGGTAAGCCGATCGGATGTCATATTGAATCTCATCAGCTGTTGAAGCGAGGGTGAAAGGTCAACGAAAGGATACGGGTGAACGTTGGTAATTATATTTTTCATATTTATAAGGTCACTCGGTTCTAGGGAAATATGATTCAGGTCAACTCGAATCCCATACGCGTTCGCTTATTATCTGTCTATTTGCACCTCTTTGGCTAGACAGACAATTACTCGTGCCATTGTTCTACGGCAGAACTCGCATAGCCAGGCACAATTGCCTCGTGATTTCGAATTTTTTTCTCCCTCGTCTCATCGTCTTTCACCCGTTCTCATTTTTACAACCTCTATTCTTTTTGTTATTCTCCTTTTACCTCATTCTTTCTCCGTCCATTTCATTTATTCCTTTTTATAGAAATTTTCGCTCCAATTTCGTTTCCCTTATTAATGATATCCCCTTAGCAAGTTTGGTTCATCTGTCGGGCTCACACGAAGATAGATCTGAACAATTCAAGAAGAGTGGTATTTTCCACGGGTCCAAATATTGAAAACGAGGTTTCAATATGAACGTGCAATATTGAGGGTAAGCAATGAGCCTTAGGAGAAGAATGAACGTCAACAAACATCATTTCTGTTAAAACAGCCGGTGGTTCTATTCGCGGAAATACCGTTGACAATTCAAATTAGCTTAATCGAAAAACTTGGACAAAGTTTCTGGGACGAATGGCTTTGTTATACGCACACGGCGATTACGACATATACCGCTATCCGAACAACGATAATTGCAGTTATTTCCTGAAGGGCGATTCGCAGAGGTGCGCACACTGTAATATACGCATGGCTGGATTATCACCGTTCAATTGTTGGCTGAAACTTTAAATTGGGCGTCCCGGAGAATCATCATTCCCATCCATTTCGACCCCTTTCCCCTTGTTTGCGGATAATCTGTCCTCTCATTGTATTGCATTATAGTCGAACGTGAAAAATGGTCCATCATTTTTTTCAGTTGAATTAATGCCCAAGTACCATGTTCGAACTCATTCCATGTAGTCGCGGATTCACTTGGTCAATCAAATTCAATATTCATTTTGATATTCAAATCACAAAACATTCTCACGATCAAACAAAACCACAGTGTTTATCGAAAGTTTTTATAAAATCGTCTCGTAGCAAGAAATATGATTTTTTTTCTGTAACCAATTGACAATATTCCGAAAGGTTCGTATGGAGTGGAAAATATCAATGCATTTTCATTGGTTATTTGATGACAAACGGTGAATCTTTCTCCGATTTTCTCAAGGAGGAGGATTCGTTTCAGTTCGAGACAAGTGCATTGTCTTTTTAATTTCCATCACTCTTCATGAGATTTCAAGGCTGCCTCAAAGTAACAGTATATAAAATACAATGGAGACGCAATAAATATTTTCTTTACGGTGTAGTCATTTTTAGTGGGGCTGCTGTTTTACGAAGGCATCGCTGTGTCGTGCTCTATATATTCTTACCAGTGCCAACTGCGATAAATCTCTTTTACCCGACGATGTTCTACATGAAGAACGTGCAACGGACTGTATATCGGCGAAAATTCTACGAATTTTTCGCCACAAACTCCACGCGATGTGCATTATATCCATGTTGGAAAATATGTCTGGGGATACGAATAAAAGGGAGAAAGGACGGCGATGAGAAGTAAAGTGCTTGTAAATACTCCCCATAAATCAATACACCCCAAAATGTATTCGATAAGAACCAAATTTTGTCACGTTGTATTTTTTGTATAATTCGTCGTTTCGATAAAATGCTTCAGTTTGCAACGATTCTTCGTCATGCCACCATTTTTTATTCTTCGCTCATATTCTCCTCTGCTGTATCGATCAATCCACATTTTTTCATCCACCATTCGTTTATTTTGTAAGAATTTTCAATATTCGAATTGGATCGATCCGTGCAAACGACTTGCAAATATTTTCTGATATCGATTCGCAGTTTGTTTTATCGCTCATCGTACCTGCTTAGTGGATTGTCGTGAATTCAGTGTGAACCAAATTTTCGTCTACCATGCCATCGAGAAAATTTATGGATACTTGAAAAAGACAGATCGTTTGAGATCTAGGATCCTCCGATAAAAATGCATTCCCAAATGTTTCATCGACATCATAGTCTACTCGATTTATACTCATGACGGTTCTATACTTTCTCTAAATATCACCCTGACACGGTTTTCGTCAATCTTCAACGTCAACTTGCCACGAAATCGCGTTCAGTTTCCTTCAATGAAAATTTTCTGCATTTGTCGTTTGGTAGATCACAAAAATAATATCAAAACAGAACAGCACAATATATTCCATCGGATCTTGTTCGAAGGAGCGGTTTTTAACGGACGGATCGTTATGACGAATCGTACTCTACGAGCCGGTGGAAATCAATAAGACGACGTTAAAAAAAAAATCGTTTTAAAATACCGCAGACGATTGATAACATGAGCATCACGTTCACTCGTGTTTGTCAATATTTTGCGCTCTACAGAACCTCAATTATTGTAAACTGGTTTCTCAATACTTGACTGAAAAATCAAGATTGTTGGAGAACGTCAATACTTTGTTGAATACGATAAACTAAAGATTTCTTTGGTAACAACAAAACTATGATTCTTTCCTTGGAATATATCGATAAGTTTGTGAAAAAAAAGAACCCAATAAAATTGGGTTTTGCGTTTTCAATGATGAATTCAAAATCCGTGCAAAAAAATTGGCAACAATTCGTAGTCGAAATTTGAAAAAAAAAAAATGAAATTTTAATCGAAGATATTCGAAGATTCATCAGTTGCTTCAAATGATTAAAGTTGGATAGTTCAAAATGTGTACATCGCCGAGCATAGACGAGAGCATCCTGCGAGACAAATCGATCGAACTGGCTCGGCACACACGTTTCAAGCAACATGGACATGATGGGCTCATTGGGTATGTGTGTCAAGATCAAGTGAAAGAGAGGTGAGGGTAGGAACGAGTGAATAGCCAAGAGTCAGAAAACAAAGGTGCTTCAATCCGCAGCATCGTGATATAGTGAAGTCGTCCCACTTATTCACAGCTATACATTATATACTGAACGTAGATCATTGAGACGAGATGCAGTTGCAGTAGGAAATTCTATGCTTTGGGCTCACAAAAGCCCAACCATTCCGTTGGATTTACATCCGCATCCCTGAATCTTCCTCAAAAGCTTCGATTCAAGGCCAACTGAAATGTACACGGTCGACACAATCTTTGGAAAGAAATTGCAGTTGAGTTTTTTGCATGTCGTGTTTCTAACGGGAAGTCGCAAACAATCATCATCGTGGAAAGGGAAAGAAACAGTACGTTAAACATTACGGAATTCTTTTCGTATTGACAAACGAAAAGTTTAAAAGTTTGAATCTACTTTTTTACTTTTTTTCATGAATGTTTTTTCTTTGGAATGGACATTATTCGGCCGTAAAAAATCAATCGACCTTTTCCACTATTTACACGAAAAAATATTTTTTTCAAATGTTTCCCAATTTTATATCGACGCTGGTTTTCAAGCGTATGGTTGTTTGGGAGTTCACGCACATTGAGAAGTAGCTCACGGAGCCTTTTGATCTGGAAATATAAACACATACCGAGGTGACATGAATAAATATTTGGAATATGTTGAAAATGTGAAAAAAAATGCGCTGGCGATCCTTGCTTCAAATATCATTCGCGGATCAGGCGTCGGGAGAGTGGAACAGGGGTGAGATGCGATGCACGCGCAAACATGCAGCAGCGGCTCACCGAGACATAATGAAATTTGGCGTGTTGGACACGACAACCGAAAACACGGAACGACAGAGAAAGAGAGAATTATAACGACTGAGCTGGCTGACCACCGGGAATTACGGACGAATGAATTCAATATCACGTATAATAAGTGACGCTAACGCTAGACAGCGTTGCATTCACGTTCCGGATCACAACGGGAAGGCATTGAAGCAGTATTTTTCAACGAAATATTGGAAGAAGAATTAACAAGGCTACGCGATTCATAAAATACAGCACGAAACTTTCGACGAGCAATTTGAGCAACGAAATCATATATTTTAATATGAAAATGAAGTGGTACAAAACATTCGAAATTTGATAAAATACGAAAACCCTCTTGTCGCTAGCGTCATCGGAAAATTGGCACGAAATATTCATTTTTTAAATATTTGACACAACGAGTTGGATCGGTAATCACAAAAATCGGTATCGCAAACATTATCCAACGTTGAGGAATTTATTCGGACATTCTGTTACGCGTTATTGGTAAACACCAAAAGATTTATTGCTCGGGTTTCTCTTGCTTCTTTCCCCGATGAAACCATGCTGCGGTATTTTGTCACGCCCTCGCACCCTGGCTCGTCAGCGGTTATAATAATTCTTCGAATTATCGAGCCGGAACAGAATATCAGCGGTATACGGACTCATATCCGTTTCACTAACCAACCAAGCCGTGAAAGGAGAGATGGATCTCGTTTCCAACATTATCCATTGATAATATTTCTATATACTTTCACACGTTCGTAAACTCCGGACAGACTAAAATGAAAAAAATGAAGTAACGAGTGACAAATTCTACATGGAACCAAGTCGTATCTTTATCCTGTCATAAAGGGTTGGGAATACATATATATAAAGCAATATCTACATCTAGATGATTATGAGTATTTATCGATATCGGATAAAAATATAAATTGACGAAGCAGCATTTGCTTACTAACCAACGTTTCATGTATTTATAATTGCTGCTTGTCGTACAATTCGCATTCGCAGCATTGGTATTGTACGTTCTACGTAATATTCGAATTTGCTTGCTCAATACAGACCAGTGCCCTATCGAGAGAGGTGGTAAGGGCTCGACGCCGAGTATTTAAAAAAAAAGTAGCGTGAGCCCTTCCGCACTCTCGTATACGCGAACGTGCCCGTTTCACAACGTCACATAAACTTCAAATCGTTCGAAAAGAGGGAGGGATCGAGAAAAAAATCTTATATTGAATGATAACTTTCTACGATTTTTTATCTTGCCAATTGACGAATGGTCAATATTTCGGAACATTTAGGACTCGATTCAAAATTTATAATATATTCCCGACATTTCGATGGATAAAATCGTGGTTTGGGAACGTTTTTTCAAGCATGTGAAATATTGATAAATAAGTCCATTAGTAATTGCGAAATACATTGAAAAAAGTAGAGAATCATTTTCTCACTTGGGAAAACAAGGACTCTGACACCGCAGTAAAGGGGATCGTTGAGTTTGCGACAGGTAAAGCTGCTGAACGAATGCTTATCATTCATCAACGGTAAAAAAACAAAACACGAATTTGAACACTAAGCGTACATTGAACGCCGCAGTCGCGTACCACTGGATGAGGGTAAGCCCAGCCCGTTACTTCATACAGAATATTGGTTCCGGACTGACATACACTATAAATAGATATACGTGTCAAAAGCTCTGAACGTGGTTCAACAACTGGAGTGAAATTGCCCAGACAAACATTGAAATTGTTTTTCACCATATAGGGCAAAAGTGTTTCTCCGGAATATCCGTTGTTCAGTTTCAATCGTGAGTTACGCGTGCCTCGCAGCATCCCAAACACTGCGGCTACATTACTCGAGGGGGTATCGCAGTTCAATTCACATTTTTTTCTGCCATGTACCAGTATCCCGATTTTTCACTTGAGCTGGAAATAAAAGCAAGCCTGGACACCAACTTTTTTAATGCAATTTGCACCTTCGCCATTCAAATGATAGGAGAAGGGTTTAACGAATTCGTTCAGCGTTGGTGGCAAAATCCTGTGTTATGTGTCGTGCGTAAAGGCATTTGGTAGCAGTGATGCGGTGGAGTTTTGAATACTGTAGTTGATGAAAAACCTAGTATCCCCTTTTCCGACCAAACGAGGAGAATTGATTGTCCTATCGAGGAATTCGACCTACTGACTCTTTTTTGTCAGGCTTTCAAAGTTTCCTCTTCATTGGGTGGTATGGTCAATTTTTGGATGATGGTTTGGGAATTTTATTGATGAAGTCGAGAAGAATGTGTGGGATGAGTCCAGACGGGACAAGTAGGCGCGCGAGGGAGAAGGAATACGAGCAGTCGCTGGAGAAGATAGAGGGAGAGGAGATCTCTCGGAGTTTGCTGAAAAATTCATTAGTCACACCGCCACGAGTGGCCTCTATAGTTAAGAATTCATTAGACAAGAGCGAGTATGGTGGATTCTGATGGGATGGTTTGTCAGACTGCTATCCAATGGCAAAAGTGTGAGCGTGTTATAACGTCCGGGTAAGAGGTAACTCTAGGATCCAACTGCAATATCCTGCAGTAGCTGATCCTCCTAGCAAGATAGGTAACGAGCACATGTGCAGTTCTCCCCCGTGGTCTCTCAAATATTTATATATCCTTAAGAACGTTGGAACTCCATTTGGTAGCCGCCCCATAACCTGTTTTCATAAGGATGTACAGGCTGAGTTCACCTAAACCAAGAGCCTGGCGATTCGGTCAAGAGGAAGCCAATACATTGGAGGATACACCCAAGTCGATGGAAGCATTCGCTATTCTAAATTTATAACAATGATTGTGCGTCTTCACCCTCGAAATTTTATCATTGACATTTTATAGTCCCGATGATTTCTTGTTTTCAAATTCCTGGATTACGCTGTTGTGACGGTTGGTAGGTAAAGTTCTACTGTAGACATACCCACATGCCCATGCATTATGGAGTACCGGGTATGCATATGAAAGCAACTTCACGTAGTAATTCAACTGTTAGTATCCTCTTCGCTACAACCAAGAGTAGAATCCAGCTTGGAGATGCTTGCCGTTAGCTAATAACTAGTACTGTTTGACATAACAAGAGTCGAAAACTCACCGAGAAAGCAAATGTAAGATCCCGGTGAACTTGAAAGCAATACAGTAACCCATCGCAGTGAGGGCATTATAAGAGGACGTATAGAGGTTCACAGAATGTTGAAGCGGTTTGTCAGAGTTACTGATCGATTCCGTAGATACAAAACCGGTACTCCATCTCTTCCACCTGATGTCTTCGCAGACCAAGTAGGCAAAGTAACTTAGTATCTGCACACATGCTGTGATGTGGATTTTAGGTCTACTATTCTAATACGTGGTGACACAAGTCTGCCTCGCGTGGTTTGTACTATCTCACAGGCACCCGGTTATATCCGAGAAAGCAATCCAAGGATTACATTATCTAAATTCCAAATGCAAACGCAGTTAACATGATAATATCTCGTCATAGTAGAAACAGGCTCCTTATTCCGTGATACAGGTTCTGCTTTAACACGAGTATTGTGAATTGGACCACTACGTGAGATCGGTATGCATTAGTTAGTACGGAATCAAGGGTTTAAATCTCGATTGCTAAACGCCCTCACATCGTACCAATGACGCCCTCTTGCACGCCCAAAAGCAGTATATATACTCTTGTTCTTCTCGTAATGTTTACTATTTTATGACCATGACGAATTAAGCTGACCAGCAGCTCATTTACGGAGATAAAATGTCAGTCCCACCTGGCTTTTGTAGATGAGCCAGAGTACACGTGACGACGGAGACACATGAGAAAAGGCACGAGGCACGAAACGCGGTAACAGCTTGTGCCCGAGAACAATGGTCCGCTGAAAACACGAATGGTATGAATTCTCTCTCTCTCTCTTTCATCTCGGTCCTTCTCTACCTAGTCCGAGGATTCCCATTAAAATGACCATTTCGTTGGACTGTTGCTGTAAAACAAGGTGAGTCACGTTTCTCTCGCGTGGGTAAGAAGTTGTCTAGCCAATGGTTGCGTCTACACGCAACCCCCAAGTCACGTCGCCTATTCTCCAATGAAACGTACCAGACTTTTACGAGTGCCCCATTGGCAACTCCATTTTTATCGGAAACAGGAAATCCCTGACTGCGGCTTACGCCAATCAAACCTGCTTTTCAAAAATTTATTTTCTTTTTTCATTCCGTACGCTCTATTTTACCAGCTTCACGTTGCATCCATTTGGTTTGATCGACTGATAAAGACGCTAAAATAAACGAATGGCTCCGTTAAATAACATCGCTCGACTTTGAGGAACTAAAAACGCTGCGCAATTCCGAAGCTTCTTTGGTTGTAACTATAGTCCATCTCCTCAAAGAATTTCCATCGCTTAAGGTGAGATGACAACACCATATGGACAAACGAACGATTATCGCTCATCGGATATTCATACGGTCGTTATAACAGTAGAGAAAATGTTTATAACATCGTGCATAGACAAGAGTGTGTAACTTTTGTCTCTGCTCTCCCGTAAAGAAACTTAAACTGAGTCGACTAGTTTGACTTCCGTAAAAATGTATTCTCTGGTCTCTGGAGGGATGAACCGTAGTCTGATTATTAACGAGGCTTCCTATTTGCTCGCTAATCGAGCTCGTATGCGGAGGTCTCGTCATAATTCCTCAGCAAAGTGATCGTTCTCACATTTCCTTTGTTAATCACAACAATTCCTTTGGGAATGAGAGAACGTGGGAACTAGATGCTAAGTTGGACAAGATCCAAGCCTGCAAATCGAAACTATCAACGAATCACGGTATCCTTCATCCTTTATGCTGCATGGGTTACGTTTTGCGTGTTTACTTCGCATTATATGCTGATTAGAGGAAGACGTTCTCAGTATAGTTTGCAATTAACCATCATTTATTCTGTACGTTCTATCTTTTTGTTGTAAAGTGCGAACGACAACGAAATATCGTCAGTTTAGCACTAATTGAATTGAGCTTTCCCGGGCATTGATAAAACTATCAATTCCCCCCTCCCTCTCTCTCTCTCTCTTTCTGTTAGTATTTTCTTCTTTCTTTTTTATTCGCTTGCCCTCTTTTTCTGTCCCCACATTTTCCCTTTCTTCTCACAGCGCCCTTCCTTTTTAATTCATTCTTCTGTTTTTTACTTCGGCTATCTTGGCCTCTCTGTGGTGCTTCGTCCGTTTCTTCATTCGTTCTTTCGTTGAATTGGCGGTTGCAGATGATGCTAATCCTTTCGGGCGTCCATTGGTTATAAAAGGGCCTGTACCGGAAATGAAGGGTGAGGCGCGGGGCTGCAGTGATAGCGCCCAGACGCCGCCGGTGAGCTATGCCACTGTCATTATCATACCTCGGGTGCCTGCTTCCGCATAATATTAGCCGCACGATTCGCCTAACGATTTACATTCTGCACCGACGAGGCAAAAGCTTCCCACATTACCGCATATATAACCCAGTATGTGGCATATCGCGCTCACGATACGTGCCCCATCAGACCTATATTAGGCCTGCTCAGACGCCCATTCTTTCAGATAGCTCATAAATTACAAACAATACTCAACACCAACTTTATGTCCGTAAAAAGTGCCCACCTAATTAATTGCATTTAAGATTCCGCTAATATATGAGAAAAGGTGAGAAACCTCTCTAAAATTATGCAATAAATTACCAGAAAGTGGCTCTAATTTAATAAGAAAGGAATACGAATTTCTGAAAATGAAGAATCCAGAAATATTACTTCTCATTTCACTTTTAATGTTTCCACGTTGACCATTTCTAACCGGTTTCATTACCTTCCATTATCTTGTCAGAGCTTGCGCAGATCGTTGTGTATAGTCATGTCTTTTTACTGCCCTGACAGTAGCTTCGCACGTGGGTCACGGGAAACTGTGAAAAAAATGCCACTAGCTCAGTAATCAATGCTAGGACGGGACCATGCAGTTTATCACGGAGTAGTCACTCACCCAGGCGCCGGCTTTACTTAGGTGGCTTAACTTGAGTAATTGCCGACGCCACATACCGAGTGCGTACCTGTCGCTGTGGTTAAAATATGGGTCCTCATTGAGAGCCCGAAAACTTGTCGAAAAAGGGACGAAAAGAAATTGGTTCATGCACAGAAACATAAAATTCCGACTGCCAAGGTTTTACCACCCAAACCGAAATATATTCGCAACAGCAAGTTACATCTCTTTATCTTCCGTTGCTTTTCGCATGCGAAAGATATCGGTTGACCAAATATTCGCAATGAATACTCGGGGATTGGTTTATTGACATTTCCAGCTCGTACACCCTCGACCACACCTCACACCTTGAAATGGAGAACAATTGCGATAACATTGGACAGAGAGTTTGTTGCTCTCAGCTTAGGGAATGCGCTGAATCTGTCTCTCGAGAATATCAGTGCAGCTGCTGTTAGACCGGTCTGCAACATCCCCTAACAAGCAATCTTGTGTATATAGCTGACGCTGGTTGTTACGAGTAGTTTGGAGGAGTCCACGTCAAGGATGACGAAACTCTCTCTTCAGCGACAAACTAGGAATGCATTAACAGTCGAAAATGCACCTAGACCAGAGTTCCCTGCGAGAAATACAAGCGAGTGAAACACCATGAGAACATCTCATGACAAAATAACCAAATGGTAGAAAAGCATCGAAAGAAAATAGAAATAATTGAAAATTAAGTGACAGCCTCCGAGCAATGTGTATAGAATCCAAATTTTAAACTATTATAATTGGACGCCACAAGTTCGACGTGATGAATTTTCAAAATATCAATTTGACGTGGATGATTTGAATCTTTCCACCAATAACTGAAGCTGCTTCATTTCAATAACACTTCAGTACTTCGAATTCACACTGGGTCGTTTAGAACCCAACAACCGTCTGTCATCAATTGTTTCGCATTAATTGGTAACGAATGTTCAAGCATTCAAATTCCGTTTTCGTGAAATAATCAATAATAATTTTTTTCATAATGAATAATAAAAACATCATAAAAATAATAAAATCATAATAAGTCATTCATAAAATTTGTACAATTTACTATTAAAAAAAGTTTCTACAGAAAAAAAAAAACAAAAAATGCATATTTACTAGAATACAACGGTTCGCGAAACACCTTGGCTCAGATCGACCCAATATAAACTCAAAGGGTTAATTGGAAATTGATACACATTGGTAGCAATTAACTGTCTCCAGATAGAATTAATGAAATGAAAAATATGGAATCTTGAACGTTGGTCTGCATTTAAAGTTTCACTTCTTATCTTGTGATCGAAGAATTGTGAGGAACGAAGCATGGAAGGAATGATCAAAGCTTTAGTAATCTATATTCTAAACCTACTGTATGAATATGTTCGTACGCTGATCTCGTGGATGAGAACGGAAATTGGAGGACGAGCAAGAGCTGGGTTTAGGATATGCATATACGCGGACCCACAGAGAAAGAGAGAGAGAGAGAGAGAGAGAGAGAATACATTGAAAATTTATCGGGACTGCGTGAGGAGAAAGTGCAATCGAGCGATGAGGAACGTAACACGTATATAATAATGATAAGCCAGAAGCAAAGTGCACACGAGCAACAGAGAGCATCGAGTTATGATAAAGCGACTTGGTCGAAATCGTGTTGTGCAAATATCGGAAATCGATAATAATAGCAATGATAATAGAACGTCAACACCCTTGTATGTATTAAATTCCAGAAGTTGGCGAAAACATCATAAGCTAACGCGAAGCTAAACGTGTTGATCTGAATCATTCCAATCAAAAGTCTTTGATCGGTGCTCAATCTAACGAAATAATGTGTAATCAAAGAGACTTTACGGAGACCTGGAGCTGCAAAAAATAGCGTCGAGTCGCAATAGAAATTTTCTAAAGCGAGAAATTTATTCATAGAAACATTTGCTTCATCATTTATATGTTAATTTCGATTAGTTGATATTCTTTCGTTTGAGAACAACAAATAAAGGGACAATTCACTAGCAGTACGACGAACTTCAAAAGTTCATTGCAAAAATTCATAATATGATAAAGAATATAAAAACAAAATACATCATTATTTTTTAATTCAATCAAGCAATTCGATAATCGCTGTTTATATTTTTGAAAATGTCGGATGTTTTCTTCCGAAATTTAACGATTATTAACATATGCAAGAAAATATCGAAGTTCTGCGCCAATTGCGACGCTAAGGTGGTTTTCTCACTTTGCACTTAATCCTCAAGGTACCATCTATCTAGCCATACCCTTTTCGGACTCTCGAATCACATATTATCTTTCCTTTTATCCGCGTCTCTTTTTCCCTCTCTCTCTCTCTCTCTGTCTTGTCTCGAGCCATCTCATGCAATTTCTCGGATTATTGCCACGGCTTCGTATGCATCAAGAGCATCGCTGATATCGCTCGAGAGACATAAAATATTCGAGGATCGAATCGATTTCGCGTGCTGTAGAGTTCCTAGAACTTACTTTACTCAGAGTGCCCCCCGTACATGCGCAAATATTAATGTGCTTAATGTATTCATACGCTCTACATATCTTCAACGTGTTAGAGCGTTTGGCTTACTACCCTTTTTTCCTGCATACGCTTTTCACTCTGCCCTTTCGAATGAATGTTTATTCGATCAATCACCATCCTTTGAATGTCCAATGAATTCGATCTCAGTCGCAATTCGCAGATAAATTAAATCATAGAGACAACGGAATCAATTTAATTGCATTCCTCTGGCACGTTTCATATTTTATACATTATATCGAATGCGAACAAAGAAAAATTGATCGATATAAAATCATAAATGCACTACCTTCTTTTTTTAAATTCAGGAACGACTTTCAACTTTCCATCGTTCATTTTTCTATTCAATCACGATAATTGTGTACAAATTCCACTCGAAATTTTGCGTTCAGCAAAGCAAAAAGTTTTCCTGAAAATTGAAAAATTGTTTTGTTTTTTCTCGTTCATTAAAACTTTTCCTTCACTAACGCAACTAGAAAAATGCCATCCTGGTTGATGGCTGTTTACACATGTTTGTTCCTCTAGTCAGTTCCATTTGCAGTATGAATCAATAAACTTTATGATATTTATTTTTCATATTTGTACAGGAAAGTTGAACAACTCCCAAAGTTGTGAAAAAAAAAAAAAAACACACACACATTGCGTGGGGTTGAAACACTTACTGACTCGAAAATTAATTTGGAAACTTTGAAATCCAATTCACAGAAAAATAAAATTGGTGGTTGATTATTATTGATTATGGATCGTGTAATGGAACAGGCGTTGCAATTTGGCCAAGTTAAAGTTTATATTTGAACGGGATATTAGAGGAAACGAATGCATTTTCACTCTATAGTGAAGGTTTGTTGAGAGAAAGCTCCGCCTCGAGTGGGTCGATGATAAGCTTTAAGTGTGAATTTCGAGCCTCGTTCATATTACCCTGTAGAGCCCTTGAGCGCGGGCTATAGAACGGCGTAACTATGACCCTGCAAGCCCGGACTGTCGAGATATCACGTTATCCAGGTAGCAATACTATGCGTGCTTAGAAATGCCTGCGCTGTTCCCTTTCATGCATATCAGCATGTATAAAGACCTTGTGCTCTAAAGCATACACGAATATCGACCCCTCACTATATCTCCTCATCGTAATACTAATGCTTGTCCCATGACAATCCAGAGTTACGCAGTTTTTATTCTATACCACCATATGTTGGCCAAAACAATAAACAGAATAAATAGGAAAATATCTAATCGCTGGATTTTCATTACGTTTTAACTTATCAATTAATTACCTCTATCTTTTCTTTCTCTTATCTTTGTCCAATTATTCCTGAGCTTGAATAACAATTAATCGATTCATTATTTTTGGCATAATTAGTTTCGTAGTTGCAGATTATTCATCATCGACATAATTAGCTTGAATCGAGAGATGCAGATTCCATGATTGTTTAGTCACGGCCGATGCCCACTGATCCCGGTCATTTGATGAAAAGATATTCTCATTACCATTTATCAGCGTGATTGTGAAGCCTTCGGTGTGCGATGATTGAGTTTAATTTACGCCATTGTCTTATCTTGTCGATAACGAAGACAGACCAGTGTCTGATGCTGTTGCTTTTAATGAATTGTTGATGAGCCTGAAGTTTACATCGACGCAAAGCGACAAAATGAACAGAAAAAAAATGATTCGTCATTTTTTTTCGAATTTTTTTTTTTCTTGATTTGCCTCTTGCCTTTTTTGAACCTCACAAATGGATTCTTAAGATGAAAAAGCGACGAATCATTATGTTTTTTTTATTTATTTCGTGGCATATAGCGTCGATGCAAATTTCAGGCTCGTCATTATTGAGGAACTCGAAAAAACAATAAAAAGTATAGAACAAAAAGAATCAGTCATTCTTCTATTGGATAATGAAGTGATCACGGTTCAATTAGCCGTGAACAATTAGCAGGGCCATTGCAAGATGACAGCGATAAATTGGTTCCCTTTATCTATACAATTTGTTGTTCTTATAAGTCGATCAATAGCTTATGTTTGTGCGTCTATGACTGTGGATATTGGGGATCAGGATCGAAACGCTCTCTGCCTCCGACAGATCTTGCTTCTCTCCAGTGGCGTATGGTACGTGTTGAGCGTACAGTTGCAACATTCATGTCAAATAGTTGGTATACCTCACTCCCTCTCTCTCTCTCTCTCCCTCTCTCCCGCTCTCTCGCTCTCGGTGCCGATCGGAATGCCTGCCTTGTGATCGATATACGCTCTTGAAATTGCCGGTGTCGAGTTTTCTAAGCGTATCACGTCCATGAACGTCCTCCGCTTCCTTGCTCCGCTGAATATGGCTATCGATATATATCAAGCCCGTGTTATCATTGACAAGGGAAATTCACACTGATAAGCCGAGTGACAAACTCAGCTTGTATAAAGTGTGTGGAGACAATCCTTGCCAATATACCGCTTCCATTGCCGCCTCTTGTATTTTAAATTCTGCACAGAACAACATGGTGGATTGGTAAACGTTGATTTTATCTCAAAGGAAAAAAAGTCACACGGTTATTTTTATAGTTCGATAAATATTGAGCTCGTATCCTTGTTCAGAAGACCGTTTCCAAACTTCTCTATTTTGACTCAGCGAGATCAAAACTTTGCAGAGATTTGCTATCCGTACATACATGTTCGTGGTTCGTTCAAAAACATATGCATTTTCGTTCGTGCAAAGTAGTGCGACGCCCCATTCATGTTTTCAAGTTCCCCTTGCATTTTTGTTCCTTCCTAAAAATGAACTAAAACATTGTTTCGACTACATTCTGGCACCTCGCTGAAAAACTGTCTATTCATCATACGTTCCTAGTTTCATCATGATCGCTCTACGCTGATTCTTGGGATGTAAAAATATCCACGATGAAGAGCATATTTTTGAAAAATTTTCCACATTTTTAGTGTGTGAATCTGTTCTTTCTTCAAAATTCGGTACACATTCATGCGGAGTAAACGAATATATGTGTAGAACATTTCAGTGAATGACAAACTCGAATATTTACAACTTTCTATGATTCTGGAACTTTTATTTTTAAAAAATCAAAAACATTTGAACAAAAATACGTTCTCAATTCGACAAAAAAAAAATAAAAATTACCAAATACTTACTTGATAAGTTTACATTGCCATTAAAATTTAAACTGATAAGAAAATTATTGGATTATTTCATGATTGATTAAACGGCATCGGTTGATTGAGTTTGGATTCTCAAAACAACGTATTTTGTGGAAAAAAAGGTATTTGCCATTATCTAACTATAATGAATCCTTGTTTAGTTTATTTTTGGGATGCATATCCACAGGAATAGGTCAACGCGTGCACGTTTGGCAGCATCAATTTGGCCAGAAATGAAGCGCTAGAGCTTGCACTAATTGTACGATGTTCACCGTTGTTTACGTTCAATTTGCTACCGTGAATAGCGAAAACAATGGAAATCCGGTTCTCGTTGAGGCGGAGCAACGCTTTTCTCGTAGATTTAACGCCGACTGTAAATGCGTGTCCGCCATTAATTAATTAGAATGTACAAAAGCTCGTAAATATTACCGCAGTGTCCGTGAATTTATTCAGTAGCGGAAAAAGTTGGATCTCAAATAGGACTCTCTATTAACCTCAACTTATGGCGATTGCTAATGAGCAGTCAACAAATCCCTGGACCTGTACATCACTCACAGGCCCTAATGGTTCAAACTTCTTTACATTTATTCTTAGGATATTTTTTAATGTTCTCCGGAAACTTATTTTCCTCCTACATCATTCCTCCCTCGGATTATCGTAAACGTACAATGGTGAAGTCTAGTGCAAGCAAAAGAATAAAACATTAACGTAATTACAGATAATCCATAGAAAATGTGCGTAAAAAAAGAATTGAAGATTTTTTGCAAATTTTAAACGGAAAAGCAATCTCCAATTGATGTTTCTGCTTCATTGGGTATTCATTCCTCGATTATGAAATTCGTATATCGCTTCGCAGTTGACAAAGGTACTCACTGGGTTGGAATAGCCGGTTGAAGCGATATATATGAATGTCAGATAGCGTCGAGAAGGTGTATATAGTTGAGAGTACTTGGCCTACATGTCGAGGTCGGCCCCCTCATTACTCCGACCTCTCGTGTGTCGCCCTACTAGCTTTCCCCATCCGCAACTGGTGCTACTTATTCCCTTTTGTACGTTTATGCAGATTTTTTTCTAGTATCTCGTTCCTTCGTCCAATTTCCCTTTATTTTATCATCTGAATCTTGTTATATCGATAAATAATGTGTTGCGGAGTGATTTATCAAAATCACTGGAATCAAATAGGAACTCGTGGTAATAGTTTGAGGAACTCGAGGAATAGTAGAACTCGATCTTGTATGCGGTACTGAGAAACCGGAAGTCCCAATTTTCCACATTTCCATCTTTCAAAGGAACCTGGAGAAATCAGAATGAAATTTCTTTTCAACGTCAGGCGAATCGCCATGCGAAGATACTCCATTTCCGAACTCGTGATATTGGAAAACATATCATCGTCATTTCAGAGAGTGCATCGTAAAAATGAAATCTCGTACAGAGACCAATCTATTGATGGATTTGTCGAACAATTCCTCGCAGGATTTGACGGAAGGTGAGCTAAGCTCAGCAAGCCATTAAACGAGACCTGGGGGCATATCAACTCACTTACAATTTCGGAGATACTTTGGCCGAAGCAACTTTTATGGAGGAAAAAAAAAATACAGCCCAATTCCTTTTTATATCATTCGAGAAAAGCAAGGAACTTGTATCTTAGCCGGAACAAAAAAAAATTCCACCATCTCCTTGAAGTAGTCCGAAAAAATACATTTCAAAGAGATAAAAAATGGAAAAAAAAAAAAAAAAACAATCGAGGCTAGAAAGACAATGAAAATATTTGATCCATGTGTCCCATTGGGGAGAATAAAAACGTATGACACAACGTGCCGATATTGAGCGATATTGCTATCGCGAATTCGAACAATTTACATTACGTTTCTGTGACCGATTTTTCGGTGTTGCTGCTTTATCCCCGGTTCTCAGAAAATTCGAACAAGAGAAGCAAAATATACGAATATTGAATGTATCTCACGCCTTTCTCAACGTCTATAGAAAATGATATTCTTCCACCTCGTCCTGCATTTTTAGTGGATGCATCATTCCACTCACCCTACATGGTGTCCTGCGACAAATAATCACTCTTCCCAACTGGAATTCGAAATCGATTGTTTTTTCATTTTTTTTACATTTTTTTAATGCAACTGTCACTACCTCGTCCGACCGTCGTTGTAATCGGAGGATATGCATTCTTTAAACACTCATACAGCCTACAAGGTCTGAGATAAACAAAAAGGTCTTCAATCATTCTTGCAAAGCATTAAATTTCCTACATTAAAATTTCTAGCGGTAATTCTTCATGATCAGTGGTTCAGACTTCAGAGTAGATTATAAATAAAAAAAACTAATGTGACAGCAAGTCTCGAGAAGTATGAATTCGAGATGAATGAATTCACAAGGGTTATTGTCCGTAAAGGTAACACCCTGTATATAAGCAATACATATAATTTCCATATACATATTTCTTCGATTCCCCGATTGTAGCAACACCATTGGGAGCAAAAAAAAAAAAAATTCAACGTGTCGCTCTGGAGTACCATTATTCTGACTACCTCGGCACGATACATCGACGCGTGCCACCTTATGGGAACCAGCAATCTTTTTATAGGATCCATCACTCTTGGTATCCTACACCGAATAGTAACAACCGGAAATGCAATACAACGAATTCGCTTTTCGCTATTTTCACTCGCAGTGCTTTTTTTTCGTAAACATATTCCAATCTACAAAATAATTATAAATATTGATTTTTGTTTCGATCACTTTCTGCGATGCCCATTTTTTTCATACCGTTAAAACAAAAAGGATTAATATTTTTTATATGATGAAATGTTGTCTACTCATTTGCTCGAGTTCCAATCAAGCTCCGTAGTCGTCGCATCATCTTTTCGCGCCAAATTTATCTCTATGCCCACTCGTTTAATTTGTAGAATGAGCTACTAGATTTAGGCTCTGGGGTAGAAAAAAAATAGAGATAAGGGGCCTTTGCTTCTATAGTGACTGCAAGAGTTCAACATTGTCGTACAACAAAGGATAAGTTTAATTCAGTGCCGGTGTAAATACCGAAAGCTTGGAGCAATTTATGGCTTTTTACTCGCATGGATTATCAGCACGAAAGTCGAGAGTGTTAGAGAGCATAAGACTGAAAAAAGGGCAAAAATATATTGGTAAAGAATGGGACGAAAGAAAATGTCAGGAGGGAAGGAAAGCGGGAGAAAAAGAAAATCCGATCGAGAGGCGTTGGTGTATGTCTTTGTGCGAGAGAATATAAATAAAACGGATCTTCGTGTCGAAAGGAAAAAGCCATTATCCTCGGAGAATGGAAAAAACGACAGAGGCTCCTCGTTCTCTAAGCCCTTGCTTGGCACACGATTCTCCTGTCTTTCTTGCGCTTCCTCCCTCTGCCTGCTACGTATATACTTAAGTATGCTGAAAACAATGGAAAAGAAAAGAAACAAGACACGAGATAAAACAAACAAACAAAAAAAGTAACGACGTAAATCTTGAGAAATCGTCCCCTAACAACTCCAACGTCCGATCGTAATCGTTCTCGTACATTGGCTTAATTTCATTTTCTCCAATTCTTTCTGCCCGGACCTCTTGTGTCCTTCAAAGATTTCAATTCTATGTCGTCTCTTCTCGATTATTAACAGAAACAAAAATATCACGGCGAATCCTTTTTACGCGAGCGAGCCCGGACACGTGCTATTGTTTTATGAATCTTTTCACTAAATTGAAACTTTAATGTTGGTAAAGAAGAATATTGACTTTCGCCCAAACTCGACCGAGTCTCGAGATTAAAAAATAGAAAACCGAAAGTTGACCGGCCAACTTGAAGGCGATAATGAAATTTTCGTCGCTTTTGTCGTCCAAGACCGGCTTAATAAAAATCGATCTTGATGGCCACATTCAAGATCTTGACAGGCACACACACTGCGTTTTTTACATAATTGTCCCCGTGCAAAGACTTTTCTCAACAATTATGGCATCAACCGTGATGATTGCTGTCTCAATCGAACGGAATTCGGTTACTTAGTATCCCGTTCAATTTTCAGATTGTGACATCACTGCCGAGGTCCGTAATAAAAGAAAATGCTTATCCTTACCGTCGAATTTGCTTTGGAGATAATAAATACTCGATCGAGTCTCGGACGAGCAGACGACGCTGTCAAATGTACTTGTCCCGACACTCTACCGAGTCTCTAGATGAAAAACATAATTTCTCAAGTTTTTCCAAGTTCTTCCTCACTAATTTTACGGCATTTTCCAGTATCGATCCTTTCCTTCATTATTTCTGGTTAGAGGCACTTCTGCGCTATTTCCGCGCCTTCAACTATCGCAAATGTCTTTGCTCATTTGTGCGAAACAAAAAAAAATACTGAATATTCACTCAATGGTGGGCAGTGCCCACCATTATTTTTCCCAATCGTACATCGAGGTGCCGTGCAACATTTTTTCCATAGAATCTTTAATGCAGTCATTAAAACCTTTTTTTCCTTCCAATCACATTCCCTTTTGGATTCATGCATTGAATTGGTTCGTTAACCTTCGCAGCTGATAAGGATTTGTATGGAAGTAACGTTTCGTAGTTAATGTAGCTGCAAAACAATTGTTTCTTTTTTGTTTTTACTCATCATCAGAAAACGATTGGACTAGGGTGCTGAAGTGTTTTTGCAATTTTTTGTCTTCCCGTTGGAAATGTTACGGGTCCGTGCATGTCAATTAGAAACTCACCGGAAGCATAGTATGTTTATTCAATTATAATGTCCTACTGGCAATTTTCAAAACGCTTGTTTATCGAGGCCTTTGTGGAGAGGAGATGCTCGATTTCAAGACTCGATGTAGGCAACTAATAGAACATACTATTGAGTTTCACCGCACTGCTGCTTTGTTCAATCTAGAATCAAACATGACTCTTCAATTAGCCGAGCAGTAGAATTTAGCATTTCGATGATTGGGCCACTAATTAATTCTACGTATTCGTACTCAACTTTGAACTCTCCAATTGATTCAGAAGGCGGAATTCTCGAAATTGGAAATTGGAATTCACTGTCATCCAATGACATTCAGCAAACATTTTTTTTACAGAAACCATTCAGCGGCGCGGCATGCGTCCCGATTTTTGCTCCATGCATCACAAACCATGGTCATAAAGTGACAGATAAATCAGGCGATGAGCAAAATTGTGTTTCCACAACTAAAAATTGAATAACTCAACAAAACACTTTTCCAGTAAAATGGCTTGTTTTTCTAGGTAATCATTAAACAAGATATCGTGTGTGCAAGTGGTTATAGGGCTCATGGGAAAAATACGCTTTAGAAAAAAAGCGACCATGGTCAAGAGTTTTATTTGAGAAAAATTTATTCGCATCGCACATTTTGTTCATTTTTATTCAATTTTCCGGCTTCCTTTCCGTTCGATTAATTTATAATATGTATGCTTCGTTTCCCTTGCGGAGAACATTGCAAACAAATTCCATCACGACAGAACCACTTCCTTCATTCCCATTTACAGAACAATTTATCTCAAGCTACAACCTTTCAGCGCATACCTTGTCGATTCTTTTCTAATTTCTTTCCTCCCTCATTCGCTGCGCCGGGTACAAGTTCCACGGTCTTTTTCGCCCTTTTTTTCTGTTTTGTCCACTCCTTCAATATTTCACTCTCTCTCTCTCTCTCACTCTCTCGGTGTTAATGTGATTTTTATTGTGTATCTCTCTGTGCCGACTTCGCTTTTCACATTCACGTGAATTTTTTTTTGTATGCAATTTGTTCTAGTTCAGTGGCTAACGATGATTCGAAAAAGAACGAAGAACTCCAGATTTAAAACTCTGTGAAATGTTAAAGTTTGTCGAATAGTGAGCCCAAAAAGTTAAGACATATGTTTTAATTCATCTCATGAAACCGTTGCCACCAGCACCGAGCCGATTGGTTTCATTCCACTGACCCCAAGTTCTGACCTATTTGGTTATCTTCCTCTCTTTTTATCGGTTAAATCGAAGTTCTTTGTACTGGTAATTGCCGCGTATGACAAAAGAGACCCGTGCGCGTGTATTTTTTCTCCAGAACCTTGCTTCCAAGCGATTTGTTTCCAATTATTTATAAAAGTGCAAATGCCGGTTATAATCAAGTTGTTAATAGACTTTGCCACTTATTGGGCGAACCAATTTCTCGTAATGGTCGCTATAGATCCTCGTTCAAAGTGAATCATTCCCCCTGCTTTTTGTACTCAATTGTTTCCCATTTCATGACAATGCAAAGCACAGTGGAGAATATCCTGAATGCGAACGATCGTTGGAATAAAAACGAGCAATTGACAACAACGAATAGGAGTTGGTTGTTCCATTTCCATTAATAATCCTCGCTTCCAATATCTCTCTCACTCGAAGCATGTAACGATTTACTACTTGTCACGGATAAATGTAATTACCGTGAAATTATCTGAAAAACGATTTTCCCTAATGCCTCCTTCTAATAAGCAGTCCAGTCGCGTCGAGCGTTGGAATTTTTACCGTGTGCCGCAGAGTATTCCACGAAGTAAAACAGTTTAGGAGTCACCGAAACTTTTCTTCTGCTTTTTACAACGCGAAACTTCATTCGCAACTATAGAAAACGAGCATGAAAACAGAAAATCAAATTGAAAACGTGAGAATAAGTCGGTCGTATGGAAAAATGTGTCGTGTCGAATGGCTGAAGTTATTTTTGGTCATAAAATTTCTACACGGAAAATTAATGCAGGAACGAGAATATTATTTTTTTTAAATGAAATCACCGGGTGTGAAAATATATTTGTAAAATAGCGAATGTAATTGACCGAGACATTCACTGGGCATAATTTATTCATATTTTTCAGTGGTCCAAGAACAAAAGCATCGTCGATTATGTATATATAGTAGGCAACACAGGACCGTTTTACAAGCTTCGGGCAATCTCCACCCTTCCACAAAATTCAGTGTTATATCCGACATTTACACACACATACACATACACATGGTGTACAGTTTGAATTTACAGTGGAAGCGTGAAAGAGAATCTGGCATGTGGTGCACTGATCTCCGTTACTACTGCATCCCGTCGAAGCCCTCGCCATGGCATTCCCAATTCTACCAGCATTTCTGATTTTACGTTTTTTTTTGTTCCATCCTATTCGAACGTACACAATTCTATACAGCACGCGCCATTCTTCTCTCTACAATTTCACATGGGTTAGTGACAATCCATGGCTTTTATGGGATAGCATTCAAATGTCTGCTCTCGCCATTGTGTCCATGCAAGCACGCTTCGTTTACCATCGGGTTGAAACGGAACGATCGTCCTCCGTAATAATGATTGAAAATTCGAAAAATAAAACGTTGACCAACTTTTACAAATCATTCAATCAACTTTTTTTTTTATTGCGGCTACCAAAACCCATCAAATCGTTCGTCCATATGATTCTCGTTTCTACCTTGTTTGATAAAAACAATAATATTTTTCACAATTTAAGGAGCGGTCATCATTGTTTTTATGGGGAAACGTTCACACGTTTGCCACCGTTGCAGAATTCCCATACAAGCACGCGACGTTAAACATCGGGTTAAAAAAAAAACATCGTCCTTCTTAGTTATAGTCTTTGAATATGTCCCAAAAATAAAATGTTCTGCAAATTTTGCCATCAATCAATTTTTTTTATTGCACTCCACCGAGCCTGTCGAGTCGTTATTTTTTTGGCGAATTCAACATATAGTTGTACAGGAACGCTAAAGTGGAAGCTGCTTCAAATTATCAGGTTTCATACTGCAGAACGAAGAGAAACAACGTGTTGACAGCCGCTGGATTATATTCAGTAATAATGCAGCAATTGCAATTAAATCGAAATATCGCCGAATTATTTTGGATCGTTCGAGATAAATACTTTCACACCTCCGACGGGAATACTTTTTGGACAAGAATAAGGAAGGGTGTTATCCTCAATCCATTTCGGAAACCTGTACAGGGCACTTCGATTGTTGTTTTTCTTTATTTTTCTTTTTTTCAATTAAAAAAGTAGATTGTTTGCCACCGTGGAACGACAAGAAAAAAAAATCAACAGAAACAACAACGAGTATTTAAAAAAACCGCAGCCAACTCCTGCAGACAGGACAAAGAACCGAAAATAGAATGGATGACAATTGAAGAGAGGGAATGAAGAGAGGATAGAGAGTAATAGAAACGAAAAAAGTTTGTGGTGTAAAAGTACGCTGGGAGATGAATGAAACAAATAAAATGAGTTTGGGCACTCGTTAATCCCGACAAAGCTTGACGAGATTCTACTTTTTCGAGAGCTTGTTCACATACTCATATGTAGATATAAATATACACATATATATCTACTTCACATTTGAATATTGGCTCGATGTACACCCTCTCTAAAGAGCTTATCGTCCCAAATAATGCTCGGATTTTGCGTTGAACGGGGACATTTTTTCAAATTTGACAACGACGACTTTGCAAGTTTTACGATACACAGGGTGTCCGAGGAGTTGTAAGACTCTCGTCGACATTGCTCTGTAGATTGTCAACAGTAGAGGATGAGTTTTGAAAAATACTCAGAAGCATCACGAACAAAACTTGTCATTTGGAGGTGGAAAAACATCGAATGAAAAAAAAAAAAAAAAAACATGAATAAGTTCATAATGAAACTGAATGAGATGTAAAGGGAGACAGAGAAGATCGAGGAACTTTTTCGGAGAGATATGAGACCCTGCTAATTTTAAAACTTATTCACGTAAAAAGAATTCGAAGGTGGAAACCAAACTCGAGAACTGGCTCGAGAATCAGATATAAATAAAATGTTCCGAGGAGAAGAATATATTTCGAAATAGATCGGATATTTTTTGTGGTTGGGATTAAATGCAGAAGCTGCAAAAATATCATTGGTTTTTGCTTCGTACTATAAATAATATCGTTGCAGAAGTTGGTCTGGTATAAAATAGTATAAAAATGTATACAAATATAATCGAGGCGAGACGGTGTTCTTAACAGGATAGACTGAATGAAATAAAAAGAATAAAAATGAAAGCGAAAGCACAAGCGTAAGAATGAGGCGTACGCGCAATGCGATAGAAGCAAAAGGGTTTTCAAAAGCTTCTCCTTGAACGGCAAAAGGGTAAAAGTATCCAACGACGAATGCAAAAAGCTCTGGCGAGTTTCAAGCATTATAGTAATACACGAGTGGTCTTGTTCCTATACACATTCACCTCTCTCCGTTGTTCGCTCTCTCCCCCTTTTGGTCTCGTTCTCTTTCCCATCCGTAAAGCCACACCGCGTGAGAGCACGAGAGATTTTCCGCGCGTACAAGACATTGCTGCGATTTCACAGACTCGCGGCGGCTCTATGCGCGAATCAGGGATGCCGAAACGAGTTTAAAAGAGTTGAATAGACTCCCGGCTTCACCGACAATTTCTTTTATTTTTATATTCTCAAAGGAAACTTTAAAATGACAGGATGAGAACTCCTCTCCTCCGTCCTTCCTGTTCCTTTTATTCAATGAATTCATTTTTTCACCTGCGCATAGTAATATTTATTCGTAGGATTCGTCATTGATTAATTTCATTATCCGGTTATTCTTCCTGATAATGCGATCACGTGAATCGTATAATAACTCGTTGGTTTCCCAAACTATTACATCCAAATTTGCTTTCTCCCCAATTAAACCATCGGATTAGTCCATCAATCGCTAAACCAGCGACAATTCCGGAAATTTCTATTCAACTATAGTCAATCTTCACAAGCCTGCAACATTTATTACGAAAAATATTAATAACCATAAGCGAGAGTGAAGGTCTGATGGATTTTACCAGCAATATCGCTAGCTATCACACGAAATGGAGAGCAGGTGGTCCGTCCAAACGATTCAACAGAATCGCTTCTATGTACACTTGTCCATACATATATCTACATATGTACATTTACCAATCCGCATATATGTACGAACGTAAACCATGTTCACATATATACACATATTGGAGAAATGATGATCGATGACAATTCCCTTTTGGGACAGATTGCCTGCTATTGCACACTTGAAACATTGCTTCGTCAGGCCACACATGCTATAAATGAATACCATATGTTCTTGTTCGTGTTAGTTGAAAAGAGGCGGGCAAAGGGAGGACGGAGAAGAACGGAGAGGAAGCATGGGGAGGAGAGGCAGATATCGTAGTATATCGAATGGCAAATTAAATATTGTTATAACAGAGTGTGTGTGCCAGGGCCATCGGCTGCATGCGCGTGTTGAGAATGCTTGCCTCGGGAAATTAAAGGATTCCAGATATCTACGATGCGTCGACTATCCACATTTCCGCCTCTACCGCCGATAGCAAGAAAAAAAGGAGTTGTCGAGATATGGGCACCCATGCCGAGCCATACCTATCGAATTCTTCGAGTCCCATCCCTGCCGGCAAACTATCGGAGACACGTGCAACATACTCAGTATAACGGATGGAATCTATCCAAGTGTTTGCAAAAAAACAACACTTCAATTTGCAGAAATTCAGTTTTTTGTGATTTTTTCTCTCCTGCCTTCCGTTCTCTGCTGGAAATTTTGTTTCTGTTCTCTTTTTTTATGTGTCTCTGGTTACCCAGGTATTTGGGATGTGTCAGGCCTTTCTTTCTTTTTGGAAACGTACATTCCAAGTCAATTCTTTCGATCTCAACCTGTTATTGGACTATTACCCAAATTTTTGTCCCACTATATTGTCCATTGGCTCGTGCATGTCGCCTGCAGCAATTTTCGATTCGACCGTAATGACCGCGACTTTGATGGAAATCATATATTTTTCCGATATTCCATTCTGATTACAATACATCATTACGAAATGAAAAAGTGTTGATTTCGATTTCCATAAAAATCGTCTTTTGGCTATTCATTCAACAAACACCAATTTTCGCTCGAAGTTAATAAAAATAGCAAATGCAAACCGATTAATATCATAAATGGTAATTTGAATGACTAAATAGGCGAGGAGTTACTTCTGGAATAAAGTCTCCAACATAATTTTCCAAACTGCTATGCAAATAATATAAAAAATCGAGCAAAATGGAGGTTTGTGCAAGGCTTGAAAGACTGATGTTTGATTAGGGAAATAAAGGCATTTGTGGTAGTTCTACTTAATTGTTAATCGACGTGCAGAAAAGTCGATTGAGGTGGAAACTGTCTAACTAGTCCGAGAGATAATTGAAAACCGCGCGGTTCTCTTGGGGAGTGACCATCACATTAATTACAGTCATAGATCACTCCAAATACGTTGTGACAAGCTACTCGACTTGCTCAGTACCAACCTTCTCTAGTCTCTCTCTCTCTCTCTCTCTCTCTCTCTCTCTCTCTCTCTCTCTCTCTCTCTCTCTCTCCGTCCATCTTTCTCTCATCCCTTTGGCCCTCCTGAGTAGATGATCGTCACCCCAACTCTCATGTCCCTGTCCAACGATCCAATCTACTCAGTACTGGCGATCAAGGGCTTGTCGGGGTGATTGTGTAGCTTGTATCAATGGGACAAAGGGCGACATCATGTTCTACAACCTCAGCCAACCTCTCCCGGGCCGACCCAGAAATCATTTCACGAAACTTTGATCTCACCATTTATCTTACGCTATTGGTGTGCACTAACCCTGAAAAACTTACCTGTCCACGGCCAAGGAATGTCTAATAAAATTCTCGCTTCGATCATCGATGATAAAAAAAATCACCGTAATACCGCATTTGCTCAACTGATCAAGATCGAAAAAGTTGGATTTTAAAGAGATTAAGACTATCATCTGAATGGTCAAGGGGTAACGAATATTTTTTAGTATCTTTTCGTAAATTTATCCACCGAAACGAAGAACAATGTCCCGTTTTCAAAAAAGAAAATATTTTCTTCCATGCGGTTCCTAAAACAAAAAGCTAGGACGAACAAATAATGTGAGAACTTCCCTTTCTCTCTCTCTCTCTCTCTCTCTCTCTGTCCCTATCTGTTCCTTCATTCGAAATATTAGGAAAAGCGAAAGGGCGAAAATAGGATTATCTTCGTTGAAAATTTACGCACGGTGAAAGCTTTCGTCAGGACGTCCACCAGTCGAGCGAAAGATCAGGGAGAGAAAACCAGGATGATAAAACTTTGCTGCAAAATGCGTTTCTATATATGTGCTTTGGAGCATATCGAATATTTTTAATTTCAAATTAGAACTGGATTATTTCACACATTTATGAGAAAATATAAATGGAATAAAAAATGGGAAATCGTAAAAGTGCCATCGGATGAATTTATTCGCAGCCACTTTTAAGATTCGACTAGTCAAATTTGTCCATGTTCCATCCATGAGAAAGCTTTCACGAGCGAGAAAAAATTCAAGTAGCTTCGCGAAAATTTCGACTCCTACGAGAACGTGTCCATTGCTCGAAGTCAAATTAAATTCGGGGATCAAGATATTGCTTCGAAGCTCATCAGTAAAAACGAGTTTACGGTTGAACAGCTGGTGCCGGGGGATTACAAAAGTTTAACTCCGTCGGGGCTCAAGAGAAAGCAGCAGCTAAAATATCCGGTACGCTTGGCGTACAGCCTCCTCAAAACTTTCTCTACCATTTATTATGAGGTTTCATCACTGAGGGAAAAGATCGAATATAAAATATATATTCGAACGCCTACCTGTCAAGTCGAAAATGTAGTAAAGTGGATAAAAGAGATGGAGAGGAGGTGCGACCAGGGAATTGGAGATTTTCAGGTGCAATCGTAATCTGGTAAAGTCCAACTCAACCACACAGTCTTGCATATTCACTTGCAGATGTCTGAATACAAGTTCATAAATATAATTGATGCTTTCTCATCCCCTGATAAAAAGTCCTAGGGTCACCATATATTTCGATTGCTGGAATTTTATTCGTTCTGTGATTCATCTGTCTCGGTCTTTCCACTCTCGCTGCTATTATAGTTTCACAGTCACAGTCCCGCTGTCATTTTGACAGATGCGTGTATACGCGTACGGTTATATGTTCCTATCAGGTTTTTTTAGTCTTTTCATCAATCAAATAGATGAAAGATTTTTTATGAATGAAGAACCGTTCGCGCGCGTCAGCGCCAACGGTTGTCTGGTGATGTCCACAAATTGGTTAAAAATTCGAAGATCCAGTTGTCAGAGAAATGCAAAGATTTTGTCGTAAAAATAAAACAACATTCGTTCAATTTGCTTGCCAGTTCTTACGGAAAAGTATAAAGAAATAGAAACCCAACGGTTCACGAAACTAACCGTTCATCAGCGATTACTCTGATTTATACGCCAAAGCTTGCTAAGGATCCATGGCTTAAAGGTACTTTCGATTGAATTGGGCGATTAAGACTTCTGGATGCGAAGTACGATCGGATACGGAGGGGACCTCGCAAATAGTTTCGGACAAGTTACGGAAATGGGAGGGTTATCCTAAACGAAGGGTTATCTCGGCAGAAACCTGCTTCATTGAACTTACTTACATTAGCAATATTCGCAGCTGGCTATTAATCATAAATATTTCCATTAAAATATAACGACCATCTCGCTCGCCCTTGATATAGTAATCAAGTAATTAAGCATGAAAATCGTTAAAATGCTTATCATCAATTCCTCGAAACTCGTTCGACATCTCTTCCGAGACATCAACGACGTAATTCCCAATGAAAACGAAAATTTCATGATTCCCACTAATTATCTTGTCACTCCGGAAAATACAAGCAAAATATACTAACGGAGGATCTGAAATTTAGATTTTCCAGAACGCGTTAGAGAACTATATCGTTAAAAATTCAAGAATTATGATATCGTAAGAAAATTTATTAAATTCAACGAAATATTGTTTTTTTAATTTTTATCAACAACTCAGTTTGTAGTGTAAATTAAATGATGTAATTGACACTCTGAACTTGCAAAAGGCTAGTAAATGAGATAGTTCAAGCTCCGAAATTAAAAGGAAAAGTTTGCGGTGAAAAATGTGTGTGTGTTTTTTTTGTGCAAATATCGCAATGGTTGGGACTTTTGTAAAACAATTCACGATCCACGCTTATTTTCAACGTTGAACTGTCGTCCATTTACAATTTAGTTGACGCTGTAAAAAATGAATGGATCAAGTGGCTCTGGCATGAACGTGAGAGTCTTGAAAACTCTGATGTGCGACTCTGGAATAACGAACATTCGGTGAAGCAGGAAGAGGATGTAGAGGAAAAAATGAAATGGTAGAAATTTCGGGTGAACGAAGGTAAACTCGAGGGTAGTTTGAAGGTAGCAGGAGAGAAACGAGAACACATCTGCACCCCTTGAGACAAGCCTTTCACCTTTCGTAAAAGTCTCGAGCTCTTGTCCCGTTTCGTACTCGCTCAGGTTCACCCTGTATGGTTGTAGCTCGGTAACTCCAAGGGGAGTGATCGATCGTTCACAAGCTGTAGGGGAGATGAGGTATCGCAAGAACCTCAATCGGTTAGTACAGGGAGTGTTCTCTTTTCCGTTCCGTTTAACCACTTTCTCAGTCTTCTCATCTCCAATGCTTTTATTTTCATCAGAGGGTAAATCTCACATGCGATTTTCTGTCTACGGTGATTGGCGAGGGTAGTTATTTCAAGGCAAATACACCGACGTTAGAAAGTTTGTGGTCGATGCATTTTTCATCCTGTGCTCGCGAAAGTCACTCATAAACTAAATGATGTTTACACTTAAAGAGGATTTTCAAATGGGTGTTTACATTTGTTCTCATTTTGTCATCGGAAATTGATTTATTCCATCATATTCGACGACTTTCTTTAATCATATTTTGTATTTTATTTGTTATATTCTTTATGCAACTTCAAATAGCGGGATCGTGAAAACCCTGGAAACCATGGTGCGGCGTATTATTTGAATATTATTTGCTAAATGACAGGAATATAAAACTTTCCACTGGTAGTGTATGCATTTCTTTTCATCTCTCCAACAATCTAGAATGTCGTGGGAGCTGAAAATGATTTTTGCATCGCCCTCGCGTTATGGAGCGCTAATTAAAACGCATGAAAAGTAGAGAGGACAAGGGTAGGGGGACAGGGGTGAAGAAAATATTTAGCGAAGCTGTAGCGTGAGCGAAATTCATAATGGCCCAGACGGCGTCATTATCGATGATAAAAAGAGAAATAATATCATGAATATAAAACTTCTTAAGGTCCCCACATCGTTCCCCTACGAACTTGCCTTGCAGGTTCTCCCATACCTTCTCGAAAACGTATGAAAACGCGTATGGCTAGGTAAACGCAACGGAGATGTTGATTAAATGCTCAATGAAAAGGGAAGGAATTTTATGTAAGGGAAAAATTCTAATATAATGACGCGCAGTCGCGCCATATTTTATTTAACCACCATTTGCATAAAAAACCTTCCGCATTTTCTTGTAAATTAAAAATAATGTCCCTCAAGTATAGTTCCTCAACAATGCAAACAATTTTTTATTGTCACCAGTAAATTCGAGTCGAATTCTTCGTCGGCTTTCCGTATTTGACGGTAAAAAATCTAACGCGTCGCATTCATACAATCAAATTTTGTATTTAAAAAAATAAATTTCATGCATGTGCTATTCGAAATGGACGAGTCCAAGAAAATATTCTTGGAAATACTCGTGTACCTATTTTCGAGACACCATCAAATCTGGGATCATTTATCGTCCGATTAGTTTTGAAACCTGGTTGGTCTGTTTTTCGTTTTCTCGGTCTTGAGGAACTTTCCACCATGACATTCAACCCCAACCATTTCTATGTTAAGATCTTCGTTAATTTTTAGATCCTGTGATCGGCATGAAAATAGAATGAGTCTCTGAATAATACAGACTTTTAAAGAAGACGCGAGTAATGTGACGAAAGAATCTCATGAAATCTCAAACTGTCTCATCCCAATCTGTCGTACATTCGGGCAGGGAGGTGAAAAAATGACCAACTCGATAATTATTTAATGACTCGTAAAAGGATTTCCGTATGACATTATTTTTAGGGGCTATTTAATTTGATCTCATCTGTATATTTTTCTCACTATCGGCCAGATTTTCCAGCAATTACCTTTTGACAATAAAAAGAAAACAAATCGAAGCTTGTTCCATTGCAAAAAAAAACGATTAGATTTTTTGATGTCTGGCCTATAATTCTTTGACACCTCGATAGATCTTTCTAGCCAGGTAATGAAATTATCTTCGATGGACATCCGAATAATAAGCCGTTATTTGAAATATTTTGTTTTCATTCGTATGAAACTTTATTGGCTTATCGAACGCATTTATTCGTGAGGAAACAAGCGGGGCGGTGTGTCACCTGTTTCCGTGATATGAATTAAAAAGAATAGCGAAAATGCTAATTCAGTGGGTATTAAGAATAAACTAATAATGGTTAGGAGAGTTGATTGTTTAATCTCGTTCGCCGTAGCGGCATTCCGTATTCTATATAGAATGCGACAATATATATAATGTATATATACAATCTAGCTATTCCAGAGCCTCATTCCAACACTGTAATCCCCGAGCCAGATAAAATTGGAATTGGCCACAGTTTAATTTAAAATGTTTCAGTCACCGCCCCTGCAGAACGTCCAAAGCCTCGCCCTCCGTGAGCAAACGCTCGTTTTTTTTTTTTTTTTCCTGCAGCCCTCTCGTCACAAGCGAGTGAACGTTTCTCCGATAAACGAGCGACGGCGGAACCTCGACGAAGCTGCACCGTTTTTTTTTGTCGCACACATGTATAGCCCTCGATGTACGAAGAAATTGAATCGTTAAAGGACAGAAATAGTTTAAACCATCCTATTGCGTCTGTCATCGGTGAGCTTCAAATCCACCGAACGGCCGATTAAAATTTCCTCCCTCTACTTTTCCCTACCGTTCTGTTATGTCCCGTAAGACTGATCTTAATCAAGCTTCCCGGCCTGTTTTCCATTTATTTTTCATACGGGAAAAAGTATTTCGTACCGCGCATTCTCTTTCTCATAATTTTCATTTATTTTTCTATAACCAGGATTTTTTTTTTTTTCGATGTCTCGTCGTTCCTAAATGCACTCTTGCTGATATATACGATCTTGCCACGCCCCCACTCCAGGTACACAATCTCCGAGATTCCCTGAGATCACTACGAGTAAGGAAAAAAAAATCGGCCCAAACAGGTCCCGGCTACAGTAAATGCCGAGTCGATAACTGTCATGCCAAGCCGTCGACTAATGTTGTTTGAAAGGTTGCCAAAGCCCCGCGTCAATCATATGCAACACAATTACTGCCAGTCTTTTCACTAATTAAGACTCTAATTTTTGTATATAATTCTATTATCGTTCCTTTCGAATTCGGAGACCGCACTCCTGCGATAAGGACGATGGATCAATAGAAGGATAGAATTTTTAAATGTTTTCATGTTCTCTCCACGAATATACGTTGCAAAGGATTATCGTTCTGCATGCCAGTAGCGAATTCGAGGAAAACGTATAGTTTACGCGAATTATTAGGTCCCGAGACTTCAATAGGAAAAAGTATGTGTATACATTTTAGTAGACCGTAATAAAATCTACAGCCGAGATCAAAGGCGTGCAGGAATCCTCGTGCGAAATATAGAAAAAAAAGTGGTTCAACGTCCTGTCTATAAAGCAGAGTTCCCCGTGTATAAATTACGCATTACTGTAGATTGAGTCAAACTAAATCCGGTAACATGAAGATTGCTCGAGTCGTCTCGAGACAGCGCTAAAGATATGGCACTCTCTTCTTATCCCCGCGTTTTTTTTCTTCAAATGCTATTTGCATTTTATTCGGAATACGTCTCTAGATCTAGAAGCCTTTTAAAGTAGTTCTTTAGCACCGAAAAGCGTCTTTTCGAGACGTGCTCAATTTTATAGGAGCCATATCAAAAGCTCAAAAAAATACATGTACATCATTTTTTCCCCATCAAATTGTACGAGAGGTTTTAGGAATTTCGTGCATAACCAATCGGGCACGACTTCGATTAAAGCCTCGTTCTATGCGTATGAAAAAAAAAAAAATCAATTTCCTTCTCTTTGGTGAAATATTCTTCAAATGTTGAGCTGAAAATTGCTCATATATACGTCAAGTTCTCGACAAGCAAAACAGCGTCATCAGATCTCAGCAAATCTCGGAATTATGTCGAATTTCATGTGTGACATGTAAATCAATTGGTCTACAGGGGACGGTCGACGTTCTATCGAATAAGTGATACGTAAGTATATGTCGTCAACGTATCGGGTCGTCAATGTGTCGATGCAACTCAGAGTTACTCTCAACTTCATATACGAACATATCGGAGTCGTGAAACGTCAATTCTCCATTTTATATTCGTATGTTTCGCTTCGCAGTCTGTTAGCGAGTATTTACTACTGGCTCATCTTTCATCTCTTATCTCAGTGTATAAAACTTGGTATTCTGACAACTCGACACCTGACCATAACCATTGTCTGTCAAGCTATACATCTATATATACATATAACCGGAACATATAATCCACGTTGTGGAATGCTGATGTTTGGCCAAGTGCAACCGACATCAGTCCATACGTTACAGAAGCATTTACAAACCTGCGCGTTCGATGGGCTTTCTCGACATACCAACATGCTCCCACTCAACCATATACATTTTGCTAGTTCATAGACGTTCTTCCAAAAACCACAGCCAAAGTACGAAAGATCGTCTCATAGAATGCTGAAAAACCATAACTCTCCATTTATTCATATCCCCCACAACTCAACGATGGGATATGGAAAAAAATTCAGGAATACGCACTTTTGCTGGACGTCAAGGCCACGTGACGCACAATAAGTCGCCAGCGCACACGTCACCTGGATTCCTCGCACTCGGGTCAGCAATTGAAATCCCAAGAATGTGCGGGATGCACGAGGAAACAAATTCCCTTCAAAATTTTCAGGAATATGTGTTCTGAGAGATGTGAATTTTAGGCCGCTCGGTATGTACGTATAGTATAGAAAACGCTGCGTTTGCCTTGAGCCACCGGGTTACCCATACGCATAGATGTATTGCAGGTTATATACATATGTATATTTATCGGTGTTAGTATATTTCAACCGGTATACTAACCGTCACGTCGAGTAGAGTAGATGTGCCGAGACTGGGAGCTCGGTAGACCGGCCGACACGCGGCGATGCATCAACGACCCCTTCGCCTTTCTCTGTCTTCGTCCATCTCTCTCTTCCTCTCTTCGCTTCCAGTTTCGCAACCTCACTATCCCACCCTTGCCAGTAATTTATGGGCGGGCGGTTAACCTCCCAGCAGTGAAGATCTGAAAGTCAGATCGCGAAACTAACCCCACCAACGGCTCGACTACTAGTAAACCCTTTTGCGATATACCCTCCTCACCTCTCTGTCCTTTAAACTGTACTGTCCTGTACTCTCGTACAAGCTGACGCATGAATCGTTTGAGCATGGACGAGCAAGGCGAAAACCGTTGTCAAACTGTTAACGCAAGTATCGACGGCCAAAAATTCTACCAAGTACAAGCCGAGCAGATTTGTATTAGTCAAGAAATGCTAGACAAGATTCACGATGCTGTAACTCGAGAGTTTACGCGGTTGGCGAAAGGGCGTAAACTCTCGGCCGCGAACAAAAACTTTCGAATATTTGAGCATCAATGGGACTCAATGATTGACACTGTCTGGATCAGTTTATCGAGCCCTGAGAATTTCTAAATATAAATTTCGTGCAACCCCGTTCGTTTGATAAGGATTTGAAAAAAGTTTCGTTTTTTGTAATCATTCTGCCTGGGCTGACAATTTTTTCTCAACGATTAAACGGACAGTCTGATGAGGGAATTTATCGACCGAAATGTTCAGCACTCATGCCAGCTTAGTTCGTACGACGACAATGCCGTGACTGCAGCATGAAAAATGCGGTTCCCTTTTACAAGACTTTTTCAGAAGACATAGCATATCCAAAAAGTCTGGTATTTGATGGGATGTAAAAAATAAACTAGAAAGCTAGAAGAAACGATTGTTCCGCTAATAGGGGAACATGCTCTCTTTGAGCTATACAGCAGCGTTAAATTTCCGAGGGGCTCGTTAGCAGTTCGTTTAATCCTTAATGCTACTTTGTAAACCTGAGCGTTGTCTCGAGCCATTACTAGAAAGAAAGAAAATCCTTTCCGCTTGGAGAAACGAGGCGACTGTGCGTTTCATCATCTTTCATCTTCGCTTTCTTCTTATTTTCATTTCCACCCTTTTCTTCATGCGAGTATACTTTCCACAATTCCCTTGATATTTCATTAAACTCGACGACGCCACGTGCAAATCTTCAACATTTATATATATATATATATATATATATATACTGAAAACATTAAGTTCAAAATAATGACGTACGCCCATGTTCATATGAAGCATTTTGTACATGATCGGATTACCCTCGTCTTATTGGTCCGGTAGAAAGTGCAACAGCAGGCAAATATTTTGTATCCATCAAAAAGTGTCTCACAAGCAACCGCAAGGATGCACAGACATTTTTATAATTTCATTGACCGAGTTTTGATCATAGCAGGAATGACTTATGAAAATCGAAAACTCACGTTACAACGACCACTCACTTTGATTCCAAAGCTCATGCTGTGAGCAAACGCGTTTGCGTGTGTGTAGAGCTGCATTAGTGGACCGATTTCGAAATGCCAGGCATCGATCGTTTGTGTCATCCGACAACGCTTCCTTGTCTAACTTTTTTTTCAATAAAAAAAAAAAACGACGATGCTTAACAGCTTCGGAAATGCTCAAAAATTGTTTGAGGTACGTTGAACGTTCACGGTGGCAAATATAGAGATTTGGAGCCGTGATTAGTGGGACGGGAATGTTTTGGATGTTATCACATGCAGTTTTCTCCAACGGCGGAGGGAGAGAGAGAGCAAAATATCCGAGTGACAGAGTTGTCAGTTGCAGGTTATGCAACCGCAGATTATAACAATAAAGTTGCATCGGTGGTGTTTTGTTTTTGTCAGTTGATCATAAGAATGTGGCGCGGTAGAAAAAATAGGAGTTTGATGTCGAAATAATCTTTTTGAGCATTCTGGTGCACGTGCTGGAGGGTATCAAACCAGAATTTTTATATCATTCGTTCCAACATTTTCGTACACAGATACTTGATGCATATTTTTCCATGTGTGGCATCGTTTTCAAAAGCGCAAATATGGCGGAGCATGAAAGAAGAGAATATGCGAAGAAGAGAAGGAGTGAAAGGTATACCTACGTAAAGTGACGTGCCGAGCGCGTCCTTATCGCAGGAGTGCGACCTGACATTCGGTAATGCGAATCCCATGACAGTTCGTAAGAGTATGGTTGTAAGAGTGCAACAGAGATAGGCGCAGCGAAGTGTGGATATGGTGAGAGAAAGAGAGGAAATATGACGAGGTACATCGGCGTGGGTAGTCAGGATCGTAGTCCGGAATTCACAGAACCCCCGACTCGTAAAATTTCATATCTCACTCCGACGACTGGCACTGCATCCCTTCACCTCCTCCCTACCATTTGTGGCCATCATGCGTGCTCTGTGCTATAGACTCAGTGCACACTCGACTTATGTGTACACATAGGTCGCCTCAAAAAGTGACGTCTCATGTTGGGAAACATAACCATTTACATCGGTATCTAACGGATCACATAGTTTCACATTTTCCCTTCAAACTTTCCACTCGATTTTATCAAAAACACGATATTCTTCGAAATGTTGAGTGTATTAATGGAAAAATGTTCATTCTGTTGCGATTGAAAGGTCACCGAGAAGATTCAAAACAAACTCAAGAAATATTCGAAATAGACGGATAGAAATGTAATTTTTGGAATTTAGTTTTCTCCCCCTACGCTCTCCCCCTTCGCGTATCCGAAGCAGTGTGAAAGTTATATTTGAAAATAGATGGCCCTCATGATATTATGTTCTGCGAAGGTAATAGGATAAATTTTTTTTATTCAGTCGAGGGAGTTGGAAAAATGTAATCACCTGGAGAGATCTGATAAGCTGGAATCTCATGGTAATATCCGAGAGAACAGTCTGTTAGTATGGGAAGGCTGGGAAAACTGATAACGTGAATATGAAACGGCGCTTTATGTTTCATAATATTTGGTCAACTTATTATTCTTCGAGGTTGCTCGGTTTTTAGAGAGAGGGAGAATAAATAATCAGAGAGCAGCGTAAGATAGAAAAGGATATTTGTTAAAAAAGACTTTTCTAGTTATACAGTGGACCAGTCTGATAGTTTACCGTGGAAAAGTCACTTTGATGCACGAGCATACCTAACAAAGTTGAAGCGTTGGACTTTATGCGTTTTTATATCGGTGTGAAGCTGGATTTGTGTGCTTTGATAACAGGACCAAAAAGTAATCCAGATCCTTGTGGTAGAAAGCACCTTCTCAGGAATGCCAAGCACGAGCGTTCTCTTCTACTCGCGTTTTTCTTCCCTTTCAAGAATATCGAATCTCTTCTTGAGTTCCAAAGAGGTACCTAACTCTCAACGACGTCTATTTTCTTACCTACTCCCCTCACTATTCTTCCCAAACTTTCACCTCCGTTATGGACAAAATCTTTGCTCTCACTCTCTTCCCCTCTCTCTCTATTCACTAGCGAAGACATATTATTACATTGTCAATGGAGTCAAAATTTTCACCAGAAAACGAAGTAAAAATGAAATAAAAACAGGGGGGGGGGGGGGCGAATCCATTAGCCCAACTGGGAACGTCAACTTTTCACTATGCACAACCATGCCCATTGAATTTCGATCTCAATTTTCCACACTCTTCCTATACCTTTCAACTGCACTTCCCACTTTCTTTCTTACCTCCATTCACTTTTTCAACACCCTCAAAACCTTACCGAACTATCACCCGCACCTTGCAACCTCTACCATTTCGTCAAACTCAACTCTCACGAAAATGCATATTTCACAGAGATCCATGCAAATGAAGTGGTGACTTAACTTTTTCGTCTACGTGTGTTTTTCTCCTTCTCTCTCTCTCTCTCTCTCCCTCTCTAAAGTTGTCCGCGAACATTTCCAAATAATACTTGTGAATTTCAACCTCGTATGACTTTCGTTCTTCCTGCTCCTGTAATTGAAACATACGACACCAGCGTGCTCGACGTGCTGCCACAGCCATCGTCCTTTTTCTTTTTCAGTCCCAATTCACCAGGTGAGTTGTGCAAAATTTGTCCACAGATTGACCTTAATTGCTCGTGAATTCATACCAAGAAACATGTTCTTAATCCATAAAATAATAAACAGCGATACAACTGCCAAACTGAGAATTGATACACACGCGCTAATTCCCACGACAACATATTTTCTCACACTAATTGATAGATTATCACGCAGCATGACGTCAACTGATTCTCAAGAAATCTTCCACGAATCCATAGACCAGATTTCTTTTAAACTCGTTCGATCGAAACTTATATTAATTTATTATGAATTAAATCCCCCCCCACCCCCCCCGCGACGAATAAGCCGAGAAAATAAAATCTACGCAGAGGGTTCGTGAGTGATCGCTGCAGGAAAAAAAATCGTGCGCTGTGCACGGTTTCACGAACTTTTCGGTATTTTGAATTTTGAATTTGGAGAGAAATGTTGCTTCGTACCTTCTCTGACTTTGATTGATTCATTAAGTCGGCTCGTCGGTAGAGGGAGATTATCCAAATGCTCGATTGGCACGAATTTCGTTCAACTGCGTCAGATTCGGAGTTTTCCGAGTTGGAGCACAGGAAAAAGACTGAGACAAAGGGTGAGAAGTGGACGGTTGAAGAATGAAAGGAAAACGAGGGGACACTGTTTGATAAAAAAAAAAAAAAAGGTGGAAAGGAAACATTCTCTCGGAGCTTACCCACTCGGCCTTTCTGACGCTGCTTGCTCGACGTACTGAAATTTCGCACGAATCTCATGAATACTCGTTACAGTAACCCTCGTGTATACATGAGCACACGTATCCACCAACACGCATACGATAATACATGTAGAATGATTAAGAGAGTGTGACAGAGTGTGCGCGTGTGCTCTGCCAACTGCTGCACGTTTAGCAAACTCGCCATGGGGTCTCAGCCAGCCACTGAAATTCCTCTCGCTCCAAAACTGGACGCGTCTTTTTAGAGTTTCTTGATACCCGTAGAGAAAATGGCGACGAGAGCTTCAACCTCTCGTTTTCTCCCTCTTCCGCGATCGCTCTACAAAGCGATTGTTCTTTCCTTTTCTTTGAGTCTCTCTTTTTTCTCGTTTACTTACGCGTTAAGTGCTCGGCAGGCAGAGAAGTATATTTTCTGGAGAATTTAGAGCTTCCCATCAGGAGCTCAAACAGGCGTGTTAATCGAACAAATACGAGCCATCAATTCATGAATTTAAGTTTCCAACAAAGTTCGATAATTTCAGTGACTGCCGAAGCAACGTGTGCATGAGCTTTGCCTAATGAAGCATTGGTGAAATTGTGTGTGTTGAATGATTTTTTTATTCCCGCAACTTTAACGTCATATGATGCACTCGCAGCTGCACGTTTTCACGATTCAATAATTTCTCTACACGAAGAAACAAAAGGAGACACACATTTTTCAGGAAGAGGATGAAAAGTGGTAGAGCCTTTTATTCTATTACCATTAGCTTGACTCGTTACTTATAATTACACTCGAGAGAGTGTTTCAATGCACGAAGATTATATCGCAATTTAGTTAATGGAGAAAAAGCAGTAGGTAAGGTATCTACGATAAACGGAGCCTATAGAATTCATTAATGGAGAAAATCTAATTGTAACGTGGCAAACAAGTATAAATCGCCTCTATCTATACATGCACACTCGTTGCACAGTGTTACGTACGGAATCCACTTGATGCCTGCTGGGAGAATGCGCTGCAGGACCTTTACAAGGCTCAAACGATCTACGTGACAAGGCTTCTGTAAACACAAACACACGCGTGTAGTCCGTTGCTCTCATTTTCTCTCTCTCTCTCTCTGCCTCTCGCTGTCTTTCGCGTACAATTCAGGCGGCACAGATAGGACGAAGTTTTTGTCTCCATTGGATTTCGGCTGAGTACAAGGACGTGGAATTATGAAATTGCGAAGAGTTTAGCAGGTCCCAATGTTGAGAGCAGGAGAGACGTGCAGAAATGCAATATAAAAGAACACAACAACAACGAATTTGCAAGTACGAGAGTGTGTGTGTTATTTCGTGTGATCCATACAGAGTCCGTGAACCGGAAGCTTTCGACTCTGGTCCATAAACTCATGTATAATATGCGACTAATTAACTGCGAGAATATTATAATAATCCTGATTTGCGTAATAAGCAAGTGGCCCGAGTGGGGACATATTCCGGGACAATGGTGTTCTATAGATGGAAAGTTACCCAGAGAACACGTTCGCAAGATGAACATGGCTACTTATGTATATTGCTCTTTACCAAAAGGACGCAAGTCCTGCAAGACCACACCTCAACTTGTTAGGCATTCGGACTGTTTTGTCTCTGGCAATGTTGTATATACACAATTATAAGTGCACGCGCTTATAATCTTATGGCCTACGTAACACGAGACTATCCAAAGTTTCGACGTTGTACGGCGTATTGGGCTTGAACCACACAGGAGAATGGGAGGAACAAGGGGCTCAGTTCTCGCACTATGGAACTTAGTGTCTTGCCGTCTTCTCTCAGTATATTCTCACTGCGAACACATTATTAAACCGGTCAGTTTCACTGCAAAGGTTTTACCGCTTTTCGTATACGATTTCATGTGTCTTCAGACCGTCTGGATTTGCTAAAACGTATATACGTATAAGTATTAAAATGTAGACACAATCAAACGGTGTAGAACGAGCTCAAGAAACAGGGCGAGCAAAGCTAAGAACCCTTCAAAGTTGTATAAACATGCTCTTTCTCTCCCCTCTCCTTTTCTTTCAACTCTTGCCCATAAAAGCAGCTCCGTCGCCGACAAACGTTTCTCGTCTTGTGCATGCCGCACCGCGGGCATTTCCGTCTTTCCTAAAGGCGTACTCCACATCCGGCGTAATGCAGACAATTCCACTAGTCCACCAGGACACCAACGTCGTACACCTTTATCAACATTGTACAAAGTAGAGGATTTACACATACACTCACTAACGGCCCATCCGTCCATTTTACTATCCGTACCAATGGCATTAACTCCGTGCTGACGTTTGCGACAATAGAGAATGAGAATGAGACCGAATAGGAATTTAATGGAATCATTTATTTTGCACGTTGAAATGTTACGATTGAATAGTCGAGATTATACAAAAAAAATACTTCATTCACTCATTTCCCCATTTAATCATTTGACGACGAAATTTGTTAATTCATTATTCACAAAAATAATAACTTGAACAATATTCCATCGATTCACTCCAATTTATCGGCTGTGTCCGAATTTTTTTTTTCTCCAGGAAAATTGATCAAAAACTACAAATAATAATCTTTCTAATACATTTATTTTTCGCTATTCTCCATGGATTTGAAGAAACAAAATTTTTTACATACCAACCTGCGTGTAGCACAAAAAAATGGAAAAATTTTCAGCTCCGAAGAACCTAACGAAATTTTGTAATTCCATTAATTACGTTTCATCATGGTACTTGAGCGAAAAACCATGCAACACATTAATTCATACGGTGTTTCATCTTCAAAGGCATCGATAAAATTAGTCGGCAAAAGACGATACGCTGTTCAGTTTCCCATGGCGTATAAAAGACAATGAGGGTGTTGAATTGTGACACACCTTGACACATACACATACAAACTCGACCAAAATCCCACGAGAATATTATCGCATTAACTGATGCACGCAACAAGACACTCCATTGTTCTACACACACCCAGCTTTCCGCATCAACACATAAAAGCTGGATTTACAAGTTCACCCATACACACCCACTCCAGCCGAACTATTGCTAACATAATCTCGTTACATTATTGCACGATAATAAACCTGTCCGATCTCTCCCGCTGGACAATAATTATTTCCGCTTGGTATAATATCAGATTACGGAAGTACGATGTGAGAGACTCGAGAGACCAGATCCATGCAGTCGAAGAGGATAAACACACCAGGTACGAACAAACAACTTGAGTCTCCACATTCGTCAATGATCACCAGCAATGTACTCAGTTTTCACTTCCGGCTATTCCTAATTACTTTTTAATTACCGATCTTTAATTATTTTTTCTTGAAAATATGCAATCCAACCGGTCAGGAGATGGGGAAGGAAAAATATAAATAAATTCCGGTCGATTGCTTCAACAGAAAAATGAAAAAACACAATAATCCAATCGGAACCCTGATTCTGTTTGTTAATTGAACGACAATAATAATGGCGAGCTCATTGATCCCGTCAAAGACTCCGTCAAAGTACACGGTCCCCCAGGGAAAAAAATTTGCGAATAAAATGTCCAGACTTATCCTCGCGTTCGATGTCTTCTGGATTTTCGTTACGTAAGCTCCAAAGACTTACGATAAAACTGGCAGACATGTACTTCGGGGATCTTTGCTAAGAGTAAGCCTCGCCGGATCCGGTGACTTGCTGCTTTGTTGCGAGTACCCAAATATTCGAAACGTGGCATAATTCCGAAGAAAATATTATAATAGTCTCTAATACTTGACAACATTTCAATTATGAGGGAAACATAAAATGTTTCCCGTGAAACCGAAGCTTTTTCGAAGAAAAACTTGAACTTCCATTTTATTTTCCGTCCGTTGAGTCCGAGTAAACGAGATATGGCGTAATGAAGTTCAGGTCAAAGTTAAAGTCATGTCAGTTACTCCTTCGTAGATACTGTCGTGGTCGACGTTGAGTTTGTCTTGTTCGTATCCCAGCAATTTTCAGGCATTCCAGCAGCTCCCATGTAAAAAATATCGTCGTCCTCTTTCACTGTACTGTCTCGCACAACATTTTATCTCTCTTTTGTTTTCGTCCACCTTGTTCCTTTCTCTACGGCACATTTACAACGATGAGGAATGCAGTCGTAAAACTACATATATGTGTAGGAATTGCACGCGCCACGGACGCGTTGCTTTCTCGTAAACTGCGGAAGCTTCCCAACGGGTCACGTGAAGTTTCTGGTATAACGCAGCGATGCGGAAAGGGGCGATGGTGTACATTGGTACGGGACCGATCCTGTTTGCACACGCGAATGGTCCCGTTGTGAAGATAACGCGGTCGAGCGAGTGCCGCGCGCGATGCATCATGTCACTCGCTCCACCCTCCTCCGAATTTGTAGGCTCTCTGGATCACACGTGATGTAAGGAAATATGACAAGGAATTTTTCCATCACGATAACAAGACGCTAATCACTTCTTTATCTGTGCATCGACATTTTTTTTTATTATTGCGACGTACAGGCATTTTTTCTCGTCGATTCGTTCACTTTTACAGAATCCACCAATTTTCAGGAATTTCGTATTGAAAATTCGATTATTTCAATCCTGGGGGATTGATATCGATGCGGCTGGCTCGTATATGAATCGTTGAACAACATTTCAAAGTTATTTCAGGATGTTCGGGACGAACTTGTTCATAAATGATTTTAAAAATCCATGGCATTCGGAGTATTTTTTGGGTCAATGAACATTTCAACGTTGTGCACTTTCTCATGAAACGATTGGACGCGATTCTAACGAATAGTGATCGAGAAAATAGCCCATCCCCTTTTCACTCTCATTCGCTAAAACGTCGATTCACTACGAAGTACAATGATAATTAATGGTCGGCGTATATCAGAACGTTAGTCGCGGTATCACGAGCCGGCTTAATGTCCGGAGACGTTCGCGGCTTTGTCGTCGAGGGAGATCCGTGATGGTACGCCCTGGCCTGCTCACTGATTCACACAACGAAGCTCACCTAAGACGAGCAAGTCTCTTCAACCATGTGCACGAGTAGGTACAAATTATTTGCCGGGACTCGTCGTCGGGCACGGAGCTCTCGAACTACTAACCGAATGATTTACGAACGCTGCAAATCCTTTTACTATATACCTCAACCCGGAGATTCCGAAAAAGCAGAACATGCCTCATGTAAAACGTAAGCTCCCAGGGGCCTTCTTACATTTTACACTTTTTTTACAACCATCCCTCAGACGGAGCGTGTCTCCAATTTTTCCTTCCGAGCCTTCCGTATAGCGATTGGTCATCCAACTGTCTTGTGCGATCAGATCGATACTCTATTACGCATGCGGACAAACATCAAGTGCCGGATAATATAATTTCACATTCTCGAGTCGATTAAATATTGACAAATGTTATAAAAGTGGAAGGCAGACACGACTATCCATGAAACTTTACACAGGCACAGCATCTGCGATCGTGGATGAGAACGTGGAGTAGTTCTTATCCCATGAATCAATTCGTCGATTCAAACTATTCAAAAAACCACAATTTCCATGATATTTCTGGAAAAGTTTCTCCTGACGTTGGAATCCCATAAATTCCTCGCGATAAAATTAAAACATTTCAATCGAGTCGTAAGTCCGACAATTTTTCAAAGTTACAAGGACTTTTCGAACGAGTTCTTTCAATGTGACCTCTGCAGAATTTGGGCTCATAAGAGGAACATGAATCGATGCGAATGGGACAGCCGGAAAATAACTTTGCGAATTCAGTGCACAGTGCAGCAGGAGAAGACAAATATTCGGTGTAAATATGTATACAAACACTTAACTATCATGACGTCCCTGAAGCAGTGACCGACATAGTTTCTCAGGGTTATAAAACGGAGAACATTACTGTTGCGCGTACATCAAAAAGACAACGGACCTCGGGAAAAGTAGTTAACACAGCCGGAAACTTGGCTGCGGAGAGTAAACTTACCCGACACAAGAAAGCCTTATGCTTTGTATACGAGAGAGCTCAACTATTCCAATCCATTTTTGTGCCTTCTCTTTACTCTCATAAAACGATAAAGGAAATGAAAAAAAAAAACACCGATAGATCGTGAAACCGTTGGTCCAATATTTAATACATGGACCATGAAGTATTTCGAATTAAAAGTTGTCTCAAAATCCATATCGTGAAAAATGTTCCCTCCTGATGATTACATATACGCGGTCGATATTTTTTTTATTTTTACTTTTTTTTTTCTATATCCCGTTGAAAATTTGATCTAATTACCATATTTTCCCATTATTCAGTGAATGTGCTCTACAATGCATACATCAATCCCCAATTCCAGAACTTGGCTCTCTGGGTGACTAACGCATACTACGGAACAGCCTCGTATATATAGCAACGAATCCGATGAATAAGTTAAAAAGTTTTCATCTCTGTGGTAAGCAATATTCCACGAATACAACTTTTAGGCAATTTCATTTCGGGTGTAGATATGAATTTCTTTCTCCTGTGCGCCAAGTTTTCAATAAAATTTCAAGCTCCTGAAACAATCCGATTTTGGTTAATTTTCTACGGTTAAATCGTTGTCTATTCTCCATTGGTTTACGGAAATACAACGAATTATAATTATCAACGAATAAATCTCCGAGCCTTTGTAAAGCTTGAGGAAATGGAAGAAAAAACTTGGGAAGCACTGAACGCTGTTCATTTCGATTTTGGTGATGTTTCAATGTGAAGCCTACATTTTGTAGATCATTTTTGCCTGTTCAAAGGTTATGCGAAAGCGAATCGATCGGGTTGTGAAATGCGTTGATGAAAACTTCCGAAGCAATTTAATTGTCGTGGATGCTTCCAGGGAATCATAAAGTGTGATATTGGGTTTTGATGTGCGCTTCACAACACTCTTATTATTTGGTCATTATTGCATGAAATATTAGAAAGTTCCTACCGAACAATCCAGTATTGTATTGCTACGTAGTAAGTAAACATCGAATCTTTACCAAAAATGGCTTTTTTGTTGTTTAATACGGTCAGCATGAGCAATAGGAATAGTTGCTATTATGAAACCCATTCTCCATTTTTTGCAAAGAAATATTGACGAATCAACGCACTGAACGTAGATTCGTTTGACAGGATTTACGTGAACTCGAATTTGCATATAGATATTTTTATGTTCTGTACTGATTCAGCTCGTATATCTATAAGCATGGTATTCTTGAACCCATAGAACGAGCGTGTGAAGGGAAAGCAAGGGAGAATTTCCATCAGTAGTGAAAGTTAGTGTCAAAGTCGAAAAAATTGATAGTATAAATCAGCTTGACTCGGATGGAGCTCGAGGGTTATCACGTCATTTCCCGGGTGGCTGAAGGGGGTAGAATTTGTGAAGAGGTGATGCAAGGGAGCGCGCTGGTTGGAGCTTCGGATGTAGTTGGGTCATGCATGTAGGCATGCAGACTTTACGAGCAGGCTCAAAGTTAAAAAGTGTAGGTCAATGAGGCTATATCGATGATGCTGGTGAGACTGCACGAGCAGGTTCAACCCAAGACCCGATGGCTCGGTCTATCGGTAATGCTCCAAGCATTACCGATATATATATATATATATATATATATGCGTAAATGAAGTAGTAAGAGCTCAGGCGGACTCGTTCGACGCGGGGCTCTTTCACGAGAGACTCGCGCGCCTTTCGCAGTAGGGATAGTCAGGTATGAGTCAGACAGTGGAGTAAGCGTCAGTCTACCATGGGCGCGCGTCGCGACACCACGTGCGCACCCCTCGTGACTTTACACCCTAGTTTAACGTCATTTTTTTCTCTACCCAATAAATGTACAGCTTTAATTGCTGAAGTGGCTGAAATATGTGCGCGATATTGATGATTTTAATAATTACAGAATAATAGATAAACTAGCTTTCCAAAATTTATTTACATCTTATAAATAATCAGCACATGTTTTTGAATAATTATTCAATTCTGGCGTGCTCATCGTTAGAAATATTTTTCTTAATTACCGCGCTTCTTAATAATTAATTAACTCGGAGGCTGTTTCATTATCTCTCGGGGTGGAGGCTCGTTGAAGAATCCTCGTGAAGTGTCGTGACTTTTAACATTCCCCTAGTAGACAAAACATACGACTCTTTTTTTTCTGTATCCGTTATCACAAAAACTCGGAGGGGAAAGTTTGACGTTGGTGCGGTCAATGCGACTGTTGTACATTGCGCCACATTAAGGTACTCCCAACACTTTGTTTGTTAGTTTTAATTCATTTGTGGGCTGTGAGCTACATTTCGTTTCTACGAATCGTGGCTCGTTTGGAACGCCTATTATTCGGGCACTTTTAATTTTCGTAAGGGAGCAGGAAAATGTTTTTTCGTTGTTGACAAACGCTTCGAATAATTCTCTAGTGGATACGTCAGGATTATTTTCCTGTTGGGTTCGTTTCTTCGATACGGAAAAAGGTGTTTTTCATGTTGAAACATTTCACGGATGGAATCTCTCCGAAAGATATTTCAACTTTAAACCGAGCCTGCCGTTACGTGATTGGATTACGGCCGTAAGCCGCTAAGGCTTTTTAACGCGACCGTATCGTCTATTCCATCATATTTTTCACTCGTATTTCTTTTTTCCTGCTTTCCCAACCACCCTTTTTATTTTATTCATTTTTCGTTATTAACTCTGGCTTCCACCATTTCTCAACTACCACTATTACATTCGCCTCGTAAGCGGCACACACATTATCGTCGGGTTGTATCGCAAAGTGCTGGCTACATAACCCCCTTACATATTCCAACTTTTTCCCTTCCACTCCACCTCCGCCCCTCTAAAACGTGTAGCACACGCGAATACGCAATTTCGTCCTGCCGATCCTCGACAACAATAACCTCGGGTTTGAACTTCACCGCGGAATTTCGTACTTCTCGTTCATGCAAAATGCAAGCCACAAATAAATATTGCCGCATTTATTGCGTCAACAACAACACGTTGCATCGTTACGTCGTTACAGCAATTGGAAAAAAACTAAGAAACATGATTTTCCACTTTCACCAGCGGCAATCTCTTTGGGAAGATTTTCAAGTTATTAAAATACTTGAAATATTTTTCTTTCGGTCTGTAAACTGGCGGCCCTTAATATCTCCATGGAACAAAAAATATGAGCAATGAATTTAAAAAGTGTGGTTTTAAATATATTTGCAAATACTTTTCGAGCCTGAGGGTTTCGCAGTTTGCACAATAATTCGACAAATATTGTCAGAATTGGATTTTTAATCTAGGGCTCGACGATTAGACACTGTGATCTTTTTACTGACGATATTAAACGGGATCGAGAAGTGATGATAAAAATTGGCCAATGAGCCTCTGAGTTTAGTGAAATATTTTTTCAATGCAATAAAAACAAATTAATAAAACAAATTTTTGCACCGAATGAACGTTTTCAAAAACAATATTCTGCAATCTAATGAATTTCGAATCCTCCAAATCAATGGCAGTTAAATTTCGAAGAATCCTTGTAATATCGATTAGTTGTAAAAGTTGCGGTTGATCGTTGCGTGAGCTTGAACGGAAGTCAAATTGATTTCCCGTCGTGCTGGCAGAATAATTGAATAGTTGAGAAAGCAGTCGATAATGGAGAATCATGGGTATGGTTTGTCATTGATTAAATAACTGGCTATACCGGAAGAATATAATTGAACAACCGAGAAAATGATTCTTTGTATTGCTCTCTGCGTCCGCACATTAAAAATACATCGTACCTGGTTGTAAAAAGCTCATTTCTGTCTATTAAATTTTTCTCTCCAAAACACCGAGCGCACGCCCCCATTAAAAAGTAATCAGCCAGCATAAAGAAAAGAATTAGTGCTACGTGAAGTTTGCATAATACTTTATGCCCCATAATAAACTAAATATATATCAAGGGTTGAAAAATAGAAGAAAAAAATAATGAGAGGACGTAGCAAAAAATGTTTAGTCGGAAATTTAAACGATTCCACGAAAATTACGTACTCAATACAATATTTAATGATCCGTAATCAATGGCCAATGCAACGGATGATTGGCTGATGAGATTCAATTTCGCATTTCCATCGTTAAAAGATAAATAATACTCTTATGTGTGTTGTGTGTTCCCGACCCATTTTATGAATATTCGTCTAAAGTGCGATTACGTGATAATCTGCGGAAGGTTATTAGCGAACTAAAACGGTGCAACGGTTATAGAACCTTTTCGGATGTCTCACATTTGCACGAGAATGCAGGATCGGAGGGAATAATATCGAAATAATCGGGGTAGAATAATCACAAATGGGATTCCTGGAATCTTGGTAGCGGATAAACGGTCCTATTTCCTAGTGGTAAACGGAAATGAACGAGTGGTGAGATCGGAATAATATTGGGAATGTGTGCATAACCGAGTGTATAGATACTTGGACGTATTATTATAAGGACTATTTGCGGTGAGATTGTTCCAATTACTGTGCTATCTGGTGGGAAGCCATTTCCACGGAGCCAGAGAATCACGAACCCACAGTCACGAGACGAATATTTCACCGTATTTGACTCCGTTCACAAAAGTAGTCTGGAATTATTCTCGGTAACAAAACACTGTCACCAAATAAATCCTCACCCTTTGATACAAATAGGAGGAAGAGGTAGAAAGTAGGAGTGACGCCTGACATGATATGACGTGCTCGAGTTTCCAGGCAGCATAGTGTGTTTTCAACTTTTCTCAATTCTCCTTTCCTAATTAGACTGATGAAGAACATCTCTCATAAAATGCCAACGCTGCACTCAAGATCATGAATAAAAAAGTGATCCCACGACAAAGTTTCCAGATGAATCATAATCCTTGGAGCGTGGAACGCATTTTGGTAGCAATCCAAAAACAAGTGCCACAAATAAATACACCGAATATATTCCGAACCATTTCGTAAACAGAAACATGAAATAATGTCCGCATGCAGAATTATTTCTCCTTTGCGACTACTACTGAGGAGATGAAATTCTTGTTTCATAATAATTACAAATATTCACTACACAAGAGTCCAATCTACACGTAGAATTACCAACACAACTGTCGCGCGTGTATTCTACCAGATCAATACCGCTTTAAATATAAGCTTCAGCCCGCCCCGAACCTCAGAGACCGTGAAATTGACAAAGGGCCCAACTTTCTACTGCTCAAACGTCCCGGTCCCGGTGCAGACTTAAGACTTTACAAAGGTCACACTCGAGCACACTTTGTACTTGAGCACGGGTATAAATCTCACAAAATATTCCTTTATAACGGCAAACAAATGTATATATCACGAGGAAACTTACTTTTAGCTGCAAGACGATTTCTTTAATTAAATTTGTTGTAATGAAATTTCCTTAAAAAACCCCCCTCGAACTAAACAGCGAACGATGCAAATTTCCCCTAATTAAAAAGAAAAATAGCATGCTGCATTTTTATTGCATACTTATGTCTCGTAACTGGCTCGATGTACAGACCCAATGAACGGCTTTTACACTGTCAGGCAGTATGCACAACGATTCGGACCAAAATCAGCCGAAGTATTAAATATTAACACGATTGTGTAAAATAATCTGGAAGCGAGAGCGAGTTATTTATAGTTCTTGCCCATATTATTCCATTTCAATTTCAGTAATTTATAAATAACAACGACGAATTTTCGCAGATCATTTTTTCTGTATAGTTTCATGGAAAATTGAAACCACTCAAAAAGCTTTGTCATAATATACGCCTCGAGAGACTCTACCTCGTTGCCTAAAATCCTACAAGTTTTTGTAGGTAATGAATCCGTATAGCCGTATGCGGGATTTGAGTAAGAATTTTGAATTTAAGATTTTTGTAGGTTGGACTCGATGAGCACAGACCGGAGAGCTTTTGGCGTAGATAAAAGAAACTTTCTCACATCATATTTTTCACTGTTGGCTGAGACATCAAAGACCTTCGCCGATCGTGGCTGTGCACTTCTCTTATAAATTGTATATATAGAGATAAGAAGGTGCATGAAACCGGGTGCACCATTCGGTGAAATGTAAGAGTGAAGGTAGACGAATTTGTGCATGAATGAATCCAACGGTGAATTTATTTTTCTGAAGACTCAGCAAGCATTCGTCGAAGCCTCTATGAATTATTTCTCGGTTCCGTTGTTTACTTTCCCCGAAAATATGCAACGTCCATTTTTTTCTTTTCACAACCTGCATCGCTGGGCCCGCATCCTCGAGTGTCGAGTGTTTGATGCTTTATCGACCTGTGTGAAGCCTGCAACACACAAAAGCTCAAACGTGAACTCAGTGGTCTCAAGACACTTGGCCCAATTGCGTAGGTGGTTGAGAAAGAACGTGGGAAAGCTTGATGGCTCGATGTAAAGATGTTGGCTCAACTTTCCGCAGGCGAAAAGCTACGCGTTCTGTGTTCCGAGATAAGAATCACATTGCAAATAACGGGCCTCGAGCAACGTGCTGTGTTACGAACCAGAGGGCAAGCAATAAAGATTGCATAAATTGAGCGATGTTCAACTCGTCGTGACTCGGTTCAGTGCGCGCCCCTCGCTCGTTATTCCCCGTTTATTTTATTTTTTTATTCGCTCCACACAATTCAGCTTAGCAGACTTTTTCGTTGCTCGTCACAAGCTCTGAAACAGCGAGACATGCATACGACATAATAAATGACACAGAAAAGCTGCACTCAAGATGTCGACTGTTCAAGAAGCATGTGTACGCTTTATTTTGTTCCTTGAGGGCTTAGTCGTTGAAAGTAGCAGAGTACAGAAACAAGAAACAACAAGGATGTTAGCAAAAGCGATATAAAAGGATAAAATCTCTTGACATAGGGGCCTCGGTGTATCATAACAAAGTCAATGTAGACAAACGGCTGAAACTCAAACAAACTAAAATCCGTTTGATGTTGATGCATTTTGTACCGAGGTTCTCGGCTTCTTGATAGCAGTAACCGCAGATGGTCTCGCGGATAAAAAGGAAAAAAGAGAAACTCTGTCAAGTGACATTTTCATTAATTGTTACAGAATTTTCTCGATTTAAATATTAGCCTATATTTAATAATAAATAGCTTAAGAATAATTCGCGTCTTTAGTACCAAAGTATACTGGAGCAAAGATTACATTTCCACAAAATGAAACCAGAGCCGCATATTAGATACACGTGTATACATCGAAAGCGTTATAAATCTAATCCCCGTGGAGGGTACAGAAGCGTGAACTATAGCCCAGAGGGTGTACAGACGACCTTGAGCTTTATGCAGAAATATGAAAGAGACCTCGGAAATATGTCGACGCTCGCTCTGCGCTATAGATCGTTGGTAAATCGCCCTAGGGTTTCTGCCCTGTTTGTTGCGGACCGCCTCTCTCCTCTCCCCCTGCCACCTGCATATAGATACGAGCTAGCAGTTCAAGAATATTGCAATATTATACATGAGATCCCTTAACTTTATTTTAGACATCGTAATCCTCCAGTATATGACAAAATATACGCTAAATTTTTTGCTCGGATTAATAATGCTTGGTCTAGACACCGCAGCAGGTCCACGGACGGGCTGTCATCATCTGAAAGGATCGAAGACGGTGAAGCATGAATATAAATAAAACTTGTCTGCTGTAGACGCAAAATGATCAAGAGCTTTTCACCAGAGAGCCCTCTTAAAGGTTTTTCTCTTTTTGTTGTATAAATTCGAATTCTTTAACTTTAAGTACTTTGGTAATAAAACTGTAACATGTATTCAGCCCTTAACTGACCTCAAAAAGACAAACAATCTCTAATATCAATTGTATCATTGCACTTGCAGCTTTCAGGCCTATTTTGATGTTATTGATTTTTTTTTTTTTTTCACGACGAATATAAGTGATGCGTTCGATTCGTAAGGATTCAAAAATAGTTGTTCAATCTATGCGGAGAAATGAAAATTATGTGAAAGCCGTAATAATCGAGTTTGTCAGAGTGAGACCGAGAGCTACAGATCTCGACTTGGTTCTTTCCGCTTTGACTCGACATCGGGTCACTGCCGCAGCTCTTCATCGGGCTCTTGGAGTTCCGGAGTATTGATGTTCGAGCAGAGAGGCTTTTTGTCAATCAATCTGGTCAAAGCACTGGATATAGCGAGTTTAATTTATTTTCCTGAAGATCTACTTCCCTTCTGTCGAATTCCTGCCTTGACGAACGTTCCGCGTGGATTGATTCGAGTGCCATTGTCATTCTTCGAGTCTCGATTCAAAGCTACATTTTTTCATTCGTAAACTCGCTGCTGGCTCAATACAACAGAAAATTAATCCACAACCCAAATTGACGCGACTTTGTTACTCAAGTGTTGAAGATATTTTGCAAGAATCTTCTCAAAGTCATACATATGCAGGCATAGACTCTGACGGATATTCCTTGGATCATGTATGAACTGTATGCATATCCAATCTCATAGTTCGTACCGTGGGGCTCAGACAACCACCAACTCCATCCGCTTTAGGTGTCGCAAGAGAAAGTGGAACGCATTTGTAGCTCTATTCCCAGGGTGGTGCGTCTTCTCAATTCAAATATTTAAAGCAACTTGAAGTACCAACCTGCGATAGCTTAATCTAAAACTAATCTTGCAACTTCCGGCGTTCAACATTCACAGTTGGCACGTTGAAATTTATGTACGAGGCATATATAACGTCTATGTACATATATACGCAATTTCTGGGGTGACCTGTACATGCTCACAGTTTCCTATCCTCCTTGCACAGCCCTGTTTGTCCATTTCTGCTTGCCACTTTCAAATTATTGTCATTTCAAATCCTTCCGCAATTCAGATGCTGGTCGCTCCTCAGGCAGAATTCCGAGGTCAAATAATAATAATGAACGATGCCAGTAAAAGTTAAAATTGCTTCGTTTGCCATCGAATTAACGTGATTTGCTGTTATAATTATTCCTCATGATTATTATTCTTCTGCTGCCCTTTTTTTATTCTATTTCTTCTTCCACTCAACTCCGCCCCTAGCCAATTTCGCCAAGATCGGTGCATCATGTTGTTTATATTTTTAATAATGTCTAAATCCTTAAAAAGATACGTTACCAAAATTCCGCAATGCAGAGAGTTTTTGTACTTCAGGCGAGACAAAACGTCGTAAAGTTTCATTCTATATCGAACAGAAATGGTGTTGGACCTATCCGGCAATGTCTGGATCGATTTTTTGAATGACGTGAAAACTCCGGGAAAGCTTGTATCCCTCCTGCTGTAGGTGTCAGTTAACAGCATCAGTCTTTAATTGGGATAATTCTTCATCGCCATGGCACATTGTCGAAACGCAAGAGGAAAGAGTGAGGCAAAAAATCTGTTGAAGAGAAAGAATGCAGTTCACGACAGATAACCGGATTTTTCTGTTTTTTTTTTTCGTTTCGATTTGGACAGATTTATGGGACTCGTAAATTGGAAAATTTCAATATTCTTTTTCATTCAATGCTCGTCGGTAATTTGTTCTTGTTTTTATTTATTTATTTTAATCCGGCACTATATTTTCAATGTGTAGACACATTATTATTGCGGAATTTGATATTTATTTTATGACACTTGGTTATCTCGAGGAATAAAGAAATTCTTTGTAGTTTTGAAAGTTAAACCGATGGAGATTTAGTAATATGAATGAATTTGCCTAACAGGCACTATGAAAACAAGAGAACTCGAGATGGAAGAGAAATGTATCACTTTTCGCGTGTGGCAGAAAAGATCTTTCGCGCTATTATCACTTATTAAACCAAAACTTGGCCTGAACCTGATAGCCCTATAGACAGAAGCTTTCCCACTAATTTTTATGAATAATTTATGTAACGGACTTGTGGTAGGTTGAAAAAAGAAAGGAGGAAGGACAAAAAAGTTTATTAGTTCACGATAAGAGGTCGGCTGGGACTGTAGGATTATACGTGGTTGGGATTTAACCCGCGGTAAAATTCTTTAATATTCATATTATGGAAAAAGTAGGAATTTATTAAGCTGCATTTTATTTTTAGCGAAACGGCCCTCGTGAATGTAATTGGTATTGGATTCAAGAACCGAATATTTGCATGCCTGTATTCACCAGTTTTACTTTTATGCTTTGAGTAAAGAAAAAAAAAAACTTAAAATATGCGATAAAAAAATGAAACAAACTAATGGCAACTGCCACGTTTTTGGTCACACTTTTTAACGCAAAACTTTCAAACTTATTTGAACACCATTCACAGTGCTTTGGGGATCGTGTGTTGTTACGGTTCGCTCGTTCCGTTTAATTCGAAGAGGAACAAATTTCTCGCCCACCAACGTTGCGGTAAATATAAATTCCCGGAAGCGTTTATCATGGCCTCCGTGTAATATGTGTGTTGTATATTATTTGCATTTGTTTCAGTCAAGTAGTTCTTCCTCTTTTGTTATTTACAGTCTCGCACTGTACAGTTTATTGGTACACACCGAATACTTCTTGCATGAATAATAGACGTTGCGTGATGGAATATTTGCCAGGCTCATGAGAATATTGTAAAAAAAAAAAAAAAAAAAACAGTTTATTTCGAGCAACTAATATGCTCAAGATATCGAGAATTCTTCAACGAACCACCATGATAAAAAATTCATATGAAACTCGATTAATTTGAAAAATTAAATAACCGGGAACGCAGCGATGAAGAAAAATCGTTGCGTTAATTAATTTGACGAAATTTCATCGAATATTGGTTTTCCATGAAAATTGGGATTCCTAAGGTTGGAAAAATCCTTTTCTGATCAATACGATTTTCCATTAGATTCAATATGCTCGCATGCACGATAGTTTAATCGTTAAATTTGCAATCTCCCGAGGTGTTACGTAGTGAAAGCGAATGTCGGATCGAGAAACAGGGAAAAAGTAATTTAATTCCGGGTCCAGCGAGTTCTCATCGATGTGTTGGATGGACAATTGCAATCTGCTATGGTTACCCATACTTTTAACACAATCCATCCTCCCAATTGATTTTTTCTATCTTGCTCCTTCTCAATAAGCGTCCGTTCAGTTTTAACATGAACCTTCTAATTTCAACATCTCCAATCTTTTCCTATCTTCAGTCGCCGGAAATATATGACAGTTAAAATGACGGAATCGTTTATACATCTAACGTTTTGCGCTCGTTCCATTCGCCCTAGATATATTGGAAAAGTCGTGGCTGCTAAAAACATTGAAAAACGATGCGCTGCTTTTTATTTTTTTTTTATTTTGACTTGATCGATTATCGGTATTTTGAGTTCATTCAAAATGTAATGATAAAATTTTTATATCTCATAATCCTCCGTGTTTTTTTTTTTCGTCTCATGCCTTATCGGACGCAGTTCAGCGAAGCTCCCCCTAACTTTCTCATTCTAAGCGAAAACCGATGCAATAATCGTCGATCTTGCTGTTTTGTAAGGAGGGCGCACACATGCAGCGCAGTTTTTTTTTTTTGCCGACTCCATTGCTTACGTGCGGTATATACATGTATATCCTGCGATTCTATCCGGTCATATATCTCGAGGTCTCTTTTTCTTAGAGAACGGAAAGTCTCTCTTATTTTCTCGTCATGTTATCACAAAAAGTGCGAGGTTTTTGTGGTCTTGACGAGATTGGAGAAAGGATCTCGACGTAGCTCTCGTTTCAAAGGTTTCGGGCTCCCCAAGATCCCGT
>JAPYYS010000073.1:115613-200367 GCA_030522525.1 Campopleginae sp. 14b
AAAATGGAGCAGCGCGCCGAATGTGTCATCTATTGCGACCAATCAAGCTCCAAATATCGATTCCTATTCCTGCTATAGCTTCCTTTCATTCGCACAACAACATAATCCGGTTTATTTGTGATTTTTGCATGTTTTACAGATTCTTTCATGCGACCGTCTGCAACGAGTGATAAGTCATTGAAAACAAGTCAATGGTGTGTCTAATTATCGAGACTTTGCTTTATCAATTGGAAGTTCTCGAAAAGCTTGAATATTTATCCAGTTTTTCAGAAACTGAGACGACAGCTTGGGCTGGATTTAGCCGAATTATAAGTTTCTCCAACACCAAGCCTTCGAATCTTTATACGCTGAGCATTCAAGAGGGATTTAAAAAAAATTAAGTTCAAAAATATTTTTATAGATGGGCTTTTTTTAGCTCCGCAGTTTAAAAACTTGGGGGAATAACAGGAACGCACTTTTTTAACAGCGCCATTCGAAACTCCAATTGAACTAGACTTTCTTTTCAAACCTCTCGAGAGTCATAAATTTATTCTCTTCGTGAAGGCAGAAGCGACGTCATGATGTCTGAATCTTTTCTCAAGCGAATTATTTCTTGCAGATATATATTCTCGCTTTTCTATGCGGTAATGTTCTCTTTATAACAACAATCAATAACATTTACGTTGCGAGTTGTTTGCAAGAGTTCCAATTGGAAATTCTCACACGAAATGTTGCTGTGGAGCGAGAGTCCGAACTTCCGAAACGAATTTGGCTCGGTGGCGTGAACCGAATGTCATTAGAAGTTGGGAAACAGCAGGAAAATATTTCGCACAACCAACCGGTTAACCAAATACAATCATTCTTATGGAAACAGTCTCGTTGTTTTTCGTTTAATCAATAGTCGTTTTTTGCTTTGGAATGTTCAAGTCACGAAGAGAAATAGCCTTTCAGTCACATTCACTTTGATCCGACGAACTAAATGAACCTCGATTACGTACACGTGATCAGACAAATATAAAATTGAAATTTACAAAGTGCCAAAGTCCTTCATCGTTCCCAATTTGCATTCGTGCATTATTTTCACCTACAACGAGCCCATCAGTCGTTCAAAATTCTACCTAGCTTAACTGATCAATATTTCAACGAGATGATAATGATCTCGTGATTAAAACCCAGTCTGATGAATTGATGTGGCTCAATCGATTAAAACTCAATCCTATCAAACTTTTTTCGTCTCATATTGCCTACCGGAGCTGTTCTAGATATAGAGGAGCAAGCATAACGATACAGTATGCTTATCTTTTTTTCAAAATATCTCCATGAAATGAATTTATGAAAATTCCGATAGTTCCAACAATTTAACTATGCAGACTATATGCTCTATGAATTTCGACAACTTTGAACGGATTTTTCATTGCCCATCTCGATGTTTCATCAAGATTTTTTCTCAGTGATTTGCATGTGAAAAAAAGAAAAAGAAAAATAACCCCCCGAGTCCACACATGGGGTCAATTTGACCCAATGCGTTTTTCAGATAAAATGATATTTTTCTGTAAAATAAAACGTCGAAAAGATTTTTGTCGGCATTTCACGATCAGTACAATTTGTCAGAATGTATTCAAATCTGCGTAAATAATGGAGCTTTTTTTGGAGACTCAGAATGACTGATAGAACCACGTGCGTTGAGTTCATTGAATAAATCAATCTTGCAGCGATATGGAATGTAACTGCCGGCGGGAAAATCGCCACCTAATTAAATCAATGCACGTTGCTTTCATGAAACAATAAATATTATACGTATGCATTCGGTATTTCCTCTATCGTCACGCGATATCCCATATTGCATAGTTGAATCGATAAAGTAACACAATTGGTCTCATTAGGTCATGGAATCATTAACCTGTTGTGCTCATTACGACATCGATTTTTCTAAACAAATAGAGAAACAGTATACGATGAAGTATCACAGACGGAATGTTCTCGACGAGTTTTGAGTCGATTTTCCTACATAGACCGTAAAGTGACGCATACCGGAGACTAGTCTGAAAATCAAAATGTTTTCTTTATTATACGTAGTCGTGGTAGGTTCTCGAATCGATTCTTCCTGAACGTACATTTCTACGAAAACTCATATGAACGTAGAAAATGTGTGTTTGTGTATACAATGGACGAAAAGGAGTGCAGTTATTTTAGGAAAGGATATTGCATTCCGTATTCAAAATTAGCTGTCCTTCCTATGCATAATTCAAACATTTTCCTGGGAATTTGAAAATGCGAAAAACTCCGTTCCACGAGCGGGATATCTGTGTTGTCGTTGCCAGTTGGAATATGCGATAAAAAAGCATAAAATTGCATTTTTCCGTACAACGATAAAATCGATAGAAAATATGTAGAAAAGGATTTTTCTTAGGCACTTTGGTGGGCTCGCCAATTTCATGATTCTCTTCATTTCTCTCCGTCGTATATGTTTCGTACTTTGCTTCTATGTCAAGCATAACGTTTATTGTTCTCTCGGTCAAGAGCTAACCTTATTTATTCCTATGATCTCCCTTAAAGACGTAAATTCAGTTGCTGCATGGGCCTTGCTGGATACGGTCGAGTCAAGGCAGCTATTGGAGAGCGTCCAGAAAGCAATAAAACCAGAAGTCTTTGAACGAAACGATTGCGACTACTTTCTGTACGATTTGGCTTGAGGATCCACAAAAACTGGTATGAATGTAGCTCCAATGTATACGAGCTTTTCATAGTTGTATAATATATTCTTCAGATAAAACGATTGGACCATATTTTCTCTATATATATATATATATATGTAAGGAAGACGCGGAATAAACGAGCTCGAATATCGAAGAAAATGGGCCACATGGAGTTTGGATACTAGAAAGGCGATCTTCAAGATTAATCGCCTAGCCAAATCGTTCTGCGCGACACGAACTGTGGTTTCCATAAACTCGGACGACTTTATGGACCGGGAATAGCTCTACGAACATTAAAATGCAGCCCCCGCCGCTCACGTCTGTATAAGTTATTACCAACACGACAAAACATAGGCAGTTATGGAATAGCTATTTCAAATTTCATTCAGTTTGAAATTCCTGAACGAGTATGATTTAATATTGGGATAAAAATGTGGATGAGCCTCGTGTTTCTTTGCCATTGGACCTTGAATATGTATTCAACGTTTCTTCGTCAAACGCATCGTTGAATAACATGCGAAATTCCAGGGCTCCCGTATCATGGATACAACGAATACAAAGGGTCAAAGGATCCTCCAAATCCTCTGTGACTTTCCGATCTTTTCAAACCCCCTGCAACTTAATGGATAGAAAAGACGAGCGGAAAAGCTTTCAAAACGTCTCTCGTTCTTCGTGGCCCTAAGTCGAGAGAAAAAACATGAGCCAAAAAGTAAAGACAAGAAAGAGCGAGGCGGAGGGAGAAAGAAAGAAAAAAACGTCTACGAAACACTGAAAGAGATAAAAAAAAAGAGCCAAAGCAGAGGTGTTCTTCTGAGTGGTCGATTATCCAAGCTTGCCAGTCTTGTGTATATTTCGTGACTCGATACCCCATTTTGCCAGAACACATTCGAGCCAAAGAAAACGAAAAAGACATAAGACGGAGAGCAAAGTATAGGACGAGGATAAGGCCGACAGTTGGATGACTCCCTTGAAAGAGTCGACCGCAGCTTGGCAAAAGAAACGCTTGTTTCAAGACTGCACATTCATATATATCTATGAATACAACACAAATCTGTTCACATACGTTGTCAGAGCGTTCGAGCTGCTCCTTCGCTTCCTTTCATTTCACTAGACTTCCAAACAAGCACTGCTGTTTCCTTTGGTCTTCAAATGGAAGACCTAAAGTCCTAGACTCCGTATACAGACCTGTGTTTTGTCCGTCATCAGATCGCTGCTAACGTCCGGAACGTATATACCCGACCGTGGAGTCGAGTACAAAAAATAAGGAGCAAACTAATAAGGAAGGATTTTACGAGCTTGTTACACCAGCATAAAGAATGAGCGATGAAAAAAATCCTATAAAACTACTCCAAGTGACGTTGAGTAACTAGATTGAGTCAAGAAAATAATTGGCATCGAAAATAATACACCCTTAACAGGCTCAACGAGTGGTTCAGAAAACTACAAGTTTTTGGCTAGAACTGTCGCACTCGACAATGAAAAAATCTCCTCCTCCGATACCCCGGCAATCTTTCATAAGAATTTTTTTGCTAGACACTCTCGTAATTGTACTTATTCATCTCCGCAGATAATACTTCAGGAGGAGGAAAGTTTCGCTTTTTCTTTTTACATAAAATTGCAGAATATTGCTTCCGAACGGCAGTTTGAGTGAGCGATAGCGAAGCTTCGCGAGCAGTACGTAGTAAAATTTGAGAACGGCACGTAGTAAAATTTGCCGAGGTGCAAATTTGATTTCACGGTAGCACTTGGAACGCTCGAACGAGGCGAATAGCGATCTTTCGCAATCAGCACTCTTATCGTCTGTGCCTCGAGCTAAGAATTTACTACTGCAAAAAAAAGAAGAATTTTTTCGAGTTTTCGAAAATTCCAAATATTCGCGATCCCTTTATCTTTATCGATCGATATCCTTCTGTCTGTTCACCGTCGTTCACATATGGCTTACAATTATAAGACGGTTATTCGTTTGTTTACATAGTAGGTACGGTTCGGTGCATCAACCGAGCTCGGTATAATAGCGTACGATAACACCTGCCGTCGGCAAAGGGATGACGGGAGCATCCTCCGCACACGGATTACTGCAAAAGGTGTAAGGAGGTTCGTTGCAGCTCAGAGCTTGCGAAAAACGTTACGGTAGGATGATCCACACGGTGCAGCAAATTCGGTACACGATGTGCATCGATCCTTGAATCTCGCTAAGTCGTCCGGAAAGCGGGAGCCTAATATAATATTCGTTTGAATTTACGCTCGAACCTCTGGCTGATTTTATGCAAACGCGAATACGGCAGGGGCAAGCTAAGAATATAACATTCCAGGTGGAGAATAGAAGAGCTCTTAATGGGTATGGAAACTTTTTTGTAACGACTGCAACCCCTTCGTAGAAAAACACATTGCTGAGCTTATTAGAATATTTTAATAGGCGAAAGGATTCTGCATGGATATTATTCCTCGAATCGTCTCGCACGTTCGTGTTCAGAATTCAATTTCGATAATAAACAATTTGCCCATTCGTTCAAACAAAAAGTGGGTGGAATAACAGAGGGATTAGCTGCGAAATTCTCATGCATGTGGATGCTCTTTGTCTCGTTGTTATCGATGGAATATACTGTTGTGTACTCTTGTTTATCGTACGACGACATTTGCACGTTTGAACGAAACTTGTTTCGTAAACAAAGACAACCGACGAGTTCGTATTAAATTGCATCGAAGCTGCCGCCGTCGATCTCACAACGTGGAAAATTTTATTGTATTTTACGAGGATAACAAGTTACCCTGGATGGTGTTACACATGTGTCTGCGAGCGGAAACCCCCGGACCATGTGAAATTGTCATGTAGGCCTCAATGTGAGAGAACTGTATTAATTCCGCGTGAATCTACCGATTCGCGATATGTATAATGACAACACCTTGATTAACCAATTGGCGAATAGCTCAAACACAATTTTCTCATCACATAAATATCTGATTACTATTTACCTCGACGACTATACACACTCGTGCCCTAATGTTTGCGAAACTCGTCTCCTCGAGCTCTGCTGAAAATCACCGACACGATTTCACCATTTGTTGGTGCTTTTTTCTCTTTTTTTTCTTTTCCATCTGGTATATAGTTCCGATGATTTTATCGGCAGAAATTCAAAATTGAGAATATCCCTTGAGCAAGGGAATAGCCGTCTCACGAACATTTGTAATGTTCTAGAACAGTTTCTGCCGGTTCAGTGCATGGAACTGTCCTCTCTCGCAGCTTCAACAGCGCTGTGTGGCTGAAATGAAATGAAAAAAAAGCTCGGATGAATTGTTCGAAGGGTGAAAGTTGAATAGCTGAGAGAAGCAGTGATTAATGCTGCGAAAGGTTTGATGGGCAGGTTGCGTGGATGCGGAGCGACAGAGGAGTGAATGCTCGGGAGGGTCACGTTTGAAAATCGCGAACACGGTGTGATGAAAACCGAAATCCGAAGGTTGTACGGCGAGGGGGCACGGGACATTCTACGCACTGGCTGCCGACAATTACCATTCATTACTTTGCTGCGGTAAATTGACATAACTGATTGGTATTCGGCTACCATGCTACGCAAAGGGCCTAATGTGGTTACACATACACCGGCACACACATGCACACGCAACTTCCCGTCCGCACTATGGTATAGACCCACGCGCACATCTTCACAAACGCAGTCTCTCTACAACTCGCAAGCACATTGATATATATACACGGGCACATACATACGTGTGCCCAGACCACCTGGATTCCTGGCATATTGAACGAAAAGCAAAGTGACAAGGACCGACAGAGAACTGAGAGGAATTAAAGAGAGTATGCGAGGAATGTGTAGTCTCGCTGAACGTATATCCGTTTAATGTAGTTATGGCTTGCATGAGAATGCCCCATCGAGCTTCCACCATAAATCCAACAACACTTTACACCGCGGACCCAATAATCCCTCAGTCCTCGCGACTCCCCATGCTTATGGCTTCGAATTTTCATTTCTATCCTTGCCAAATATTCCAAACGTCACCTCAATCGAAAAGATCAATGCAAACGATCGGTTCTCCAGTTCAGTACACTCGAAATTAGTTGTCGCAAAGATTTTTCCTTTACTGAATTTTTACACTCGACCTCCTGAGAAATGAAAAGTGCATCCATGGGTCAATCTGACCCAAGACGTTTCCGAAATCGTTGTATTCCGGTAAAAACATGCGATCATTGTTTATTTTTTCTGGAGGCGGTTTCTTTCCTCAATTTTTAATATTTTATCGCCCTAAATGTATTTTTCGACGGATATTAAATGCTCGAATATTGGGTGCCGTTGAATGCCAAAAACTATCGGTGACAGCACATTGGCGGGGTCAAAACGACCCGGCATGCACTTGAAGGGTTAATCAATTCGCGATTCATTGATTACGTCATTTTTTACACACGGTCTGAACGTTCGTCATTTTCCAACGATGTGTGTCCACGTTGATATACGGATTTCACACTGATTTATTGCTCCGTATTTGTCAGAATCCTCACGCTCATAGACACGTTCGTACATCACGAACATAACCGCACGTTGGGAGCACGTCTCATGCACGTTATATGCCCTCGGTTTATTACCACGGCAAACACCCCACTCAACCCCATAAAACAAATCAAAATCTAATTAATGCTCTCTTCGAGCCCCCGATTTTGTATTACATGCTTTATTCCTCATTGCATACTTGAAAACCCAACTCTCTTGCATATTTCCTTTATGATTAATATACCTCTGGCAAATGCCTCGCAGTTCTATGGGATTGTGGTTCAAACAGATTAATTGAATTAGTTAGTATAGAAACGAGAAGGTCATTAGTTCGGTTTTGATGTTGATTCGTTGCCACAAATGAAGGATCGGTTGCGAATAACAGTGCAACTAGTGAGCCTCGATGAATACAAAAGGAACTATAATAGATAGACGCGAAAGGGGGCGCGCTCTCGAATTTCCTTTTTTATCTTACTGAAGAAGATTTTAGTATAATGCGGTGCAAATTTCGGCGCATATATCGGAAAAATCCAAGAGCATTAGTCCCCAGGAAACTTATTCGCTGAAACATAATAACTTTTAGCCTAATTTTCGCGGCTGTGACTCCTGGAGAGACTCGTTGGCCAAGAATCACTCGGAGTGAATACGGAATCTGCACATTGCGCTTCCGCCCATCGCTTGGTGGACTCTCCCCGAAGCACAGTTACGCATCTCAATTATACGAATGGAAAACTTTTCATGGAGTACTTATTCTCGACTTTTTCAACCGCGACAACAATTCAAGTCTTGCGCAAATCCCCCGGTGCTCTCCGCGGGTCCGAGGGCGATATTGTCATGTTTCTCAACGTTCCTCTTGATACTCATGTCTACGAGCAACTTACTTTGTATTTGAGGGCTTACACATACTTAGCTTCCCACGAATATGCTTAGTTTCCATCATTTTTTCAAACTGAGGAAACTCATCGATTGAAACGACTTATTTGCGTTTTTTGCAGAGGCGATTTGTTTTTAATAATAGCAGGAAGTTTCAATCAAATAGCACAATCGAATGAGCCGTGTTTGTGGTTTCCATAAAAAAAATTATTAACAAATGCGATTTATAATTGAATGATTTCGACTATGCGCTTCCTCCAGGAATAGAACAATTTTCCTTTCGCTAATTCGATTGAAAAGCTCGTTCGAAAAGCAATGTCGAGTTTCAGTTGTTTTTAATCCCAATTGTGATCTAAATCTAACGTTCGAAATGAGCCTGGAGTTTGCATCGACGCAATGCCACGAAATGAAAAAATAACAATAATAATTCGTCGCTTTTTTATCGATTTTTTTTTCTCAATTTGCCTCTTGCCTTTTTTGGACTGAATGGATTCGTAAAATCAAAAAGGGAGGAATCTTTTTTTTTCATTTCGTGGTATTGCGTCGATGCAAACTTCAGGCTCATACGTTCAAATCTCGAATTTGTGAAGCGATGACCGAATCACACTGTAGATTCCTAGGGATATTTTGAAAATCATATTGAAAAATTGATATTATGGAGCATACATTTTCCCGAAATATCCAATTACTCATCTGTCTAAATCTGTCTGTCTGTCTTTTCTTTTTTTTGTCTACAGTCGAGAATGAAAAAGCACAACAACTGGTGTTAATTAACTTTGCAGTATCGGAATGTTTTGCAGCTCGTGTTTTGAACGGAATACGGCAGCGGTGCTAACAACTGAATTATATATAGCAAGCAGGCGAGAATCGATATTGTAGTAACGGCCTGGAACTCCATTACTGTTTGAGAAAATGTCTTTCTTGAGACGAGTCTATATACTTTTCTGTCGGCCACAAACCTGCATGTCGTGTCGTTCCACGAGACATTGAGGACACCGATCATTTTAGTCCACTCGTTGAAAAGCTCGTTCGACCAGATTTTGTTCGGAATATTCTTTTCAATTTAATTGTCTCTGATGAAATTGAGGAGATTAAGTCACTAGACTGTTGACAAGTCGGCGCACATTGCGATTTATTTTTACCCAAATTATGCGATCCATCAAACTTAATGATTCACCCCTATTTTCTCGAGAAGCTCAGCATTTGGAATTGAAACTCACACAATTTTTTATCAGGAACAACATTTTTTTTAAATGACTCGCGAAGTATTTTTGGCGTTTATTCATTTTTGCTCGTGTGGTGCCTTTCCTTACAAAAAAATATGAATGATTGTCTATTATTGCAACAACAACGAAAATATTATACGAACGAACGCAAAAGTCCGATGAACTTTTATCGAAAATTTACGCTTGCAATACCACTCTCGTATTTTCATATTGATTGATGAATGAGGAGTTGTTGGAGTTTGGTTTCCGGTGAGTTGAAAACATATCGTTCTGTGAGGAATGCGGCCATATTCTCCAATGTAATAATATCATGGGACATCTTCGTTTTTTACAATCTCCGAAGCCTGGACGATACGATTGTCCTTCCACATCGATGTCCTGGTACTCCATTTCCTTTCCTTGCATATTCCGAAGCATACCGATTTCATCTCGCTCCAGCATGGCCTGAATGCTCAAAAACAAGAAACCTATAAAAGTGTACTACGGAAACATTTTCAGAAAAAAAGTATCGAAAAACAGAAAACAAAAATACTTTGTAGGGGTGTGAATCAGTTAGGAAGAAACCATGACTTTCAGCTGGATTGCACTGCTGTCAATGGCTGTTCCGATAGCAAAAAAAAAAGCCCCCAGCTTCATCGAGATTTTTGTTTGGGCCGTTTGTTTAAAAATTCGCACGCGTTGATCAGTGTTACTCGACGAGCCATTCGGATAGTCAACACCGTTGGACACAATTCGTTGGCTTAATAAAAGAAAAAAAAAGCACCTGGTACATGGAAGCTTTTTGGTAATGGGAATTGAGAGACACAAAGAACTTCAACATTTTCATCAACCCTTTTTTTCTTGTTTCTCAACACTTGTCCCGGTGCTATTCGACACGCGGGGTAACTTCAGTGAATCGATCAATTGGACGAACGAACTAGCCAACATTTTTAACGCGTTTCCAGCGATTCCAAAACAACACCTATACAGTTAGAATTTCACAGTTCCTGTCTTTGGGACGAAGCATCAATCGTTGATACATTTTTTCGTTGACAATAGCCACTGGAGAAATCGTTAGAGTCTTATTGGAATTTCGCTAGCGGATGCTCGGCGATAATCGCAATAAGCATCCGTTTTATCCCTACAGATAGTGCAAATTTCATTATACTGTTTAATTGATATACAATTATGGCTTGGTAATTACACGCATGTACTCATTTGCGCGTAATGAATTTCTTGGGCTTTTATCAATAATTCCATGCTACGATCCATTTGATTACGAGTACTGAACGTTAATGATGAAAGCTCAATCGAGCATTAATAACTCCCGTATGCATTTGCTTGTGCGACGAATTCGATGTTTCCAGCTTGTTATCAGGCCAAAATCGATCTATGTAGGAACGAGGTTACATCTTCGTTATCTCAGGTCTTCGCGATTCTCAACCTTCAGATATTAAAATTCAGTAGATCCTTCTGCCTCCAAACTGCAAGATGTATTCATTTAAGACACAAACGGGAAACTTCGAGCGAGGAATAAATTGCAATCCAAGGCTCGCCATACAGAATTCGACTGCAAAATTAAAACACCAAAGGAAATTAACCCAATCAGCGGGAGAATCAGTAAATGCGATTAGTGTATGAAAATAATTCATAGGTTGAAAAAAAAACCAAAATGAACAATGTTCGAACTTTAAGAGAACTTTGTCACGGGGCTGGGTTTTCCATGAGGGAATGATCTCATTCTGGGGCTGGGTTTTTCATGAGAGAATGCAATTGTTTAATTGTTAATTGATGGTTTGTTCGTAACATTCGAGGGGCAATGATTTTTTTACGTGTCAATAAATGAATATCGTAAAATTTGTGCGCTTTCATGGTAAAGCAGAAATATGGCAACGTCGAAATTCTCTTTCTCGCGCATTGCTCCGATTTTTTCGTCGTACTCGTTGCACTGAGCCAGAGCGAGCTGACGGTGAGTAGTCACGTGATTTCGAGTTGTTATTGCGCAAATGTTTTTTTTATTCTTCCGGAGTCTACATACAACAGAATCGAATGAAAAAATGGTGGCTTTCATTGTGCAAACTGTTATCGGCTAAAATGGAAGAGCTCAGTGGTTCAGAAAGACTTCACCTCACACATGTCTTTCGGTTCAACAATTTATTACGTTTTCGCTATTATTTAATTGCTCGTTATATGAATCAATGGTATAATTGTTGAAAACGAAATAAATGGTTTGGTGAACCCATCGAATTTGTTATTATATTCCGATTGGTCCAATCGTTCTCTCTTAATTTCTCTCGCATATGGCAATTGTTCAATGAGAAAAAAAAAAACATCCATCCCATTCCTGATGACTTTGTTTTTTTCCTCATTGTTGACCCTGCTCTCAATTCTCTCGTGTCTGACTGCGACCATCTACTTTGTTCGTAATTGCTTTTAGGGAAAATCTTTTTCTTACCGGACGAATATATAGACGTGTACTCGTGATGCTTTGTCTAGCAGGTACACGTAACAGCATGGACCGAGACTTGGACGATTAAAGTTGTTAAATTCGGGATGCGAGCAGAGACGGTATTACTTTGTCATTCAGCGAGCAGTGTTCTATACTGCAGTAACAATTTGTCGGTGGACACGTTTATTCTTCCACGTGGTTGGCCACCAGGTCATTCATGCTGGACAAAAAGCTCGCAAAGAATTCACTATAGATCTTCTCTTGGCAGTTGGAAATAAAAGTTTTGTCAATAATTCTTGGAGGAAAGCCACATTGGGTTTGGCGAGAAGACAGTCCCGGGGGCTGATACTGCAATCCTCACTTTTCCACCTTCTCTAACTCCTTTACTCCCTCGGTTCTTACTCACCGATACCTTTCTGTTCCTCCACATGCGCACCCCTTCAGAAACAGACACCGACCCAATTCCCATCCTCATTCTCTCTATTGCTTCTTGTTTCTCTTCGCAACTCTTACAACTTAACAAATCGTGTATACCAGAGTGTACACGTGAAATCTCTGACCAACTGCATCATAAAATACAGACTTGTACCAAGTACTCCAACATATTATCCTTTCCCACAGACAAACTTTTCTTCGGGGAGAAAAAAAAATCGTTCTTATCCAACACAAATGTGCAGCCCAAAGTTCTCCCGACACTGTGAGCAATGCTATCGGTGTTATTTTTTTTTTTTTCTCTCAAATGCATGTGTCGAAATTCTTTGATTTTGTTGAGTTCGAACTGGAGACGTATTAACTTTAAGGACCCTTTTTCTGATTACAGAAAATAAGTTGGACACCAGAGTTCGTCGTCGTAAATCGGTGAGTAGGAATCTACTGGAATTGGTAAAATTGCTCGCAATGTGTGCGATCAACACGAAATCACTATTCGGAATTGTAATGGAAACGGCTGAGCGAATATACATTATTTAGTATTTTAAAAGATGAGAATAAACGAAAGCAATCGGGAAGATTAAACCGAAAGACAACGGAGGAGGAAAGGGGAAAAAGAGAGAACGAGTTAAATAAAGTCCTTAAGAGCGAGGGTGTGGAGGTTGTTGGTCGATCGGTATAATTGGCGGTAACTCTGGGTTGCCGTGGCTATCGCGAGTATAAATCTTCTTTAATCACCGAAATAGTGGCTCGAGCAAGCCATTCCCTTGCCCCGCGATCTCGATGAGGGTTATGCTGCGCCAAGCTTTGTCCACTATCGTATATTGCACAAAATCATTTACGGAAGGGCGCAAGTCCTCAAGTTTTTTAACTAGCTACGTCCTTCTCTTCCTTCAAGGTCTATACGCCTGCACATGCACAAGTGAGAATTTCAGCGGCACATACCAGACGAGAGGGGCTCGTATCTCTTCTGTATATATATATATATATGGGTTTACATTGTGTCGCGTCCAGAGGGCTCCGTTATTTTTATGGACTTTTTAGAAAATCGCTTTTCATCGATTCGAAATCTCTAGATCGTCCGGCCAAAGTCCTTCATGTATTTATTGATATATATATATGTGTAAGGATACATGATACATATGTCTATACACGTCGAACATTTCCATGCCCTTCTCCGCGTCATTTATGCTCTTGATTCCTCCATAAATTATTCGTGGTAATTGGATTCTCTCGGAGCATAAAATTCACGAGTCCAATATCGACCCTATGTCTCTCGCTTCTATGCGTACAACCGAGAATGTCGCCTAAGCTAGCACGCACTGATAGAGGATCCCATGTACTCTCGTGTATATAAAATGAGCGTGTTATATGCTGTCGGAGAGTTACGGGAATTGGAGGGCTTCCGAGTCCGGTCATTCTTATATACGCATTTTTGTCTATACGTTTAACGATACGAACGTTACATAGATCGATATATTGAAATAGTTTTGCATCCCGTAGTTTGAGAGATATAAACACATAGAAACAGCAATTCGAATGTTGAATCGAGCTACCGAGCGTATTGACGTAAATTTGCGCTTCGTAACGTTTTACGCGGTCATTGGGGGACACATATAGCATGTAAATCAACGTTACACAATCACAGGCATAGAACCAGCAACGACATCCAGGGAGAAACGCGTCACAGGTCGAGCAATAGTGTTCCTGCTGAATTTACTATTTGCCAATATTCTCTCATGCATACATATGATACCCCGAAACGTTTGAATCACCGAGGAATTCGAAAAAGAATCACGGCAAATGGGAGACATTTTTTCGTAACTGTGAGAGGAATCGGTTTATGGATTTTTATCGTTTAAAATGTACAGCTTCGCCTAATTGTTCGGCGTTTTTCCTTTTTCAATATTCACAGTTCCCTCGTCACTTTTCCGTCGAGTCTCTAATTGGTCCACGAATTATAGTATGTGACAAATCGAAAACCTTCTATCAAAATATTCATTTCACACGAAAATTCTCCTTATCCCACTTTTGCAATATAGTTTTAGATTTTTCAATGACGAAAAATCTTCTAATCACTCGAAATGAATTCATGTGTAAATACTGACGCCCCTTATAATTAATGAGTCATTATATTCTAAGCCCTTTCCAAACGTACTGGGCCATGCAATGCGGGTCGCCTTCCCCAAACGCTTCGTTCCGTATCTCAACTTCAGACTCTGATGTATGACTGCAGCACATTGAAAGCAGAATGACAAATGTCACCAACTCCACTCATATCAAAGTTTCTGTAATGTCACGGAGTCACCGGGATGAGACTAACTTTTGTTTCCGCAGGGAGCGAGCTTTTGTTCATGGCTAAATATTCTTTGTGCGGTGATTCGTTAAATGAACTACTGTTTTCTGTTTTTCTTTACAATTTTTTTTTTTTCTGTTTTTTTTTTAAGAAATTTGCATCGTTAAAATGCGTCGTGAAAGCTTTCGAATAATAGAATTAAAACACAAACACGAAAACTTTGATGACAATTGTTATCACGAAAATGACATCAAAAGTAAATTTGTGAATCGTACACGTTTGTATCTATGACGAAGGTGAATTTCGTTAGTTACGAGTATTTATTTATTTATTTATTTATAGCTAATTTATTAATTATTTTTTCCACCAACAGCTAAAAAAAAGAGAAAGGAAAAAAAACAGAGTTGAAATAACAAAGTTGAATTCGAGAATGCATCGTTCGTTACAACTTCTAAATTTTGTTTCGTTCATGTTGTTATTTCTTGGAAGACGAGGCAGCCAAAAGAATCTCGTTCCTTTTTGCATACATATATCCTGTGGGGAATTGTGGAATTTGAAATGTGCTCTGGGGATCGTAATTTTGCTTTGTCGAATTGAGAGATCTTATTCTCTTTAGCTAGGCAACGTTCATGTAGGTCTGTATTAGTGGGAAGCCGAAAGCAATTTCAAGAGTCACTGATTTCGCGTCTCCAAAGCACAGAGCATGTGAGTCACTTTAGCTCGACTTTTCCTTCATCATTGAAAATAACCGCAATTATTCTGATTCCAGAATAAGTAAAGCTAGGAGTACTTTTCACTAAAAAACTATGGAATGTTAGTCAGCAGCTTCATCCTGCGAAATCTTAAGACCCTCTATTTTCCTTTTATTATAAAAACCTCTATTTTCGTAACCTCCCTTAACGCAAAACCGATCGCTTCGCTTTGGTGAACAAAGCTCGCGGCCAACTTCGACTTCACGGAATATGTATACCGACGGATTGGCCGAGTGTATGAAACGTTCTATATGTATGAGTGCGAGCCCGAGCCGTTTCTATCGTTGTTACGAAAATTGAGGTCCTAAAAAACCTTACAGGGTTTATTGACTTTTCAAATCCTTTGAGGTATTTGAAAGTCTTGGTCGATGCGATTTTCATGAACTCGAAATCCTCGCACGTCAATTACAATTAAAAAACGAATAGAATTCTACGTGGGCGAGTCACTTCAATTTATTAAAAGAAATTCTGCAGTGAAAAGTTTAATGGACTCGATAATAATTCCAGCTGCGCGGTCGAGGGAAATTAAATTTCGATGTGTGTCCGCTGATCAATCAATTATTCATTTCTCATGAATAATTTCTTTTTTTTTTTGTTTCTTTGCTTTTTTCTTATTTTGCATTTTCGTAAGATTCTTGCGAAGGACCAAACATACGAATAATGAAAAATATACATTCAACTTTCGTCTCGGTACGCGTCATATTTTCGCAAAGTTACAAATTTTCGGACGTGTTTTGTACGAACCCTAGGACGAAACTTGAGCCCTGCACTCACCGCAAGACACGGAAACATCACGAGAATAATCAGGGAATAATGGCGGTATTATGGAATAAACGTTTTCCAATTTCCAATGACTGCATATATTTATCAGCCGTCATTATCCGTTTTCATGACGCAAACTCGTTTGCTTAATCGCATTTACCACCTCGATAATTACTGTATCAGACTTTGAATCAGTAAAACGCCAATATCGGATCAGTGGCTACGGTTCAAACGAATCAATGTTGTATCGATGTGGTCATTTTTTTTTTTCATCATCCTTTTCCTGCGGCATTCTCGATATTTGTGCCACGAACTGAGCAAATCATTTTGGTCGTCGTCGTAGTTTGTTACGTAAAAACTAATCGGCGTGGCTTATTAAAAATCGTTTTTTTCACAATTGAGAACGGATCATCTCGAAAATCTATCAATTGCTCTTCCCCATTTCTAAAACTTTGTGGACTTTTTTTTTTTAATTCAATGCCAGAAGTCTAAGACCCGTGTACGAGTTACCTGAGATTTTTTAATTTTCATTATAATATAACGTTCAAATTAATTTACGAGTAGATTCCAGGGTGAGCCGCCAGTCAAAATATTTCCCAGAAATAACTCATAATCAGCAACTTCGCTAATGAATTTTCTACAAATTCTGATGGTACTAATTGTAGTTCCCAGCCCATCTCACATTTTACACGCTTCACTAACTTTTACGTTCTTGTTAGATCCCCAAGAGATTCCTCGCAGCAACTCTTTTCTGGTGCACAACTGTCCCACATTTTTACGGAGGTCTACGGAAGTTGGAGAAACCCCTGGCCCGGCCTAGCCTCTATTTTCCACTGACAATGAGTTTCATTTGGCTTCCACAATCAAGAGCAAAGAATAGCGCCATCTGGCAAGGGTTCGTAGTCGGTTGAAGGATTTTAATATAATTATCTGCTCTCTGAAGTTTAAATTTAATCAAAATAATTTTTAAAAAATTTCACACGAATGAAAAGTTTCGGTAGAGTTGAATTAATAGAAACTTTATCAATGAAGCATTAAATGGTTTCATTAACTATTTCACTTTTGATGGCCTTTTTTGGCTGGAAATATAACGAAATATTTAGGTCCGATGGGAAGAGCGAACAACCGATATAGCGGAAACCTCCTTTCGAGTGTAGTTGAGAAATATAAGGGCCGCTGAAGTTGTACTTAAAATTTAAACTCGCGGAAAGACTCGGTATTAACTTCGAACCGACAAAAGCCCCTTCACCAGCTTCACCGTAAGCTCCAAAATTCCTTTGTATGACATGGAATCCGATAGAAGCAAATCCCTAGAGCTTTCTGGACAATCTCAAAAGTTATTAAAATGAGAGAAACTAATATTTTTGGAGCCAGCTGCGAAGAAACATCCAAGTTTTAGTTGCGTCACGATTGCCTTGGAAAACGAACGCGGAACAAGGGAAACACAGATACAAAAATAAATAAATCCGGGATACTTTTCAACAATGTATGAGACATTGTCCACGCATCGGTATTTCATCGTTGAAGAAAAGCTATAGCTCTAATTACGGATTCAGTCCAATTAAACCTTTGCAAAGTTTATTCAATAAATTATTTGCCATGGACCGCAGTGTTGTTGTAAAACTTTTACACGAGCGCTTGAATTGCACATGTAACATGCAACAGCGAATTGCACCGGCGGGGCATGAGCCCGGGTAGTGATATAGTGTAGAGGTGGATGTGTGATAGGTCGTGACCCTTGGACCCCCTTATTTCGAACAAGAGGTTGTCGCTGGTTAATTAAGACGGGTGAGTTATCTCAAGGCGAATCAGACGCAACTCTTGGGCGGCTCTGGGCTTCTTCAGCCACGAAAGAGTATACAAAGCAGAGAAAGCGGGCACGATAAGACATAGCTGAGGAGGTTGGTAGACATGCATGCCAAACGAACGCCGAGCAAAATCCCGAGAAGCGCAACAATTCTGAATGAAAAAAAGGGGAATGTATTTTTCGCAATTCAAAGCCAAGAAATTAGTATAAAAATAAAAATTTCATTATTTTAGGCAAAACTAAATAGTGAGCTATGCCAAAACGGTAGCGGGAATAATTAGTATTGGTTAGAGTTTTGCGGAGTTTTATTTCCGAGACTTTATCAGTCGCGGCGTGACTCTTTTTGAAATATCTCGAGAGTCACGAGCTATAGAATTGTCTATAGAGATTCACTGTTCCGCCATGAATGGAAAAAATAAAATGAAGCAAGAAAAAACTGCAGAGAGTCGGAAGCACCGAGACGCTTTCCGAATTTTCAAAAGAGCTGCTCATGGAGATTCATTGTTCCAGCATGAATAGCTCCAGCTAAAAAAGTTTTTTGACGATAACAAAAAGCTTTATACAAGAAAGAAGGAAAGAAAAATCGATAAGAATGTAAAGGATAGGTTGAACATAAGAGCTAACAGTGTCCCGAGATTGTTATGCCAGGTTAAGCATTATACATGAATTTTCCGGGAATGCGCTACCACCAAACATATCCATTTTATATACCGCTTGTTTTCAGCGCATCTCACCCTTTGCTTTCACGTTTCTCCCACAGCAATGTATCGCGCTTAGTTGCTCGCTTGAGAAACCAGGTGAAGAATGTGCACTCAGTGTGATTGGTGCGCGCCAGAGCGTTCTGGCCATATAACCATATCTATATGTATAAGGACATGTGTGGGTGTAATGTTCTGCCACGGCTGTCACGGGAACCTGCGAAAATTTTTCGCAAAGTACTCCTGTCTTTTACCTCCTCGCGGTTTCATTGTTTCTTCCTCTGGCTTAGCCGCACCTCCTCGTACAAAATGTTTCAGAGACCGCCCTCGAACCATGCACTCCGTCTCTGAATTCGTCTCCGTTTCGTTTCAACCAGAGAAACCAATCAAAGTGCGTGCAATGGCTGGTGCAATGCCGAGCGGCCATGAATACTGTCCAGACTCGGAGCTCTTCCAGCTGAAAAACGTAACGCCCGGCGACAACTTCTCTTTTGAGAGTTTCACTCTCTATTTGCCACATGACTTTTGAAACACTCCATATACACCGGTGCATAACAGTGGAGACTCGCCGAGACATGTGAAAATTCGTAGAAGGCACAAGAGTAGCAGATACATAGTGTACAACGTGGTTTGCTCTCACACTTCAGGTATACGCTCATTTTCATTCTCGCTCGGTCTGATATGACATGATTGAACTACCCTCTTGTCTGGCCGACATTCGTCGAGACGGAGAGGAGCACGACAACGACGACGACGATGACGACGATGGGCGTGTACTCCTAGCACTTCCCCTCTCAAGCTTCAACCACTTTGCGGCTCGTGTCGACGATAGCACGCTTCTAATAGTGTACTATACTCTAATAGTGCACTATACCCAACCTCTAGTATCCACCTCAAGCTGCGAGTGTTTCCGGCTCGACTTCCGCCAGCACGCTCTATATATCTTAATCTTCTCTTCCCGATGTATATATATCTTGCCACTTATTGTACGAGAAAGAGAGAGAGAGAGAGAGAGAGAGAGAAAGAGGGAGAGAGAGAGGAAGGCTGTGGAAGGGAGGGCCTAAGAGCTTGATCGATCGATCAGTATCTCGTTTACTTTGTAATGGAGTTATTCGTCCAGCATCGCTATCACAAACCACCTTGAAGATTCTTCGAAATATAACTTATAGAATTGGATAAAGAGATTTTCCTCTTTTTCTGGTTAAATCCATCCCTATTTTTTGTTCGTATGTTGATCAACAGATAAATAGCCTCAAGCTGGAGCTTAAAATGACAGGGTGATCAAAAAATGTTGCATAGGCTGAAAGTATGATTACGATAATTCTTCATTGGCTGCAGAAATGAATTAAAAACTTTTATTGCTTTTGACTGTTGTCAACTGACTGCTTAATATATAATTCAATAACATGTTATTAATCAGTTTTTCGGGATGGTTTAAGCTTAGAAAGTAAGCTCTTCGGAGGAGAGTACAACCGAAGCAGCTCCGGGCAAATTAAGAACGGTTGTATCCATGTTGACCCCAGACGGTATTCCTGAGTGTACACTCGAGGCGTACACGAACAATTCCTCAGGTATATTCATCCAAGTTCTGGCGTCGACGACAACGGTAGATGCAGAAAAGTTTATTAGGAGAGCGACGAGACCGAGGTCAGGGTCCCTACGAACGACTCCAAGAATATCCTCATCGACGAGAATGATTTCCATACTGGCCGTTTTCATGATTGATTGTCTCTTCAACTTAACGAGTTTCTTGAACACAGAGTAATGTGAAATCGGTGTAGCTTTCTGGGCAGCTAAATTGAGAGTCTTGTAGTTGAGATTAACGGGAAGCCATGTATCGTTACTGGTGGAGAAACCTGCGCTTAGGGTCGCGTCCCACTGGAACGGAGTTCTCTCGGGGTCACGAGATTTCAGATTGTATTTGGTAGGTCCAGCGTTACATCCAGCAGGGTCGACTGTCTCGTTGTACGAGAGCGACGTGTCTTCCATACCAATCTCATCGCCATAGTAGATGATACCTACACCGGGAAGGACGGCGGCTAGCATAGAGAGCTGATCCGCCCGCTTAGGGGCAAGTCGCGTCGCCACTCGATGATTGTCATTGTTCCCGACTACCCAATTGGCAGAAAATCCTTTGGGCATTGCGTTCATCCAGCGGTCGATTAAAAGCTTAAAATCGAACGTACGAGAATCATTGCTCAGATCAGACATAAACATCCAGTTAAGAGGTACGTTAGATCCAGCTTCAAAATATTGCATCGTCAATGGGAGGCTGCTAGCAGCTTCAGTAAGAATTATTTTCGGGTCACCCTTACTGGCTTTCTTGCCGTGAGTGTCGATGATCTTGCGCCACGATTTCAGCATCAGATACGAATCATTGAGATCCTTCGTGTATATATGTTCGAGGGAATCATAATCATTGAGAGGAGTTCCGTTTTCACCGAAAACCTCCGGCTCATCCATGAGACCTGGATCTTCAAACAACCTATCAATTCCATTGATACGAAAACCATCAACGCCATAATCCAACCAGAATGTCAAAGCTTTCTGCATTTCCAAATCAAGAGCAGCGTTTCGGTAGTTCAAGTCAGGCTGACCAACGGCAAACTGGTGGAAGTAGAATTGACCTCTGACCGGGTTCCATTCCCAAGCAGATCCACCGTAAACACTTAACCAATTATTCGGTGGCTCTTTTGTACCGTTTACCAATTTGGCGTCTTGCCAGATATAATAGTCGTCGTAAGGCTTTATCTTCGCAATACTCTTTTGGAACCATGGATGTTTGTCCGAGCTGTGATTTGGTATAAATTCTAGTATTACCTTGAGCCCGAGAGACTTGGCTGTGGCTGTCAAGTTGGTGAAATCACTCAGATTTCCATACACCGGATCGATTTCGGTGTAATTCGCAACGTCATACCCGAAATCCGCCATGGGACTCGTGTAAATGGGTGAAATGAGTATTGCGCTCACATTCAGATCAACCAAGTATTCTAGTTTACTGGTAATACCGTTAACATCTCCAATGCCATCACCGTCGCTGTCCTTGAAGCTCCGTATATATGTTTGGTAAATGAAACTGTCTTTCCACCATTCTTTCGGTTCTTTACCGACTCCATTGACACCCAAAGCTGCGAGCCCTAACAGGCATAGAATGATCGGATGTGACCGCATCTCGAACACTGTACTGGATCGTCGATCAAGTCTCTCCATTTATAAAGTACAAAATCGATCGTGTAAAAATTCGTCGTGTTTGCAAGTAAACGAACGGTGCCCTTGTTATTTTTCATAATCACCAATCGAGCAATACCACGAAACTGGCCTTCGCAAAATGTAGGTAGTCACGAGTTGCACTAGCACTGATGGGACCAGATAAGTCGCGTCTCTTATCGCTTCTATGTGCATAAGAGAAAAGATTTTCCTGCTCGTGGCCTCGACCCCGTAACAGGTTTATCCCGATTCTATTTTGCAACACGCTCAATTTCCGATCGATCCTGTCATAAAAATGTTTGCACTCGAACGAAAATAGAACGAGAAAACTTGAAAAAAAGAAACAGATCATTCCATTGCAGCATAATTGAGGGTGTAACCTCGTCAATCGTTCCTTTGGCTGAGAATGAAGTGCGACTGATGGTTGTCATAGTCGAAAAAAAGACTAGTGTCGATAATTGATTTACGAGTGTCTAAATGATAGTGACCGAAAAAAATCTACAAACGCGCTATAAACATCTACGACAAATGTCGGACAGAAGAATTTAGAAGACATTGTTATCGTATTACTTTTCACAAAACTTTCTAGAAACTGGTCTGGACAATAGAAGTGGGACTGATTTTTGTAATATTGAGAACCTGAGGATATCGAAAGATTTTCTGGAACATGAAGAATGACAAATAAGAACGGAGAAGTCAAATATTCGAGTATGCTAAAAGTGCTGCATTAGCTTCGTTAAAAGTTCTTGAAAATATTCAGCTGATTTAACGGTATCGGAAAACATCTCAAGCACTGACCTTGCTCCAATGAGCTCGCTCAAGAGGTTTTTTAATCGATAGATATGTGAGGAATTCAAGATTCAAGTGCCTCTATTAGCCACTCTAAAGAGCAGACTATTTTATTTTTTTTTTTCAACTCTGCCTGTAAGCAGGCCTCACAAACATGCCACTAGACTTATCTCTGATATTCCCATCCAGTTTTGTACTAGATTCACAGGAATCAAAAGGAAATATGGTCAAGTTAGCAAAGCAATAAATAATCGATGGTTCTTCAAGCACTCCACCCTTTTTGAATAATTTTCAGGACATGCAGAAACTGGGCATATAACGAAGCCATTGAGCCTCGAATGAATACGGAATGGAATGAAAGAGAACGGGGGAAATCATGAATCACCACATGAATTATTTATTGATCTGAGCATGTTTTACGAATTTTATTTATCAGGTCGAAAAGTGATTGTATCTCATAGTTTATTCTCGATACATTGTCATTGTCACCTGTGGGAGTCGAACTTCATAAGGCGTTCGCAATGTTAGTATTTTTAATACAGAATTACGGAAGCAGCTCCAGGTAAATTTAACGATGAAGTGTCCACAGATGAATGAGGAGGTATATTTGAATCTAAACTCGGTATGTGGGCGACCATCCGCTTAGGAATATTCAACCAAGAACTGGCATCGATTTTGACTATTGACTCAGAAAAATTGATGAGTAGCACGACAGGTACGGTGTTGGGCAGCCTTCGAACGATGGCTAAAACATCACTGGTCACGAGAGTTACCTCCGTAGTGCCATCCCTCAGGATGGAGGTTTTCTTTAATGCCACCAGTTCTTTGAAAATGGAATAATGGGAACGAGTAGCTTTTTTCTGGGCTGCCAAGTTGAGAGTCTTGTAGTTGGGATTAACGGGAAGCCAGGTTTTATTGCTCGAGGAGAAGCCAGCACTCATTGTGGAGTCCCATTGGAACGGAGTTCTCTCTGGATCTCGAGACTTCAAGTGATATCTGCTGGGACCAGCAATGCAGCCAGCCGGGTCGACCGTCTCATTCCACGACAGCCACATATCTTCCATGCCAATTTCATCGCCGTTGTAAATGATACCGATTCCAGGCAGAACGGTAGAGAGCATGGAGAGTTGGTCCGCTCGTTTAGTGCCAAATCTTGACGCTGCCCGATGGTTATCATGATTTCCTACGACCCAATTAGCCAGAGATCCTTGAGGCATACCGTTCATCCAGGCATCGATGTTCCGTTTGAAATCAATCGCCTTTGAATCATTACTCAAATCGGACATGAACATGAAGTTCATGGGTGCATCGACTCCGTACTTGTAGTACTTCATAACCAATGGCAGGACGGTGTATCCTTCGGTTAGAAGGATCTTCGCTGCGGATTTTGTCTCATTAGCGTGAGCATCTAGAAGTACGCGCCACGATTGTACGACGTCGTAGGTTTCATTTTGATCCATCGTATACACGTGATTCAAAAACTCCCAGTCATCGGGGGGGACATTCGGACCTCCTACCGCCTGTGGTTCATCCAATAATCTTTCATCCTCGAACATAAAATTAATGGCATCCACGCGGAAACCATCAACCCCACGATGTAACCAGAATGTCAAAGCATTTTTCATTTCCTGATCCAGCGCTTTGCTGCGGTAGTTCAAGTCCGGTTGGCCAATGACGAACTCATGATAGTAATACTGGCCTCTCTGATCGTTCCATTCCCATGCGGAGAGCCCGAATCGACTCAACCAGTTGTTTGGTGGGTGCCTTGTACCATTTACCATTTTAGCGTCTCGCCAGATGTAATACTCATCGTATGGTTTGATTTTTTGAATACTCTTCTTGAACCACGGATGTTCGTTAGAACTGTGATTGGGTACAAAGTCCAAAAGTACTTTGAGGCCTAGAGATTTCGCTTTGGCTGTAAGTTTGATGAAATCGTTCAGATTTCCGAATATTGGATCAATGTCCGTGAAGTTCGAGATGTCATAGCCAAAATCTGCCATTGGGCTTTTATAAATTGGGGAAATCCAAAGTGCACGCACGTTTAAATCAGCCAAATGTTCGAGCTTACTGGTTATACCGTTTAAATCACCCACACCGTTCCCATCGCTGTCCTTGAAACTTCTAGGATAGATCTGATAGATAAATCCATCAGACCACCATTTGTCTGCGTCTTTGCCCACTGCATCGACGTACAACACCCCGGATGCCACAACGAACAATATAATCGACCTCGTCAACATTGCGAATAACATTGAACAATATCGTTGTAGCTGATGCGTTTTATAGCTAAAATATTCTCATGAAAAATTTCTCGAGCAATCAATTTTCCGGAAAAGCCGCTATCGCGTCATTCACTGATAAGTCATCAGAAAAATCTCGACAATCTTTCCGGGTCCCCTTCGACAGGAAAACCAATTACATTATCGTGATCTGATGGCTGCGTCAGGAACAGATTAGATGTGATAGATATTTACTAACAAGACTGCGAGACAAATAATGCAGTTTTCTCGATAAAATGATTGATATGAGAGCAGGTCTTCCGGAATTCTCAAATTCACTGGATACTCTTTTTTCCTTCTTCTTATTTCCCAAAAAACAGCTATTTCCACTCAGAGCAATCAGTCAGCCCCAGAAGCTCAATATGCAAGCTAGGGATCTGGTAATGTAGCATATAGCATATATTCTCTCAATTCAATGGAACATTTTATGGTGTTTTCACATTCTAGAGCATTCGTCCATAAGATATATGTGATCTTATTTTTCATACTCTATGTAAAGAAGGAGGCTTCCGAGCTTTACGCAAAACGCAATGAACATCCACCCGGAATATATTTCGAGCTGCAAAAACGATATTTTTCTACAGAGCCCACATTTCCAATGCACAATAAAATTTCATGTCAGGTTAACAAACTGGTAGCGAACAATTTCAACGCTAAAAACCGTCTCATGTGCAAATCCATCAAACTGCTCTGCCCTATAGATTTGTACGCAAACTCCATATGGCAATTATCTATAAACCTTGTATACTGACAACATTATGCATTATAAAACGCCGGGTAAGGGGTAAAGAAAGTTTAGAACAAAAATCACAAAGATATAAAGTTTTATTACGCCTGTAGAGGAACAGCCTACATGTTTTCTAGACTTACCATGATCTTTATGCATATCTTTTTCTAAACTTTCATATTCCTTCCAATCCGCGTAGAAAAGTCTCTCCTTTCGATAGTTCTGCGTAGTCACGTTTCCAACATCATACGTCGAAGAGAAATTTAACGAAACCAAAGAATCCATTCAACTAATTGGTAACTTTCGACTATCTTTATGCAGATTTCATTCTAAACTTTCATATTCCTTCCAATCCGCATGGAAAAGTCTCTCCTATCGTTAGTTCTGCATAGTCACATTTCCAACTTCATACGTCGCAGAGAAATTTAACGAAAATAAAGAATCTTTCCACTAATCGGTAACTTTCGACTATTATAAACCTTTCCAAGCAAAAGTTGTTACGACATTCTTCCAAATTAGAATCCAGTGCAATTCATGAAAGATTATTGAATAATATCTCCGGTAAATGAAATGCCTCGATTTTTTTTCTTGAACAAGCCTGAGGTGGAATTATGACCATAAGGAAAGGATGAAACGTAGGAAACGAAAAATAGCATTTCCAAATTATTTATTTTTGCGCAGCACATTGTAAAATACATCGTGTTTTTTTATTTATCAGGATAGAAAAATAGAAGAATAATACGATGAATTGCCCATCGATTGGTTTTTCGCGCAATTTAGCAAATTAAAACAAACGATACTTTTGGAAAATGTCATAGACAGCCTTCTGGCTGGACACTATTACGGAGGCGGCACCTGGTAGACTGAGCGACGACATTTTCAAAGTTTGGCCGGGAACGATTTTGGAATCTACGCTGGCAGTGTAGACGGCTAAGCTTGAAGGAATATTCAGCCAAGCACTGGCATCAACGACAACGCTAGATTCCGAAAAGTTGATCAAGAGAACAACGACATCTGATTTGGATCTGCGTACGACGGCCAGGACATTGTCACCCACGATGATCGTTTCCGTAGTGCTATTCACGACGATCGGTTGTTTCTTGAGGACAACGAGTTTCTTGAGGACTGAGTAATGGGATATAGCTTGTTTTTTCTGAGCAGCCAAGTTCAATGTCTTGTAGTTGGAATTGACTGGAAGCCAAGTCTTGTTGCTGGTGGAAAATCCAGCACTAGTCGTATCATCCCATTGGAAGGGAGTTCTCTGAGGGTCTCGGGACTTGAGATTGTACCGATCTGGTCCAGCATTGCATCCAGCAGGATCGACGGTATCAGCGTAAGAGAGCCACACATCTTCCATACCGATTTCATCACCGTTGTAAATGACTCCGACACCAGGAAGGACTGCGGCGAGCATGCTGAGCTGATCAGCCCTCTTGACACCGAATCGTTCAGTCACGCGACGTTGATCATGATTTCCTACCACCCAATTAGCCATTTGACCTGGAGGCATATGATTGAACCAATCGTCAAAGGCACGCTTGAAATCAACGTGTTTTGAGCGGTTATTCAAGTCTCCCATGAACATGAAGTTGAAGGGTACGTTAGAGCCATAGTTGTAGTACTTGGCAACCAAATCAGTGGTCGCATAGGCCTCGGTCAGTAGAATCTTTTTAACACCCCCAGAGCTCGCAGCATCACAGAGTGTTCGCCATTGTTGTAGCATCAGATAAGTCTCGTTGAGATTTTTCGTATACAGATGGTTCAGAGTGTCATAGTCATCCGAGGGAAGTCCAGTCCCAGGAATGACAGGTTCGTCAAGCAAGTTGGCATTCTCGAACATGTGGTTTATCGCGTCAATTCGGAAGCCATCGACACCTCGTTTCATCCAGAAACTCAGGGCATTTTTCATCTCTTGCACGAGGTTTGCATCGCGGTAGTTCAAATCTGGCTGGCCAACAGCGAATTGATGCAAGTAATACTGACCCCTTGTTTCGCTCCATTCCCATGCTGATCCTGCAAAAGTGCTCAACCAGTTATTTGGTGGTCGTCTCTGCCCGTTCATTATTGTGGCGTTCCTCCAAGTGTAGTAATTGTCGTAGGGCTTGATCCTTTGAACGCTCTTCTTGAACCATGGATGTTCGTGAGAACTGTGATTCGGCACAAAGTCAAGAAGTACCAAGAGCTTCAGGGACTTGGCTTTCGCAACGAGTTTGTCGAAGTCACTGAGGGTTCCAAACACTGGATCGATGTCAGTGAAGTTGGCGATATCATAACCGAAGTCTACCATCGGGCTCGGGTATATCGGTGAAATCCATAATGCACTCACTCCCAAATCAGCCAGATGTTCTAGTTTGCTTGTAATACCATTCAAGTCTCCAATTCCATCGCCATTACTGTCCTTGAAACTCCTGGGATATATTTGGTAGATAAAGGTGTCCGTCCACCATTCACCGGCAGCTTTTGTCGTGGCTTCGATCCGCCCAACCCCCAGGCTCAACAGCCCAAATAGTATCAATGACCTTGAGAGCATTTCCACCACATATGGATGGTCGTGATCGTAACATCTCAATTTATACTCGCTTCGAGTGTACCACTTTGTTTAACTGTTGATACGATCAAACGATTATCAGGAATCAATGCTAACCTTTCTAACGCATGTCAATAAAAGATAAGAGCTGTTAATTTCTTTTTGGTACTCTGCGCAAACACAGTCCTCTTATACATGCTGGAATCATACTTCAACGGTGATACTCCTCAGCTGCAATCTCACAACGTTCTAGATAATCGCGATTCGTATCAATTGCACTTTCGAGAAAAAGTAATTTTTTACTTGGCACCAAGGTATAGTCTTCTTTGTCGTTGAAGTAGTTATAAATATCGAAGTGATGGTTGAATAATTGAAACACTGCTACTTGTGTACATTCTGACTATGGAAATATTTCCTTGCATTGGATATAATAGCCCGGAGGGACGGATCGGTAGGGAAAATTATTTTCATCGACACAACCGTTCTTAAAAACTTTTCCGCATGGAGCTCAACAAAAATGATGTAAATTGTATTAAGGAATCTTTTTCACAGGGACGTCAATAGAGCGGCAACTGTCAAGGTGAGGAACACGTAAAGTCAATGGTGGAAGAAAACGGAAATGAAATGGAAAAATAGCTCGCTCGATTGCCGAATATAAACCATGCAAAATGGAAGGAGCCCATTTTTCAGAGACTCAAGTAAATCTCACTGAGATTTACTCGAGAGTCGCAGAAAAGCCAGGATAAATGTGTGGCTTGCACCCACACTTTGCCTTTTGATCCATATTGTGGAAAGGAATAAGGATCAGGTAGACGGAAATGATAGGAGGGCTTATAGGCGTTCGAATGAGAGTCCTTTTAAAATACACATTTTCCCTCGAAGTTGCATCACCGGAGAATCTCTGATGCCTCGGAAAAACCACATTCTGTATTCGACTGTTGTGTGTGTGTGTGTGTGTGTGTGTGTGTGTGTGTGTGTGTGTGTGTGTGTGTGTGTGTGTGTGTGTGGCTGATTCTCAGGAAAGTGATACAGCCGAGTGACGCACAATTTTTTCAATGACCAGCCGGTAGGATATGGGAAAGAAAAACTGTTCACAATGAGGATTGGTAATAAAAATCAATGGTATTTTTTATTGGCACGATTGATTGTTTTTTCATATCACGAAATCAAGCTCTGCTTTTGCCAACAGTTGAAGCAGCGAATAAAGTTGAACTATTGAGAGATTGCAATAACCATTTCTTCAAAGATAATACAATGGAAGCAGCACCTGGAACATTGAGGGCATTTGTGCTCATTCCTGAGCCAGAAACTATTCCAGAGTCAACACTCGCTGTGTAGACGACTAATTCCGAAGGAATATTTAGCGATCGACTGGCATTGAAAATTACGTTCGATTCTGCAAAGTTAATAATGAGAACAACAAGGTCATTATCTAACCTTCGTACCACAGCCAGGATACTATCACCAAGGGCTATTGCTTCTGTAGTGCCGTGAACCATAATCGGCTGCTTCTTTAGAGCGACGAGTTCCTTGAATACCGAATAATGGGATACAGCTTTGTGTTTCTGAGTAGCCAAGTTTAGGATCTTGTAGTTTGAATGGACTGGAAGCCAGGTATGGTTGTTCGTGGAGAAACCAGCGCTGGTCGTATTATCCCATTGGAAGGGAGTTCTCTGAGGATCTCTGGATTTGTATTGATATCGATCTGGTCCAGCGTTGCAACCAGAAGGATCAACAGTATCTTCGTAAGAGAGCCATACGTCTTCCATACCAATCTCGTCTCCATTGTAGGCGATGCCTACTCCCGGGAGAACAGCCGCAAGCATCGTGATTTGATCAGCTCTCTCAACGCCAAATCTCTCAGTCACGCGTCTTTGATCGTGATTTCCAATTACCCAGTTAGCCAATTGACCTTTGGGCATTTCAATGAGCCATTCGTTGATGACACGCTTGAAGTCAGAATTGCTCGAGAATTTGTTCAGGGCACCCATGAACATAAAGTTGAAGGGCACATTTGATCCGTAATGATAATACTTCATGACATCCTCGTTGGAGCCATAGATCTCAGTGAACAAAATGGTTTTCGCCCCGTTAGAGAGTTCCTCGTCGCACAGCTCCCGCCATTTCCGAACCATAAAATACGTCTCAATGAGGTTTTTCGTATAAATGTGTTCCAGAGTGTCGTAATCGGTATCGGGAAGTCCTGTATCAGGTATTACTGGTTCGTCCAAGAACCTCTCATCCTCGTACATGTGATTAACAGCATCGATTCGAAAACCGTTGACGCCGCGGTTCAACCAGAATCTCAGTACGTCTTTCATCTCGTTCTCGACAGCCAAGTTACGATAATCCAAATCTGGTTGACCAGCAGCAAACTGGTGCAAGTAATACTGACCTCTTTCAGAGTTCCATTCCCAAGCGGATCCTCCGAAGGCACTCACCCAATTATTGGGTGGCTGTCTCACTCCATTGACGAATTTCCCATCATTCCAGATGTAATAACCATCGTAGGGTTTGATCCTTTTCACACTCTTCTTGAACCATGGATGTTCGTCAGAACTGTGGTTCGGAACAAAGTCAATGATGACCTTGAGCCCAAGAGAATGAGCTTTGGTTACAAGGGTATCAAAGTCACTCAAAGTCCCAAAAAGAGGGTCGACATCAGTGAAGTTCGAGACATCATAACCAAAGTCAGCGTTTGGGCTTGGATAAAACGGTGAAATCCAAAATCCTTTGACTCCCAAATCAGCAACATGTTCCAGTTTGCTAATGATCCCATTTAGATCGCCCACACCATCTCCATCGCTGTCCTTAAAACTCCTCGGATAAATTTGGTATATAAAACTGTCGGTCCACCACTCCGAAGAATCTTCCCTGCTCGCTCCAATCTCACTAGCTCCGAGTGCTACTGCGCACAGTAAAACGAACGGGGCCAACATGTTTACTCAATGACGTCGATTCTTTCGTGATTCCTCCTATTTATACGTAAAATTGACAGTCATCTCCAACATTTGCAATCAATCCGATCACACTCAATAATTGACACAAATATTTTTGGGATCCCCGAACTCTCAATCAAATTCCGGTTGAGAGATCTTTATAATCACTGTATCAAAAACACCTACACATTACTGAAAAAGGTTAATCATACAATACGCGTATGGATCGTACTTCAACGTAAAGATACCTTATCTCTACATTTTAGATATATATTATATCACTTGACACAAATACTTTTGAAAAAATTCGTTTCCTCATATAATCATATGCTACTAACTTTTTCATCATAATGGCGGACCATTTTTGAGATTTATTCGAGTAGATGGATCGATAGAAATCAACGGAGACATCTGACTGGTTAAGCCAGTTCTGGGGCAAAATGAAGGTTCCTGCAAACGAATGTTAAACCATTTTTTTATGATAATAACTCAAGCACAGTTTGAAACAAAAAATTGTTTGTCATTGATATCCAAAGACGATTGGGAGGAAAGAAAGGGGAAAAGAAAATGTTTGTACCAGTTTTATACTGTACACAGTCGCGTTGCATGAATTGGTTCGTTTCATTCGATTGCCATACCACAACCATCTTGGCAACAGAACGCAGCCCGGCGAGCAGCCGAGTCTTTTATTCTCGAAGAACTAGTTTCTTGGTTAGAAGGAAGGAAAGCTCTACAAAGATCGGAAAATGGGTGGAGATACATATCTATAGAAACTGGCATTTTGTTAAATCTACCGTGCCGTTGGACATCGTTCGTTACCCGAGTACCACCAGTCCAGCAGATGTATGCTGCTTGAACCCACCAGATATCGATGTGGACAGACTTCGATATGTAAACTCGGAATCCAGTATGCAATGTTGCAGCGTTCTGCGCGATAAACGAAAGATGATCCTCCCCGGCACGTCCGACAAACATTGGTAGGATCATCGGGTTTCCAGAACTTACTTCCTGGAAATTGCTTCGTCCTTTACTGTCTTCACTTCCTCACCGTATTATGAGTATACCTATACCTATATATTTATTATTCCAATGCAGATAGCTATCTCTCTGCATCGAGAATACAAACGAATCTTCGCACATGCCGACCCGATATTTTCCGTTAAATTCGTAATATACATCTGCCAAAAAGTCTCTCGTTAAGGTGCCAAGTTGAAAGGATTTTTCATCCGCTCGCGGGAGAGAGGGATCTCGTACGTCCTGAAACACAAATCCCTTAACTCCCTGACCTGCCCGACTATTCTCTACGAGCCTCGCCTCTCGCATCATTCATCTGCCATACCACGCACTCTCTCGTAACATTAACTTTTCATGAACATATCTTATGTGTATAAGCAACACATATATAAGCTCCTGGAACAACGTCTAGAAAAACTCGCGTGCCTAAAGCGTTTATGCGTGGCAATCTCGTGAATGCTATCGTATGGTATACCTAATTATATATAGTCCATTGTCTGAAAAGGGTAATTTTGTTTTCTCGTTCCAAACCGCTTCAGGTACTTTAGTTTCTGTTCGTACGTGCGGGCATGCATCTGGAGGGGTTGGGAATGCATTTCGCAGTACGCATCCTCACCCAACAAACTGAACACCACCTCTCCCACGCCTGGTCTATTATATTAAATGTCTCATTATTATTAAGCAGTATACTGTTTTTTTTTTTTCGGAAACTCCGGTATTTGGAATGGAATACAGGAAAAAATACGTAGCCCTCGCAAAAATCAAATTTGTTGTGAAATTTTTGGGAATCCTCGTGTCACAATTGCTAGGATAGTTTTCCTCGGTGTTTTGATTTTTTTACAAGTCCAATCATCTCGCAATGTCGAGGACGGAGGATTCGGAAGTGACGCGAAGTTATCGGAGCTTCAGTGGATTTATTTTTTCGAAATGCGTGTACTCGATATCTCGAGTATAGTGCGACCCTAAAAAAAAAAAATATCTACAAAGATATTACGAAGGCGACTTATGTCTCAGGATGGCAAACTGCCGGAGCACCCGAAGCCGGGGCAAACGCCCACGAAGGGTTGTTAAATAAGCTACCCGCAGTTTACGGATGTAATTAACTCGCCGCGTTATTAGCCATGGAAACACATACGAACATGCATTCTCGCTCTCTTCCTTCGTCTCTCCCCTTCATTTAGCTTCTCAGTTATGAGTTACGATAACGTCCCTTGCCGACCAATGCAGCCTCGATTAAATACATCAACGACCTAAAGTCGAAGCCACGTACGGCCCTCACAAATTTCACGTCAATAATACTCATTTAATAATTTTATTTTGAGCCAGTTGGGAGGAATCGCATTAACCGATATTGAGAGTGCCAATACTGGTTATACGAAGGAAGTATGTCAGGAACGCCTTAACGTTTGATAAGTCCTGGAACTGCAGCAAAAAGCTTGCATTCCTGAGAATCGAATATCTTTTATCCTCATGACAATAAATAGACTGGAATATCGAATCTCGAATGCAGGAGCTTCATTTTAAACTGAATTCATAATGAGATAAAAATGTCAGGGATCGCCGAATCGAGTTTTGCCGTCATGGTCGATTCGGGAACAGATTCAAAAGTGGAAAAAGAGCTCGGAAGGATGCCGAAAAGGAGGAGAACGTAATAAAATTTGTAATGTAAAGATAGCTGAGCTCTCGAGCTCGGAATATTTCTCGTTTGACACACTGCCACTGTGGATCAGTGATCCAATTGCACACTCATACCCGATGTTATGCATGCTCGACCAATTTTGAACAACGGTTCAAGAATCAGAATGATACGGTTGAATTTTTGTGAAAACCACCAGCCAACTAACTTCGACCTCTATGATTACATTCACGTTTACCCTTTTCCAAACCTCTCCCCACCCCTTGCCTCTCTTTTCCTTTTTCTTGCTGAGAAAAGGAGAATGTAAAATAGCACAGTATCACGAGTACGTGACGTCCTCGATCCTACTTTTTGAATTTATCGAGGAAAAAATTTCGCAGAGAGAAAAATATTCGCGACGCGATGTCTAGGGAGCAGTGGCCAACGACGGGGGATCAACCTCTTCCACCCCCTTCATGACCTTTGCGAACCATCCTTACCGTCAAGCCCTATCACATGGAGAAAAAAATACAGAGAAGCTTCGAGGGTACTCGGATGAGGCTCTTACTTGATATACGTGCCACGTTGCACACCTTAACTTGTGTCTCATGTGCTCTTCTGTCTATCCACCCATCCACTATATTTCCTGGCGCTCACCAAGCAAAAATATTTGTAATCTATTTTCTAAACATAGATAATGCACGATTCGCATTCTCCAGCGAAACCTCACAAGATCTCGCTAGACTAGTAAATTAAACTCCCATTCAAACAACTTCGAATGATAGGCACCAGTAGCATTTCAGAACGCAAAATTGTGTGGCCCATTATTTTATTTACATCGCATTCAATACTTCTTTTAATTGTACAATTGCATTTGTAGATTCCGCGAGATATGTTCGAGAATCAAAACAAAATACTCAACTGTACCGAATTTTTCAATTGCATTATCTTATCTCACTCAGTGTCGATCGATATCTGGGAGGAAATCATTGATACGATGTCTGATGGCGAAACCAACGAGATTGCGGTTCGGAAATATAGCAGAAAGGGGAGAATTTGTGATCCACTTTGTTTTATTTAAATGTGTTTGGATTTTTTGTACGAATTGTGCCTTTTTTATCGTCTGCAGATATTCGTTTTGGCATTTCATCAGCGCAATGGCTGGTCGCGTAGAGGTCGAGCTCGCGCAATAATCCGGGCTGACATTATCTAGAAAGTACAATATATCCCGTCGACTTTAAAGCAACTGAACGCTGTGTACAGCGGAGGCGTAATTAAAAGTAATTAGGAAAAATAATCTACGGAGTAATCGTGTATGACACTTGGAAGAACTCTGCTGTCGCGGTTTGCCTCTCTCTCCTCGTTGCACGTCTCACTCGTTGGGCTTAGCACAGTATGCCATTATGAGCATACAAGTGTAATTGAAAGGCATGGCCATTCGTGGAGCACCCTTGCTTAACCTGGCAGATTTTTTCCAGTACGTAACCAAAGAGTACCGAGTCTACGCACGCACTTGTGCCGCCACTTGGTAGCGCGCGTAGACGGTTTAGCCCCGACGACCGCGTAAATATTTTTTACGTCTCGACTAACGATGTAGCCTCGTTTTATTTTATTTATTTTTCAACTTTCATTTCTATGGTGAGAGTAAATGCGTTTTAGAGCCTCACGCGAAATAGCGACACGAAATCTCAGTTGAGAATGTGAGCAACGAAAGACGTGACGAGAAGAACTTGCATTAAGCCACGGCGCTATAGAAAATGTAAGAGCGATCCCGAAAACCCGAGCCACGATTTTCGGTAAAGACTCAGTGATGCATTGATGGACCTCATTAAATCCCGGTCTGACCTCGTGTCATTTTTCACAAAATCTCCATTATTAATGGACTCTCTTATTTCCGACTGTCAGGTTAGAACAAAAAATCGTTTGTTATTTTGCAGGCTCCAAGAGCCGCGATAACTTTTCATCCTCATATTTTTTTACGTACGATCGAAATATATAACTTGAATCATCCGGCCATTAGAGCAGTGGAAAAATCCATGACCAGATCCTGATGTTTCTGGTCAGCTGCATTGTCAATTGGAAGCGGACCATGACAAGCAGTCAGGTGAAAATTTATTTAAAAAAATCGAAAGAATATAAAATGGAAGAATTTCGGGAAGATGCGGAATTCGAATGACACTGACTAATTGACATCGCGTTCCAATACATAATGGTGATGAACACATCGGTCAGCAGTCGACTGAAAATTAATTACTCCATTCCAAGCTACACTCATATTTATTGATTCAAACATTGTCATGCCGCATTTTGTCACGTTCCCTTTGAATTGTATGTGTTCAATGGTGCACGAAACACGAACGTTCAATTCTCGTACGACTGGCTGTACTCGATTCTTCATTCTCTCCTTTCTCGAAACCGGGAGGCGAGCATTTCGAACTAATGTAACCTCGACAGGGCAACTTGGATAATGAAATCTTAATCAACTTCATCGTTTCAACATGATTAATAAATGTCTCCAGTGGCTCTGAGTACAGTAGATAACTCAGTGCTCCATAGAATGTACATGGAAGCCTTGAAAACTCTAGAAAAAAAAAAAAAGGACCATTAACTCAGCTCATGAGGCAACAGCCTGAATGCTCAAAGTGAATATTGAATGAAGGAGAAGACTGTTGCCATCAAATGGAGCTCGCATTTGCAGTTCCTGAATTAGACCACGTTTGAAAAATGGTAGTTCAAAGAATTACAGAAACTCTTCGAAAAAGTCTCCTCGTGTGTAACTTATGAACGCGATCCCTCCAAAGCTCATTCACCTCACTCCTCATTTTTGCTTCATCTCGTGGAAACAAAAATTTCTGAAACTCTGGGGCATAAATGGACTAGATTGACTAAACCTGAAAACGCACTCTCATTCATTCGTTTTTAACTTTTTTTTTCCTTATCAAATATTATGTGCGCATTGCCGCTTTCCGTCAAGATAATCCCATGATGGTACCCATAGAGACATGCCATTTTTTTCAGTCTTTTCATAATATATCATCCCATACAATTTCAGAATTTGTTAGGGACGCAATTACCAAGAAAAAATTGATTAAAAGCGAGTGTTTTCCGAGCTGCTGATATTCGGCGATGCTGAGCTGAAAATAGACGACTGTTCAGGTCACTTTGAATGGTAGAAATCAACAGCTCAGAACAGGCATTAACACAAACCATGCATGGTACATACGCGAGTGGAAGAGTCCACCAGAAAGCTCATGAATCAGAATAGAACGTGAGCTGGATAAAGTTCCTATGAATTATTCTTTGAAGTTGATCAAGAACGAGAGCCGGGCATAGCCTCGTTTGTAGAATGTTTTACATTACATTAAAAATGATTAAGGAAATGAAAGAGAATGCGCATGATCCGTTGTTCGCGTACGTTTTTTCATTATCTGCAGTTTTCCACACAGCAGCGTAGAACTTTTCATTAAAATGTAAATGCCGCAAACTTCTTGTTGGATAATTGAAAACTGCGAAGAGCACGACCATTTGCGTCCATCAAGGACATTTTTTAGCCCCTCCTGACTCAATTCCAGTTTCGGTAGCTCGTAAATATCTATACATGTGGAGATATACATATATACACGAATGAATGATACGTTCACGTAGACACAAGCATAAAGGTTGAAAAACAAGTCAAGGAGTGAGAGTCGAGGCACGAAAGTATTGGCTTCTCGAAGGAACGGGAGTACAAAGTCGAGCTACGACGTCTTTGCTGACAGGAACGATATGCAAAGTAAAACAATTCCGATGCTTTCCAAAACAATAGCTGTTGTAAACCTGCTTTTAATGTGAGCTCGCTCGTTCTTCTTTCTCATAGTCCTTTGCTCAAGTGCACAGTACTGGCTTTTCCAAGTCATTGTACCAGAATTGCAGCGAAATTGACTGGGAACAAAACGAGCGTGCTAGTCACCAAACTAACGGCAGTCTTATACTTTTCCTCTTTGTGTTTCACCTGCTCCACCCGTTCCATTTCTCTGTGACATCGGTACAATAATACAAACTTCTGCTGCCAACTGCCCTCGGTTCTTTTTCGTACATCGAAAACCTTGCCTTTATGGCATCTCAATTCCATTTCATAAAACTTCCTCGACGGAGTCCCAAGATGAAGAAATAGACGGATTTATCGTTTGACTTTTCGCTGCTGCCAACATCAATGAAAATAGCGTTGAATTACATGGTATCAACGTATTTTTTCTCTGAAATCTATAAAGGAACTGCGCTCGCATTGCGTATCATTGAATTCGTGCTTTCCCAACAACAGTACCCGTTGGAAACGTCCGCGAAGCCGGAACGTTGCTCCGAATGTCGTTCATATTGCAAGCGTTTATGTTTGCGTCAAAGCATATTAAGATTTTCCTAGAAATACTAATTCCATCAAGCTTGAGGAAAAGGTTCACGGTGTAGATGTTTGCAATTTCCGCGGCATCATTACGAAAATTCAAAGCGAAATCTCTTCTTTGCCCGAAGCCGTTTACTTGTTATTTTTCAATGAGAATCATATTCCATGTAACGCAATAGTATCTGGCAATCAAGCATTGGAATAATTGGCTCGATCGTCGGAAGATTCCTCGGCTTACGTCTTGCCTCTTATCGCTACATATCGACCGATAAATCGTCGTTAGTCGTGCTAATCTTGCCTTCATACCGTTGATGAAGAAAAATTCTACAGTGATTAAAATATCGACCTGATACGATTATTCTCGTGCTTACATACATTTTTTTGCAAATTCAAGAAAACAGATTTTTCTGTCGGATCATTCTTAATCTGATAAAAGCGTGTCGAGCCTTCGTTGGAAATGATAAAGAAACCCTTTCGAAGGAATGCTTGTCACCTCCACGAAACGCCGACTATGAGATACATGTATTTGTACAAAAACTACTGAGCGTCAGTCACCACGATTAGGAATGCAATTATTTCAATCGTATTTCCTTTCATTGATTCCCAAAAACTGAACATCGGTTATTTTCTTATTTCAAATTTTCATAACAATATTAATCAAGCAAGAAAATAATCAACATTGCGTAAATATTACAGTTTCTGTAGTTGGAACAATTTTTTTTTATTAAATGCAGAATCAACGTTATTTTTGCCAAAAACGACAATTGTACAAATTTTGAATATTAAATCGAACAGTTCATGAGTGGTGAGGAAATAAAGAGAGCGAGGGAGAGAGGGAGAGACGAAAAGAGGAAGAGAGTGTGGTTTGAAACAGGAATAATCGGTAAAGTCTCAATAAATTGCTTTACAACCCTCGCAAATAAACGTTGGAGAAATGAATGGGTGAGAGGAAGGGAACCAAAAGAGAAGTCTTTATGGGAAGAGATAGCGTCTCTTTCGGATTTCCATGAGAATGTCGCTGCTCGATTGTATTGGTATGGTTATCACGATGTTTCCGTATGAGGACCAATTCAAACGCAGATCGCATGGATAGCAACGAAACCGAAAAAATTAGACCGTCTCGATTTGGAGAAAAGATTATTATTCCAAAGTCCCAACAAAACGATTGAAGTGATGGTGTAAATGAGCAGAATCTCAAAGGAAGATAAATTCCAATCCTTTCTGAATACTCAAGAAAAAGAGTGATAGATTTGTCGCAATCTTAGGAGCATCGATGGAAATCAATTCGATTTTCCCAGCTCGATCGCTTTCTCGCACACACTTAATCCCTTCCTCACTTTCCTTTAAAAAAGACCCTGTTGCTGCGTCTCGTAATTCAACACTTTGAAAATAAGAACCTTCCTCCCTCGCGAGACTAGTGAAACCTAAGCTTTTCCAATCGCATACATTTCGCATACAACATTTCTTGCGTTACGTTCCAACATGCCTCAATCTATGGGGATCCATGGGATCGGCCTGGTAATGATTGCAATCGTGTTAAAGTTTGCATCGTTGGAATGCAACGAAATTCTCTTTTTTCTTGAGCAGAGCTCGTAATTATTTTCCAATATTTGGTTTGGACAATAAAACAATCGTCTCTTGCGATCCAAAACCTAAATTGACACAAAAAATGGCCACAGTTTCCAAAGTCAATAAATAATTAATGGAAATGACATTTATCGTTGAATCTCAACGTTGCAAACGTCAGAATCATATGATTGCATCAACTGTTGCCCGCGATACAACGTAATTTAGAAAACCATGAAGGCACGTAACTTAGCAAAACCAACTCAATGGATATTCTGGAGCCCAGGCTATCATTCGTAATGATTTTAATAAATTCATCAACTAAATCCCATTCGTTGTTGCGTGAATATATATGCGAACCGGAAGAATAAACCCTTAAAATATGAATGACCGTAGCAGCTTCGAAGGTAGATTACAAAAATATATGTAAATCGCGAAAAAGAATGGAATATTCTCAATTAAAATGGGGAACGTAAAATATATCGCATAAAATATGACCCATAAATCTTTTCAAAGGACACTGTAAAAATAAAATATTTCTCTCAATCTTTTTTGTATCGATTACTTTTCTTCTCATTGTCTCTACGAAAAAAAGTGTCCATTATTTTAGCTATATGCGGCGCTCTTGTCGCTCGATAGGGAAATTCTTCGCTAATCGGCAAAATAATGATCGCGAATAAAAGTCCCTTGAGCTATAAATCCAAGGCGTATTGCATACATTGAGAAATATATCCATGACATAAAGTAATACGCAACGTTGTTTGAGACACGCATGGTGTGTGTTTGGAGGTTATTCATTTCATCGAGACAGCCGAGTAAAAATGTATAAAATAAATGGTGTGTGTTGGGATGCGATACAGAAACGGTAATTAATTAATTACTCTCACTCTCGGTTCTGCAATCGTTCTCACGTAGAGTTTCTTCCTTTCCGGCAGGTTTTTTATTCTTACAGTCTTTCGCTTCTCTCGCTACTGTTCCGTATCGTGCTGGAATGAGGGGAGGCTTTGGTTTTTACTGTTTCGTTCCCATTTCTCTAGTTTTTTCCACCCTCGCTTGGCAAGGTCGTATAGCCCGAACAGATCCGCGTATATAAAGTATGTAGAACAGGGCTCTCCGCATACGAAATATTAATCACAGGTGTCTACATACTCAACGTATACATATAGATTGCTCTGGGCTCCTAAGTAAATCACTGGCTCGCGTTTCCAAGATTCCGGCTGCTGCAGCAGCCATAGAATTCGGCCATGCCTCTAAAACATATATACGAACGTACAAGAGGGTCTGGAATGTATATCGCATACATACACAGAGCTATAAATATACATACAGTTATTGATTGGTAAACACAGCTAATACAGTGAAGACCGCAGGACCGAGCCAAACTAATTTCGATTTCTGAGAGTGTTGCTGAATAAGTTTGTAACCGTAGTAACTCCGCTTGCAATTTCCTTCTCAAGACTTACCTCATTCAAGCTTCAAACTTATCGTCGAACTTGGAACTCGTCGATTTAGCTACCAAGACTCTACGATATCGCTGCGACTGTACCTCAAACGGCATTCGTGCTCTATCTCTCTCTCTCTCTCTTTCTTTCTCTATCTCTCTTTGTGTTGATTTCTCTATGGTTGCTACTTTTCTCTTCCACTCGCTTCTCAAAGGCATAATTGATGAAATCCTTCGAATCATTATTCCGGAATTGCACCAATTTGAGCTTTTCGCGGTAAACTTTATATCTTTAATTCCGCCAATAATGACAAATTCCAGTGTAGCTTGATGAGAAGAGAAAGCGAACGAATAGTTGCGGTTGCGGTTTGTTGGCGGACGCTGGCCCAAGCGAGATCAAGATTCCCCGTGTTATTTTTCCCGGTGGCTGAGAGGCAGCTTTTCTGCACCGAAGCTCGCGAGTCTTCCATCAGCTGTCTCTCCTTTTCTCATGCACGGCTGACTACGAATATATATACTTGTCTACAGCAAGGAGGATTATTTTGCGACAACTCTGACTTCACCATCTTTGTTGGAAAATACTTCGAGGAATATGTCACCAGTTGTAGTGGTTCCACGCCAAAAATAATTCCATCTTTCCTTCGCAGCTAGACAAGGTACCAAAGAGCGAAAGCCCTCAAAGTCCTTTCTATAGCCCAACACATGGCCGTCTATTTATTGCACGACTAAAATGTTATTTGACTTACATCTTTGTGAACAAGCAGAACATTCGCACTTGCACTTCAATCTCCAGATCTTGGAGATATGACTGCTCCAAAGAAAGGAACAATAACAACAATAAAAACAGTGCTGAATGGAACAAAAATAGGAGAGACGACAATTGTGGGGAGGGATGATTAATATTTTTTTTAAATAACAGATCCACGGCATATAATATATTCTTGCTTCCATTTTCAGCCTCCTGACACTGACTCCATTGAATGGAGTTGATTTGTGCAAAAAAAATCGATACGTTATCCCTGCCATGTGAATATACAGCCAGATATGATTAAATGAACGCCTGCACATTTACGAGATTCTCCTTTGTACCGTTATCAAAGAGAACTAATGAAAAATTTCCAACTGCGCCCATTCCCTGACATCCCAAACAATTTTTAAAAATCCTTCTATCAACCGTTTCCCGGACGATTTATTCATTCAATTCATTCAATGAATATTTGTAATATCTTTTCTAAACAATTTAATAATTGCACATTTCACATTCAATCAACCAAACTGAATTTCAAACTTCGTTACACTCCTCTGTTCCTACTTTTTCACTTTATTCCTTTAAGTCGCCCCCCGCCCTCCCCCTCCTGCCTCCCGAGGCTGCGATCCACGTATCTCCAGTTGGATTATAGATGCAAGGACGAATTTTTTTGCAACGGAGTCAATATGGCCCCGAAATGAAATCAGTCCCGCGCGAGATGCACAGGACAACTCTTATTAATGCGACGCTTCGGACGTTACACCGAAATGTTTTGGACACAAATTTATGAAAAGTACAGTGCAAACGAGCCATTTTCATTGATCTTTTGCCACGAGAATCGAACCCGGAAACCGCAGGCAACGGATCCGAGCCCACATCCGCCTAGCCAACTGTTCACACTGTTTGTTATACATATTTTGTTACCCACCGATACATTTCGATAGAAATCAAGCTTATCATTCCAATAGCTGCATTATGAAGAACTAAAGTAATGGCTTCTATTTTCAAGCGCTTTTCATCCACATATTTCAGATAAAATGTCGAAACATTTTCAGTTTGAAAGTAAGTGAATTCGTTCCATCAGATACGAGATATGCGAGCTCCGAGCCACTCTTCCTGCTGGGTTATAGTAACATCATATTTTCCTTCTACCGTAGCGAGGTTCAGTTGATGGCACTGCTTATCTTGTTGAAAAAGGACCATCAGAGCTTATATCTGAAAGATATCAAGCCTATAATGATGGGCACATGGGAAGAAAAAGAAAAACTATAGCTTCTGGCATCACCCTCAAGCATAGTCTAGCCAAGCCAGCTTGTAGGTAAATTATGAAAGGATGGCTGGTGACTGTTGAGTGGCCAACAATTGGCTCACTCAAACGAGACGCCCCCTCGACACATAATACTTCAACCTATCGCAATCTAAAGCATGCTCCAAGCTTTTTTTCCACCCTTTGCTCTCTCTCCCGTCTCGTCAACATCGACCTTATCGTTGCATCGCATCTATGCCCGTCTCACTCCTGACCTTTACGCGTTTCTCTCCCCTTGTGTCTCTCTTGCGCACACTCGCATATATCGCTCGATCCCTTCCACTGCTTTACTGTCTCTGCATTCATGAGCCTGCAGAAGCTTCATTCAGAATGATCTCGAGCTCCTTCTATAGCATCAAATGGTACGTTTGCTACTGGTTTCTCCGTCACAGCTCCCAGCACCAAAGAGAATCACATGAAATGCAGAAAATGCTAGATCCAACCACATATTGAGTTTGCAGATTCACGAGAAAGGAATTAAATAAGTAGTTGCCAAAAAATAAACTAAAATAACGTAATGGGCAAGTCACGCGTTCTAGAAAGTTGCACGTATAGATAAAAGACAAAGACAGCAGAGAATAATTGTTTTTTTGATAGTGGTTTTACTATCGGACGTAAAAAAAGGCACGAACTCTCGATCGAGACAATATCGTGAAATATTCTAGTTATATAGATTCTCAGGAAACACACTCGACCGCATATTGTAGCCAAGCAGTGGATACGTAACCCGGACGACGTGACCTACATTATTGCCCCAACCTGTGCGATTTTGTTCGCCACATTTCATTGGAATGCGAATGTCAATTGAGCCGAAATCGATAAGCAAACGCGAAAAAACAAATCACTCGTTTTTTTTTTCATTTTACAACCGTCTAACCGCATCTCGAATGAAGAAAGAGTGCCGAGTGATGTTTCCCTTGGACGGCGCCTACCGGATTTTCTGTTGGATGTTCATTTCTTTTGGTCGCTTCTCAGACGGTACATCGAAGGGCGCAGAGCGCGTGTGCAAAGGCAGTAAATGATCTTCTTATTCGCGTATATACGGAGAGCGTGTGAGGCCTCCGACGAGCTCTTCCCGTGCGGAACTCTCTTTCTGCCACAACCTTCAGATATCGTTGAAAAGAAAAGCTCATCCATGTACACACACACACGCGACTGCGACTTGGATTTTGTTGCTTTTCACTGCATCCTATTCCCGCTCCGGGAATATCTGAGCTCGATGCGACTGCTCGCGAATATCATTCCCTTTTCTTTGACCTTCTACTTTACGATTTCATCCCCAGTGCGTTCGTTCCACGAGGAAAAATATCCTGACAGGTACAACCCGAGAAAAATCCAATCTTTGTATTTTCTATCCAAAATTCACGACCATAAACCACCATGAACTCTCATTTTAACGCACACGTTACTCGTGGCTAATTTTTAATATCATCTATATATATATCCAAATTTCGTGTACGTCCGTGTGTTCGTGTCTCATTTTCACATGGCAGCTTCAATGGCTCGGTCCGCACGTATATTATTACGCGAAAAATCGTTGCGAAACTTTTCGCCTATAGTGACCCACTCGAATAGTCTGGCCTCTTCACGAGATTACAAAGTTCGAGGGGTCGTTGAAGGACCAGCGTACTACAACAACCGACCTTTCATACCTATATGTCTGCTTTGCGCAATCCTTACCTCTTTTATTTCCACCGTTACATATAAACTCATACGCATATATATTGATAGATATATATGTCTATGGTGGCGTATATTTTGGCCATCTGAGCGCCGGAAAGAAAACTCTCATGCTCGTAGTTTCGGGAAAAGTTTTTTCCTGCTCGAATAGCAAAAACCTATATGCATGCTAAATATATATGGATATACAGAGAGCTGTGGGGAGTTTTATCGGATTACCCACGAAACTCTGTCGAGAAATACGAATTATATACAATAAGCTCGTGTGGCCTCTGGGCCTACAGCAGCGCTGCCAAAACTTCAGCCATTAAGGGATCTGTAATATAAACGTAGCATTCTACGTTCATTCGGTTTACCCAATATTTACCTTCTTCATATTACCATGCAATTCGAAATTCATTTAATTATTTATCATTCAGAGTTTCCTTTGTGTCTCATAATTAAACTTTGCAGCTTACAAAGTGTTAACTCGGAGCATCGCTCCGAGAACCAAGAGTTGAGATGCAGCTTGAAAAAGATCTTGCCCTGAGCTCACCTTAATGGTATTGATCGAGCGATGCTGACCTGACCGTACGATTCCATTAACGGCGATTTCGCGTCTGCACTTTCGTACCCGTATCGTCATTTCCACTTCTGTATAGCGTTCTTCACCCATTTCCGTTTTAATGAGTTATAAATCTCGCATAAAAGTTATACCTCTCAAGTCCCATTTCATCGTCCGATGCTTCCTCGTTTTTTGTCCCGGAAATATTGCCTTCTGTATGTTTTGCATGTTATAGAATACTTAACACATTCAAATATCACGAAGCAAATGTTTCTAGCAAAGAATATCATTCCAGGGGACTGCAAAAGCATACATTTTTATTTATCAATTTGCTGATCGTTTATCAAGGACGTTTCTATCTCATCGGGTTTGATAAGAATCCCATATTTTTCATGAAGCATCTCGAACAACTATGAGCTTTGCGTATTTTTGTTGTTGTTTTTTTAACAATTTTAATGAAGGAAGAATTAAGCAACAAAGAGTCTTGAGATATTCGTTGCTTTCCTTGTACGAGCCCTCGATGTTGAAGCAGCTTTTGAATTGATGGCTCGAATGCTCCAAGCGTCGCTACTGTAAAGAGGACAGAAAACCGATCGTTTATCGCGTGTAAACGACTTTGCGTGCCGTCAGACATTCAGGGGACGACCGGGTTGGTTGGCGTATACACAATCGAAAACCCCGGATATCCGGAAACCAGCAAATACCGGACTAACGTTGGTTGCGTCGATCAACCGAAGCAAAAAGTAATTGATACGGTTCAGGTGCTCTCGGAGCCATGATCATTTTCGTGGATTTCGCTGCAGTTTCACGAGCCCAAATATCAACGCAGGAATTATGATGAATAATGAACTTGAGTCGTAAACTTTTTTGTGGCTAATTTTGTGTCGAGCAGCAAAAATACGTTGTAAATTTGCTGACTTACCTCGGTCCTCGTGCTTCTGCTTCCGAATAAAAATTCACGCAACAAAAATAAAAAATATATGAGTACAAAAGAACACGATTCTTCGTGGTTGTCGTGGCAAGAGCTCTTTACATGCGTAATACACAAACGTCACAATTGAACGTACAGAATCGTCCAAAGTTCAAGGCAGATTCAAATTTTTCTCAGACGCCATTTCGCCACCGAAATTCACGAGAAAAATGCAAATTTTTATTGCACAGAGTGCTTCGATCTTTTAATTCCCAAGACTAAATAGCTCCGGAATTCCAAATTTGTAATTTTCCGCCAAATCTTTGGGAAGAAAAAAACACAATCGGGGCGAGAAAGCTGATATCGTTATCATGTTGGTTTTTCACAACTTTTCCTATAAAACGAATATCCCAGAGCTGTTAAAAAATTAGGAGACTTGGTCCTTCACTTTCCCTCTTGTCCCTCTTCAATTTTCCCTCTTTATTTTCTTCCCTCTTTATTCCCTCTTTATTTTCCCTCTTTATATTCCCTCTTTAATTTTCAGCAAACTTTCAGGACACCTACTTAATTAAGCAAAGAGCGGCGTCTTTACGTAGATGTACATTTATTTTTCATTAGTAATGGTAACGATAATACGCCCTACGAGAGCAATTGCTACTCGGAACAAAAACTGAAGTACTAACGAATAAAAAAGGACACGATATTGACAAAAAATGTTAACTTCATTTGCCAAGTTGGGATGTTACGAAATGAAAAATCTTTACGATCGAAAGTTGTTTCATGGAGAATTCATCACCCAATATTCGACAGACATGCGGAAACAATTGAAAGTTTGAAAGCATTTACTTTGGCGAGTGTAAAAAAAAAAAAACTCCATTAAATAACAAATGATCGACAAGCACTCAAAAACGAAAATAGAATTTCGTAACGAATAAATAAACTTCCACAAAAATGGTCGAAAAAATGATAAACTTCCATTTTTCCCCACCGGTATATTGCGTTATCGATCGAATTGTTAAGCTGCGGAAAGTGCAGGACCTCCAAAATTAGCTGGATGTGCGGAAAAGCAGTGAAACCCGAAAAAGGCTGAATTTTCGATAAACTCCGAACATTGTGAGTGAGCGCAAATCATGGCTCCAGGGAAAAAAAGCGAAGGGTGATAGCAACGGAGGGAGTAAAGCCCTTGAACCGAGCTCGTTACTTTTATTTCGTGTCGCGGTTGCGGCTGCACAAAGTTCGCCCTGGCGTGCAGCCATTTGCATTCTCATTACCATCGTCGACCTTATTCAAATAGGTGAACAACTGGCAGGCAGGCAGGCAGGCAAGCAAGCAGACAAGCAACTCTATGGTTTTAAAGCCTTGTACTGTGGGTGCAAACTCCCTTGAGGTTCGAGGCTCTTAGAGCTTCGTACACTTCATCGTTGTTGCATACGCTAGAGCAAGAGAGGGAGAGAGCGAGAGAGAGAGAGAGAGAGAGAGAGAGAGAGAGAAAGGGGTGAAAGGTCGATCACATCTCCTCTTATTGGTGCCTGAAGTTTGAGCTACACGTACATGAGCCAGGACTTAACTTATGAAGGAAGAGCTTAGTCCTTTCGGGAGAAATGAAAGTTTAATGCCTCCGATCTCGACATCGACTAATTCAATACTTAAAATGATTCCTCGAAAGTACTCCTGTCGAAAAATATATTGAAAAAGTCGGAAAATCCAAAAATTTCATAATTGATTGTCTCGATAAATAAAAAATGTCCCAAGTGATCAGAACTCTGCGTCCCTTAAGAATAATTACAGACCGAGATAATGAATGCTATTTTTTTCTGCGTTCGTATTCGTTCGTATAATTAATGGTAACACGTCTGGAACATTTGTAGGTTACAACAGAACAAATGTGCAGGTTTTTCTAAAAGAGGAGTGAAAAAGAAAAAATGGCAGGTCAACTGCTCGCGTAAGCTGAGCCCTCGCAATCTCGAGACTCACATACATCAAGACCTCATAATATCTTCCCCTTACATCATCACCCCATAAATTATTTCTGAACAAAACTCTCTTTCTCACGAGTGAACTAAGACCCCTTTCACGCGTGACCTTTTTCATCTCGCATTTTTTTCCACGTGCCAGATATTTCATGCTATATAAACTTCCCTTTCACATGCGATGAAAGTTAAGGAGAAATCATAAAAATATCTTTTAATGATCTTGATCGTAGCTTGAGAGATTTACAGTGGAATTTTTTTTTTATAATTGCAAACTTGGTCAAATAAAATCAATTGGACCATTGTAATCTTTACATAAATCATGATAACACTCGAGCTGATTTTTCGAATTAAATTACAGGCCTGGGTTCTGTGGTGTAACTTTGAAATTCCATTAACACGACAGAAGCGTTAAAATCTCGATGCTTATGAGGAAATCCGCGAGACTACATGTAAAGCACGAGAAAAGGCTTGAGATAAGCTCACCAGTTTGCACTATCAAGGTACAGAGTAACCACAAGATCGTTTGGATCGTGGCTGCTGCATATTTTTCGAGACTCAGCCTTTCAAATTAATTGGGATGAGCTGCATTATAAAGTGAATAAAAGCAGACTAAACCCATCCCTTTTCTCATCGCTCCTTTTTCCCTATTCTGTTCGTCGAAAGATTCTATCCACGCGAGTCTTCGCCGCGAACATTTCTCTCATACCTGATTTGGCTTCTGTTGCTTTCCGCATGTATCTTTATATATTAAACGCCAAATGCCGCATCGCGCGGAACAATGGGGACGATGGCAGTGAAAATTCAATTTCGTTGTGGCTCTAATGGCGCGGAAATGTCTGACCACGAACGCGGGCTAGAGCCGAGTTGAATACCAGCGGCTGCCTTTGCTATGATTTCCCCGGGAACGCTCAACTTTCGATTATCCGTACCCAAAGAATTCTCCATCCCTCCCTACTCTCCCGATCTTTATCTTCACCGAACTCAAACAATTTTCCGTCCTTCCGCCTCGAGAACACTTTCATTTCGAATCGTTCGACGGTGCAACTTGATTTCTAATTTTAACGAATTTCATTTTTTTTAAGTTTTTTTTTCCATCGGAAATGGTCAAAGCGCTCGAAGTTCAATCTCACAGACAAATACCAGAGAATTACAAATCTTAAGATTGCTTTCCATTTAAAAAGTAACTAAGCAACAAACCCAAAAACGAGATCGTGAACGAGACTCCAACGTAAAGACGTAGAAACGTTCAAATTCTTTGAACTCTTCAAAATAAAATAGATTCATACGGAACGAGAGCTTTCAGAAATATCGCAAACAAATTTACCGAAAGCCAGTTGAACCAACGAGCAAGGAAAATCCTTTCGGCCAACCCACAAATTTTTGTGCTTTTCTCCGTCCCGGTGAGATTAAACCTTCAGATATCACGTTCTCTACAAAAGCACCACGAAAATAAGCACCAAGAGATTATGCTCCTTGCCTTCGCCATGCATCAAACAGGACTAGCCTGCTGCTGCTGTATTACGAGGCAGTTCACCTCTGCTCCCATCCTTACCTCTAGAAGATGTATCAATCCTCACCGAAGCCACATCGCGTCTGAGACTGTGAACCATAATACACAACCTTCTTAACTCTTAAGACTGCTTCTGTCGATTTTACGACCATACCAATCAGTTGTGTATAAAACTTAGCTTCATATGCGTTCTCGTTCGTCTCCATTTTTCTTATGTTCCAATACATGAACCTCGGCATCGAATCCACTTTTTTTCCTATCGCATTATTCTATTGACTTTATCGAAGTTTCGAAATATTTGGCAGCTTATAAAATATCCATTTTAACCAGATTTTGACTTGAAATTTAATGGAAAAATGATGAAGAGGCTTAACCTACCTTGGTGATTTTAATCCGATGGAAAAAAAAATTAAGCTCCATTAAAGGAAAAGTGCCATTAGCCCCGATCGATTCAGAGCTCAACGGATTTTTCCACTCGAGCAAAATTCCCAGTCCTGATTGTAAATAAATAGTGATGAATAAATGGAAATGACACATTTTCTCAAAAAAAAAATGAAATTCCAATAAAGCATACTATTCAAATTTTGGCGAAAAACAACTGACGGTCTCTCAACCCTAGAAAAGAAACAGCATTGTTTCTTTGCAAATTCCGGTAACCAGGGATCGTAAATGACCCCAATTCCGAAAAATTCATATCTCTGGTAAAATTCAATGAAAACGGGGCTTATTCTTTCGGTTTTTTAATGCTGGGATCACGTAAGCTTGAAGCTATTTTGCTTGCAGTCGGAAAAGATAGTCAAAAATGCGGCAAAACCATGAAAAACGAGAAAGCTAAGGGATAAAGGGCACGTGATTTAAAGTCGCCGGGGGTCGTTTTAAAAAGCTGAATATTTTTTGAAATAACACGAATTTTTTTATAATTAACAAAAAACCCATTTGGCCGAGCAAATATTTACCGGAATACCGACCTTTGGCAAATAAAATGAGATTCGCCCAGTAGAATACGCTTTTATTTATACGAAGTCTAATATTCGATTTCGCCCATTTAATCCGGTGATGGAATTACTTTATTTTTCGAACTGGAGAAAAATACGGAACAGGAAACTTGTAGCCGGTGCCGAACTACTTTGTAAATACATTTCGAAATTTTGCATTCCACGCCTAACTTAATTGTTGGTAAATGAATATTTCATTTGATTACTATCGGTTTTCCCGAACGGCAAAATACCACCTCTTGATAAAACTTACGAATTGAATCTACGAATCAAGTTCATTCAGCAGCTCCACAGAAATGAATAAATTCAAGGTATAAATGCATTGGATAAACATTATTACATGAGGCTTTCAAAACTATTGTGGACATTTGGGAAGACGTGCTTGAAAAAATTATGTTCTGATCGATCGTTGCCTTTTCAACTTCTCCCTGCAAATGCCATCGTTATTCAGGGTCTTTCAAGAGTCTCATCGCGTTTGCGTTGGCGCTTGAACCGAATCGTGTGCACATTTTACTCTGGAGACACAAAAACATGAAAAATTTGATGGCAAAGCTAGTTGACAATTTGTTTCGTGGTTAACACGAGTGCTGGGTTGATGACACTTATTAACTGCTGCAAGAGAAACATGTGCCAGGGCCATTAATGTTTATGAGCCTTAAGTTTGCATCGATGCAATGCCACGAAATGGAAAAAAAAAATTCGTCACTTTTTTTTCGAATTTTTATTTTTCTTTATTTGCCTCTTGCCATTTTTGGACCTCATAAATGGATTCGTGAATAGAAGAAGTGACAAATCATTAAAAAAAATGTTTTTCTTTATTTCGTGGCATTCCGTCGATGCAAACTTCAGACTCACTAAAGTTTGTAAATATATTGTGCAATGGAGGAATATAAAAAAATGAAAAAATTTTGTTGTTCAGATTTTCCGGCGAGGCTGTGAAAATCGAGGGTGGAAGGATGCTTGAGGAATTACAACTCGTCAAGAAAGTACGATAATGTGGACGACGTGGCCAAGAACGAGGCGGAAGTGGCGGAATCCACGCTCGGCCAAAGCGGAATGGGATCGTGAGAGACGATCTCATACAGAGCGTCTTCGTAGTTCCTCATCTCCACCACGTCGTCACACTCATAATCACTATCATCATACTTACCACCATCGTCGTCATCATCACTATCGTCATCCTTACCATCACCATCATACTCGTAGGACAAGTTTTCGTATTATTTATTCCATGGTATTAGCCGCTTGGGTCGCGAGCAACGAGGCTAAAAGCATCGAGTGTCCTCAAACTGAAACCATACCCGGATGCCCATGCTACAACTTTGAGGATGGTTTGTTCCTCGAGTGCGCCGGAGCTACGGAGGAATCTTTGAGGGTTGCATTGAATGGGGTATTGACCGCTGCGGGCTCCGAAGGTAATTTTTTATTTTCAATCTAACCAATTCTAATATCCAATCCAATGTTTATTTCAGCTTCATTTGTGTGGGCTGCAAAAAAGCCGATAAATTATTTATTTAAGTGTTTCCCAACTCCAAAATCTCAGTATTAATTGAAAAATCCCGATAAATAGATGAAGACGAATTTAATTTAAAGTCAAAAAATATCTCCACACAAAGTTTAAAGATTTTTGTTGTAGCCCTCAAATGATATTTCATGACGTGAGTAAAGCCGCTAATATGATTCACATCCGATCCAGAAATGAGTGTCTAAAAAATCCGCAAGCTTTTTTTTCTATTTTTCACAAATATTCAAATTTATTAACGATTCTACTCCGCGTACGTATTCGACTGATTTTCACGTTCCATGAATCCATCGAGGCGTTTCAAATTCATTATTTAAAAAAAAACGAAAAAACGGACTGATCCATTTTTCTCTCGAGTATTCAAGTGAATTTTTGAAATAAATAAATAAAATGAGCGAAAAATGTTACATTTTGCTTTCAATTCTTTTGACCCTCGCTTTATTGTTACACAATTTTTTAATAAATTTTATCGTTCGCTGTAGAAGCATCGGAATAATGAAAATAAACAATCAGCACGAATTTACGTCGTAATTAGATGTACAGCCATAGGCCTTGAATTCGAATACGAATCCAGTATCACGTCCATTGAAAAATATCGTAAAAACGACGCGATACAAACTTGGGATCGATCCGTTTTAGTATGTGGGTCGTTACTGCTACCGTTTGGCCAGCGAAGCTTCGATACTCTATGGTCCGTTCCTTTTATAGCTGAAGGAATATATCCATGCATCTTTACACATATAAGCCGGAACAGCGCTAATACAATCTATATACATAGTAATTGCTTGGAAACGAAAGGACGTAACCTTTGAGCTTTGCTGCCAAACTCATAAAAGGTGACGTCCTTATGCGCATAAAAACGGGGCGCACATCCATACACCCAAAGGATATATGTTACAGCTCTAGAGAATGTGTGACCCCAAAGCGTGAACGACGAAGAAAGAGGGGCTGGTTCGCGGGGAGAGGTTCCGGGGGTATCGAATTGAAGAGTGTACAGCCTTAAAAAGTTGCGAAATAAATATGATCCTCCTGGAAATGATGAAATTTAAAAAAAACCGATGAAACCGTCAAAAAAAACTGAATTGAAATCGAGCAGGCAAACGAGATTCAATTTCCTCATGGAATTGTGTACGAGTTAATACAAAAAGTTACCAAATAAATATCCATACTCAGTAGAACTCGATAAAATGTATTATTATTCATTAGCTCTACATAAAAAGGACGTAAAAAGTTCAATTGCTCAAACGGTCACGATTCTGTTATATCGCAAGAAGTTGATTTTTTTAGATTTTATTTTGCTGTGCAAAAAATTCAATTAAGTTTTTCATTAATTTTTATATTTTAATTGAACAAAAAATAACAGTTGTAAGAGCACACGGAATGATTGCTAACGTAGTTTTCTTGCATACAAAAAAAAGTAAAAATTTCGTAACTTTGATGAGTCATTTATGATGCGGGACCGCGTATAAATTAGCTGTGACTGTTTTTTTCTTTCTTTTCGAAAATTGTCTCGATTCTCCACCGCGAGTCTTAATATCGGCAGCACTCGGCAAGCTCCATTATGCAGCACGTAAAAAGCCTATACGACGTAATGTACAGTCACTTCCATAGCCCACTATGAGCACACGAAGTAAAAATAAAAACTGACCCGAATAGAATATGCCTCGTGACGTCACGCGACCTACTCTCCACCCGGGGGCGATTTATTCAATCTCGCTGGCTGGCGCATTTCAATTTCAAACTGTCGCGACTCGTCTACCATTGAAATTCCTCACTTTCCGCGTTCAGCCCCTTTTGCCGATCTACTTTGAGAGAAAATTTTTATTTTCAGATTGAACATGTTGAGTCTGCATTTCCCTTCGAACTCCGCCCACCGAAGTTTTCTCCCGAAAAAAGCTCAGCGTAAAGTTTAAGCCTCACGCTCTTTTTTGTTACCCTCGTTCCAATCACCAGTAAATAAATTTACCAGTAGAATAAACACAGTTACAGAGAGATTATCCACTTTTCAACTCCATCATCGATTAATTACCAAAAAAGAAACTCGAATTTTTAATATTTACCAAGCAAGATAACTCGAGATGAAATTTGTGAGAAACTTTAGTTAATTGTGCAAAAAATTGAGTGAGTTATTATACGTATTATTTGACTAAGGGCTCGTGAAACTTTGCCAAGAACTTTAGCACTCGGTTCGTAACGGTTTGGAATACTTTATTATGGTAGTTTGAATGGGCTCTGACGTTTACAAGGACGAGAAAACACTAAGGTCAATTTTTTGTCGAAACTTTTTGCCCTGCGGCGAATCCGCACGATATAAGTCGTAAATGGTTCTCTTAGCCTGTTATAAAAATCTCAGAGCACTTGATCGAGTCCTCTTCACCGAAAAGTCTGCGGCGGGTAGTACCCATTCAATGGCGAAAAATTCATCAGAACTGGTTATTTTTGTTTCGCTCCCGTTGATCACGATGATTGCGGGACGAAGTTGCTGCTAATTATTTTTTAGAGATTAACGAGGATCCTTTGATTTATTTGCAGAATCCATGGTACAGTCGCTGAGCGTTTACGAGCTCGATCGAAGGGTCGAAGAGCTCAAAGCTGCGGTTTTTCCACCGGGCACTCGAATACGGCATCTGCAAATATCACATTCAGGCATTCGTGAGGTGAACGAGGACGCTTTCGAGAGGTTAAAATCGAGCCTCGAATCGTTGGCATTGATCTCCGGGCATCTGCAACACGTGCCGCAAAAAGCTCTGGCGAATCTCGGCCGTCTGACTGCGCTCGATCTCGAGGGCAATCACATTCACGATTTGACGAGTTACAGTTTTTACGGTCTGTCCTTGATAAAGTTGAACTTGAAGGGTAACCAGATAACGAAAATATCGGAATATGCATTTACCGGTCTCGAGAACACGCTGACTGACCTCGATCTTGCTGAGAACAAAATAAGAATGTTTCCAATGACAGCGCTTCGTCGTTTGGAGCATCTGACCTCGTTGAGACTCGCCTGGAACGAAATATCGCAGTTACCCGGTGACGGTTACTCGCGTCTAAATGCTCTCAATTTTTTCGATCTGAGCAGCAATAATTTCGTAGTGATACCGTTGCATTGCTTCCGTTGTTGTCCTTTGCTCAGAACATTGACGCTTTATTACAACGCGATTGAGACGATCGACAAGGATGCCTTCATATCTCTCATCGATCTCGAGTCAATTGATCTGAGTCACAACAAAATTGTATTTCTCGACGTAGCGACCTTCCGTGCCAATCAAAAGCTCCGTTCGATAGATCTCAGTCACAATCACATTCACTACATACGGGGGGTATTCTCGAGGCTTCCCGAGTTGAAAGAGCTCTTTCTCGCCGAGAACAATATACTGGAAATTCCGGCTGAAGCGTTTGCCGGTAGCTCGAGCCTCTCGGTCGTTTATCTCCAGCAAAATGCAATTCGAAGAATCGACTCGAGGGGATTGGCCAGCCTGGGTCATCTCGGTCAGCTTCACCTAAGCGGCAATTACATCGAGAGAGTGCCCCGTGATTTTCTCGAGCATTGCGAAAACCTCTCGACTCTATCCCTCGACGGAAATAACATTCGCGAACTCGAGGTAGGCACCTTCGCCAAAGCTAAACAACTTCGAGAACTTCGATTGCAGGACAATCAAATAACGGAAGTAAGACGCGGTGTCTTCACACCGTTACCCTCATTGCTGGAGCTCCATCTACAGAACAACGCCATTACCGATATGGAGACCGGGGCTCTAAGATCGCTTCACAGTCTACAGCATGTTAACCTTCAGGGTAATCTTTTGGCCGTGCTCGGTGATGTTTTTCAAGTCTCGAACGAGGTGGGGCAAAACGGTATCGGGGGAAGTTCATTGGTATCCATTCAACTGGACAACAATGGCCTCGGGGTATTGCACAACGATTCGCTGCGAGGCCAAGCGTCCGTGAGGATAATGTGGCTCGGCCACAATCGTCTGACCCGTCTGCAAGCACCGCTCTTCCGCGATCTCCTTCTCGTCGAAAGACTTTATCTTACCAACAATTCAATATCGCGAATCGAAGATACCGCCTTCCAGCCGATGCAGGCCCTCAAGTTTCTCGAACTGAGTATGAATAGACTGAGTCACGTCACTGTGCGAACTTTCTCGGAATTGCACGAACTCGAGGAGCTCTATCTCCAGGACAACGGACTACGTCGACTCGATCCTTATTCTCTCACTGCCCTCAAGAGACTTCGGGTTCTTGATCTTGCCAACAATCATCTCGGTACATTACACGATACGATATTTCAAGAGGGTTTACCCATAAGAACCTTGAATCTCCGCAATTGTACAGTGAGCGTCATCGAGCGAGGCGCTTTCCGAGGCTTGAACAATCTCTACGAACTCAATTTGGAAAACAATCGACTTACGGCGAACGCTCTCGATCGTCTGGACATACCCGGCTTGAGATTTCTTCGTATATCGAACAACAACTTCAGTCTGATAAACAGCGAATCCCTCGATGGCCTGCCATCGCTTCAATATCTCGCGATGGACTCCTCCCAATTGCATCGCATGCCAAGCGAAATATTCTCTAAAAACAAAAATCTTGCTAAGCTATTATTGAGCAACAATTTATTAAGAACAATGCCGGCTCTCCTCTTTCTTGGACTGGACTCTCTTCGAGAAGTGAAACTCGATGGTAACAGATTTCAGCAAGTTCCCTACGAGGTTTTCGTCAATGCAACCACTATCGAGTTTCTCTCGTTAGCGAACAATTATATAGCCCACGTCGACATTTCACGATTAAGTGGGCTAACCAGCCTCCGAGAGTTGGATCTTCACGGTAACTCGATAATGTCGTTATCCGGTTTCGCAGCTGCTAACTTTTCGAGGCTGTTGTCCGTCGATCTCAGTCACAATCATCTGACCGCTCTACCTGCCAACTTCTTCGTTCACGCGAATCAACTTCGCAAGGTCGAGCTTGCGGCTAACAAATTTCGTCAGATCCCAAGTGTCGCACTCTCCGCCCAAAACATTCCGAGCCTCGGGTGGCTCAACGTAACGTCCAATCCATTAACGAGAATCCACGAATTTAGCGCCGAATCTAAATACCCGGAGCTTCAGGAAATACACATATGTGGCACGAATCTGAGCATCGTCACGAGCCAAGACTTTGAGGCATTCCCATCGCTGATGCACCTTTTCATGGGCAGCAATCTCATATCGAGAGTGTCCCCAAGCGCATTCCGCAGTTTACCCAAACTACTGACTCTGGATATATCAATGAACGAGCTCGAATTGTTGCCTCAGGAGAGACTCAAAGGCTTGGAGAATCTCAGAATTTTCAACATCACTCACAACAAACTCAAAGAGTTGGAAGATTTTCCAGCGGATCTTAAAGCCTTGCAAATCCTCGATCTTTCCTACAACCAAATAACCGGCGTTGGCAAAAACACTTTTCAACATTTAGAAAATCTCGCCGAGCTTCATCTGTATGGCAATTGGATATCGTTCATATCACCAGATGCTTTTAAGCCTCTTAAGAAACTACACATTCTAGATTTGAGTCGTAATTATCTCGAAAATTTGCCCCTCAACGCATTCAGACCGTTGGAGACACAGATACGCAGCCTACGAACCGAAGGTAAGTGCAATTATAGTATTCTCACTAGCAATCCAACCTGCCACCAGATACACGAAATTGAACAGAAATCATTATCCTTCTTGTGGAGAGGCCAGGACGTTGGTCGACCTGGCTCACTCGCGAGACTTGAAATGGCATCTCCCTTCTCTATAAGATTCATCTCGAGCGTTTAGTTTTTCTCTTACCCCCGTGCAGACCAAGATCCTGAATGGCCGACAAGTTTTCTGTTTCTAAAATCTGCTTGTACTTTTTTACTCAGTGTCAACGTGACCCAAGTTGAAGTCAGCAAACGGCATTTTGGTTCTTACGTTTCGGTTCAATTTCCCGCGCATCTTCTCTTTTCTAATTGAATTTTGAGTCTTCCGCAAGCCGAGACTTTTCGTCTCGGACGCTTGAGCAGTTTTTTGTGGATATCATTTCTGATTCTGTGAAGAAAAAAAATAATAGAATTGTCATAAATATGCTGGTCAGTAGTCAGGCACTTGTGCCGACCACTGGTCCCGTTGCGATAAAGTCTGTAACGAGGGTCGCCTTGTATGAGACTCAATTTCTAATGTAGTTTAACCACAACCTCATTTTGTTGTATCGCAGAGAATCCTCTCCACTGCGGTTGCGAGTCTCAAGAGCTCTGGGAATGGTTGCGCGATCACCAGAAACTTGTTGATGGCGGAGTTGGTAGAAATCGAGGTAGCGGCGGCGGCAGCGGCGGCAGCGGCGGCGGCGGCGGCGGCGGCGGCGGCGGAGGAGGAGGTGGAACCGACGGAGCTGCTAGTGGTATGAGGATGAACGACATAGAAAGGGGACTGTTGAGATGTGAGCAGCCACCCGAACTTCGTGGTCTCGTCTTTCTGGAATTGGATCCCCATGCCTTTTGTTCAGCTCCGTTGGTTCTCAAATTAGCCATTCAAGACATTCAACCTTTTTCCGTAGTCGTCTCGTGGCAAAGTCGTAATCAAACTGGACTTCATGGCTATCAGGTGGCCTATCACGCTTTGGACAATGTGGATGAGGTGAGTATACCGGATATTTTTCACTAATTAAACTTGAAAGTAACTTTGACCTTGAGGTAGACATATTTCGATGATGAATCTTTCGTGACGAAACTTTTAAAGGACACTGGATTCGTTTGACTGTTTCCAGGTGAGAGGAAAGATGATGGACCCGAACGCTAGGTCGGTGAAGCTTGGCAAGTTGTCATCGAACACGCGTTACCTAATTTGCGTGTTGGGTCTTGGTAATTGGTTGACGAGGGTAGACGAGGCCAATTTAATTGGACAATTTAATGTCTCTCAGGAGGACGTTTTTGAGTCAGATTCACTTCCGGAAATGGTAGATTCAGCAACCAGTAGATGTACGGAGGTTAGAACACTCGAGGCACCGGACGCTATAGTCAGCAGCGATGGTTCACCAATGAGTGACGTGAGTGGTGTCACGAGCATACTGACACGAAGATTGGGTCTCATAGTCGGTTGCTGCATGGGTTTCATTGTGTTTATCCTACTCGTGTCGGTCCTCGGTTATCTCAAGGTTAAGAAACAGCGGGAGGCGGTTAAACGAGACGCTCAACCGATACCACCGGAATATATATCGTACAGACATTTTAGTATCCAGAGTGGCGAGGCTGGACAAGCGGCAAGAGCAGCCAGTCAGGATGGCCAGCCTCCGACGACCTTTTTGACGACTGTCGCCAACAACAATTCAACAACGTTGAATGTCTAACCTGCTCCAGTATAATGCTGTTCCGGTCCGTGACCGATTGACGTGTGTGAGCGACTCGGCGTCAACGAGAGACAATATATGTCTCTCGTTTGTTGTCCGCCACTGTCGATTCCCATCGTTGTTATTATGAAAAACATTTGAGTGTACAGAGATGTTGTTCCGGAGATGCATTGATCCCGAAGCTTGTCACGATACGAGGGAGTAACGTTGGCTGCGGTTTTGTGATTTTATAAAATGTTTTTTATGAACTCTCGAATTGTTCGGGCGTCGGGTGATCGAGCGGGATGGAAAAATGTCTGAAAAAAATCAGGAATAATCAACAACCCTTTTTTCACCTTGAAAAAGGAAAAAAAAAAAAAAAAAAAAAAACATCAGCATGTTAAATCGATTTCGTTCGAAATATTGACAACTCTCATTTTCAGCGCTGACGTTTTTTCGGAGAACAACGTGATTAATGTCGATACGACTGTTCACAACGATACAACGATGCAAAAGGGTAGATTACTGTGTATTTATGTGTACCTTATTATTGCGATCGACTGGATTCTCATCGTCGGATACTTGACGCACTTCCTTTCGATAATCGTTTTTCTCTCTCTTTCTCTGTCTCTCGTCGTCTCTTCCGAACTCCCAGCGTCTCTCCGCTTCTCACACGAAAACTTAACCACGTCTCAGTTGTCGGTGGCTTTGTAATCGTCCTGAGACTATTCCTCGACGTTACTGCAACAATTTTAACCGCGACGAATCAAACATTGAAATTTAACGTATCCTTCTGGCTCTCGCTCGTGTTCTACTGATGCTACTATTTTATCCTGTCAGCACGAGAGCTCACGGTAGAATCTGTATAAAAGATGTTATGCGCCAATTGTAACGCATTACTTAAACTTTGATCCAAGACTCATCCTCTCCTCCACGTAAAGATCGTTTCAAGGGGGCGAGGGAAACTAGACGAGCCACGAGCGAAATAACGAACGACTTGAATAGCAAATATTTCGATCAGACTCTCATTATTAGCTGTTACGTAAACTCTTTTTCAATTGTTTCAGGCGTTCCAAAATTGTGCACATTATTGCTTTGCTAATCAATCCGGACAGAGAGGTTACTTCTTGTGAGTTTTGGAAAGGAAAAGAGAGAGAGAGAAACGGCACCAGAGTAAAAGTTCTACGGGATTGTAAAAAATCATTTTAAAACGGGAAAAAATTGAGCGCATCCGGAAATTCCAAATAGAAAATCATGTAGCACGTCAAGTACAAGAAATATCTTTGGATTTGTGATTTAATCCTGCGTGTCAACGAATATCACTTGAACTATTCGGCAGTGAACTCCGTTCGTGTCACTTAAAACCAAAATCCTTGGCTATGAACACCATTTTCCATCTCAGCAAGTCTTTGTGAGAAAACCTACCCCAGGCTCCAAAGTAATTTTTTGGAATGAACTTTCCAACATAAATCTTCGGCGATATAACAAATAAAATACAGCCAGTTGATTTTTTATTTTTTTATTTTTTCATTTGCACGACTCCGACGTTGAGAATTTTGTGGAGAATTTTTTGAACACCAACGCATAGAAAGAGAATAATTGAAACGTCCAACCAATGGATTCCTCCGAATAAATGACTGTGAATTTATCGGTAGAAAGCAAAACACGGTATTTGATAGACGAATGGAGAAGGTCGATTCGACAGAAAAAGTTGTGCTGTGGCAAATGAATTGCGTATGCCAGATTTTCCATTAATACACTTTGATGCCTGGAGCCTATCTCATCCTTGCTCCGCACTCCGTTAATTGATTCCGGTCCCATTGAATAATTGATTGATTCGAGCGTTCCGCTGCGACCTATTGCAGCCTTGATGAATTTCAAAATGAGTAGCCAGTGGGCTTGTTCTTATGGAAAATCACAGGAATTATTATTCGATCAAAACAATTACAAGCAATTATGCCGCTGGAGTCGTGATTAATATTCGCATCGAATTCAATTATTCCGAATTATTTCGTCACGATAGAGATTCGACGAGCAGTCACAATATTATGCAAGAACGAATCGTAATTGAAAAACAAAAGGAACATCATTAAGGAGCAAATTAAAATGAACATTTTTTTCGACATCATCACCAGTCGAAGGAGAATACACACGTATTCACCGACGGTCGGAGAATTTCTATCCGACCGAGCGTGAGACGTCACACATTACCACGATTTCTAATTCGTGACATACGAAGAAAAAACTAAACGAACAGTAAAAAATGTAACTGCCGTGACCGACGCACTAGGTCGCATTGATTTTGCTTCGAACGAATTGCATCAGCTAGGTTATACCTTAAATACCACAACTGTACCATATAACACACGTACGTCACTGTAATAAAATGCAATAAGAATTTTTTTATACATGCGGTGAATCGTCTCAATTATTTACGCCTCCACACCAGAAATCCCGAAAACAAAGCCACAACGAGTATCAACTGTCAATATATCTACAAATATTCACCGCTCAATTATTTCTCAACGCTGTTTCATCACAACATTTTTAATCGATATTTGCCATGGGCTGTATTTCGACCGAGAGAAAAACGTTCGCAACAGTTTTCCTGAATTCTTTGCGTTTTTTTCTTCCCATTGTCACAGTTAGATCTATAGGAATCCATTCTTTTTCGTAGGAAAGCACGATACTCGAGTATTTATTCATAATTTCTTTTACTTAATTAATAAATTAAATTATTAAATCATAAAACCTAAAACGATAAAATACTCGAAATTAAATGCTATTCTTTAAGCATGTTCATGCTTCCAGATGCCGAGATTGCAGCCGTTTTTTCGTAAGGTGGATGCCGTAGGTATCGATACAATGAAATTTGATCATTCAACGAGATAATGAGGGATGCTTCGTCATATTTTTTCTAAGACTTCCTGAAAACGGTTTTTTTTTAAAGTCTTGCAAGAATTCCTGCATCTTACCAGTCCCAGAAGTTACCGATAATTTCTCGCGTTGGTAGACATTCTGCAACGACTTCATCAACCCATTTATCATTTGCACCGTCTGCGTATACTATTCCGCAAAGTTAAGCCAACGCTAAATATCATTCTCTCTCTCTCTCTCTCTCTCTCTCTCTCTCTTTCTCTCTCTATCTTTGGCATACACACACGTACCGTCTTCTGTCTGTGTTACCGCAAACGGAAAATATACGACGTCCCAGAAATTCAGAGATGCATTTCACAGAATTCCGATCTTAATTGACCAAACACTTATGCAGCCTCCATAACTAACCACAAGGAAATTAGGAAAGAAGAGAGTAGAAGGGAGAGCCTCGAGTTATATTTTATTTTCGCAACGAAATCTGCCCTGTCGAGTACGATATTGTAATTTGTGGATTGTGAATAAACCCGCCCCTTTGTGGAGTAGAATAATTAGAGAACGACGTTAGGTCATATGTACAGCGGTTGGGAAATTTAAAGGAAAAAGGGTATGCAAACGATTCGCACACTTTTCTTGAGTCTCTCGTTGGATAAATCTAGCTCGCAGGAACAAATGCAGAACGCCCAACGAAACGGATGAAAGAGAGAGAGAGAGAGAGAGGGAGAGAAGGAAGGAACAAGGAAAACCATTAAGGACGTTGTCTGCGGCAAAAGTATGGCCGTGAATAAAGTGAGAGAAAAGCAACCGCGTCGTTCAGACGCCGACAGAATCTCCTAGAACGATAATATATCGTTATCAATTGATCGAACAATTTGATTAGATCAAGAATAAGTATTTAAAGTGTAGACAGACTGAGAAAGAATTCACAAACATTGGATTGTCGTTGAGAATCCGATATGACTCTAGTTGTCGGAATACGACCTGCATTTCGAGTTATTCGAAACATAATGGAATGTTCGAAAGCAAAGCTCCAACTATACCGGAACCGATTGTTGTCATCACTCGCAGGGGCGGTTTGCAGATTCAACGCGCAAGTACATCCACAGAGAGAAACTGACTAGTTCAAACAATAATTTGCATAATTGATCAAGGATTACTTGGTACATGCGGCCGCTTGGTACATGGTCCAAGTTGAATTTGTACTGCCGAGAAATCAGGCTTTCGGACCTCGCATTCCTTGCCTATAGGGGCTCGGAAATGCTCAAAGAGATGCTGTAACCCTTGCCTCAAGGGACACCAGCGAATGGTAACGACCTCGTTAATATAACTATTCACTCTTTTCCGTGACTCCGTACTTTTTCAATAAGAATTTTCACTTTCTTTCGTTTATCACTCCGGAAAAATTGCAATTTCCATTGCCCCCATTTTTGAAGTCTCATATAAATACAATTAACAAAGGATCTTTGTCTTTTCCTTCAATATCTCTTTGGATATATTTTTGATCGCCGATGTTCGAGCTTTTGACGGATTTTTAGTCAGAATAATCCTCGTGATTCCATGACTTGGAGAGACTCTTTTGTAGGAAAATGAAATCGAATAGAACGAAAGAAAAAGTAGGAATATAGCAGTCCAGCAATAATAGACTTTCTTCCTTTGTTACCTATGCACAAACGAGCAGTCGATTGGCATACTTTTCAGGCTTTTTCAACGGGCAAAAAGTGCAGTGACCGAGTGAAAAAACGAGGGTGGCTGGAAAAAGCAAAGCCGAGTTTCTGTTCCATATTCGAGGTTGATGATTGAACCAGCTCGCCACTCCAGTCCACCTTCATCAGTAAGCCAGTTTATGTGTCGGAGGTCCCAGAATTGCTTGGCTCGCAATCTCTCTTTTTTCTTCTTCGTTCCCTCTCTCTCTCGTTTTCTTTCTCTGCAAATCCTTCTCAGCGTCGGCCAACACCAATATTTACAGGCGAGCTATCGTAAAAATGCTAATATTTCCAGGACCTTCATAGTACGAATATTAATGCAATATACATGTTCCTGTTGAGGAAAAAAATTACCCTTCTATCGTTTTATCTGCACGACAAATCAAATATCCCGATTCAAAAATAACTTTGATGAGTACAAGCCTCGAGTTCGGGGCCAAAATACAACCAATATTTCAGCCTCTATTATGTGTCTAATTTCTTTCATATTTGGAGAAATTCTCGGAGCAAAAAAAAATCATTTTTTAATTTTTTATGTCTGGTGCGTCAATTTTGGAAAATTGATCAGAGGAAGGCTCATAAAACCATCAGAACTTCTGAATCGTCACAAGGGAACTGTAACGTGAAATGCAGACTTTGTAAAACATGCTGCGATGAATTTGCAAGCGAAATCCTGAACGAAACTCATATCGCTCAATAAATCGGGCGAGCATTGCACTCATCGAGGTATATTCATCAACGTATTCCTGTTATCAAATTTCCATTTACGACGAGTATTCCGATGCCAATTAAACGATATTTCAGGGCAATCCATTTTATCTGAATAAAGTTAATCTGACTTTGTGATTATCGAATTACATAAATTTTCGAACCTATTTCTATGTATTCAGAGAAAAATTGATGAGGACCTTTCAATCCATTTTGAATTTGAATGCCCAGCTACCGATGATATCTCAACGCCAACAAATCGAAACAAACCTCAATCAAAATTGAACCATAGGCCGGAAAATAAAAACAAAAAAGCACGAAGATGTTCAAAAAATCAAGCAAACAATAATGACCGAAGGACAGTGATTTATATTAATAATTTGCATGATTCAAAAAAATTGACGAAATCTCTCGGTACCGAAGTTCAGCCTTTTAATCAGGTTGAGTTTAATTTATTTTTGAAAAACAGCTTCGCGTTGAAAAATCTCGAGATAACGACAAAATCACGACCCGAAATAAATTGGTCGATGCTGTTGATGCCTTATCGCTTATTTCAGTTGACGGCAAAATAACTGACGCAAGGTGATGGAATAAATCGAAGATGATCAGACTGTTGACATTATTATATCAAAGCAGAACATTCGCTAACGTGAACATGCATATTGCATGTTTTTGCCACTCGACCCGGAGCAAGAAAATCCCTAGAGTCGCGCTAACCCTTTGGCCAATTCCTTTAAAGATTGATTCATGCTTTTGCCAAAGAAGTTCATTCATGCATATATCTGATGCGAATGCCGTCGTGTAGGCTCGAGTCTCCTAGAGTGCAATTTCCCGCGTATTCATCTATCGTACATAAACTCTGTTCAACTGTCAACCGGAGGTACGTGGATAAGTGCGTATATGTATAGAAGCTGAAAAAGGTAATGCTCAATTTTATTCGACAATTTCTATCAGTGCGTCAAAGGAGACTCTGGCATTGACTTTCCGGAAGAACGGCATCGTATGATAGTTCCAAAGTTCAGACTGGGTAATAATACCACAAGTGAAGCTTTGAGCACGCTCAATATATATATATATGTACACACAGAAATAAGTTTGGGTGTTCTCAGTTGCTACAAATGTCCGTGATATATATAATCCCAATAGGCACCCTTTAACTAGGTTACGAAATCCAACCACCAGGTTATTACTGAATTAACAAGTTTCCATGTACCGTCTGGAGTGCTGTTATCAGATTTTCCATGAAATCAAATTCTCTCTCGTGATAATTGGGACATATAATTAAAACTTGGACTTTGACAATTGAAAATAAATGTAGAATTAGCTTTGGTACAGGTGACATTTTCTATGCGAATATTGTCGCCTGCTTTTGAGATTTATTCAAATGAAATTATGGAAAAAAAAGGATAAAAAGCAAATAATGAGGAAGATTATTTCGAGCTCTTTTCCATCAAAGGGCAAACCAACTACCAATGGGGTTGAAACAAAAAAAAAACAAAAAACAAAAAATTTCCACCCAACAAATTGAAAAAACAGAACGATTCGATAAAACGGGAAATAAACGGATGAGAAAAAGTAATTGTAATTGCAGTCAAAGGAATGGCAAAAAAAATGGGCTTGCGGTGAATCTTCTTGCCAATGAAATAGCCATGATGGAATTGAGAAACTGGTAAAAACTTGGTTTTCAAGAGAAAAGGAAAGAAAGGTGAAATGTGAAGAACGAGAGGAGTGAAGAAAAGTAACATTTTGCGAGGTTGACGGGGCACGACAGGGTGTCAAGTCACTCTTTTTCATCATAACCAGCAACTTTTTTCTTCCTCCATTCTTTTTCTCCCTCCCGTCCTCCTTTTCTCGAGTCTAGTGGCTATCCAATAACCAACGCTGTTAATCTTTCCTACCTTAAGCGGATAAAACCCACTCAAAGTCTGCCACCAACTGCTATTCTTAGACAGTAGAAGAATGAGACACGTGCCCGGCACAAAAAGAGTCCGGAAAAGTGAATTCCATCTGTCCCATTATCCTGCGTGTATCTTCGTCTCGACCCGTCATACTCGAGTGTTCGAAAGCGCAGCAAAGTTCAAGCTGAGTCGTTTTTTTTTTTCCAACCTTCGGTGTTGAGTTGCTACCGCAGCTCTTGATGCGGAACAAATCTTTTTACAGGAGAAGATAATTTCATTTGGACCAAGAACGCACGTGCTACTACGTCGCCATTGAATTTCTAGGATGACAAAAAACCCGTGGGAATTATTCTATTCGCAGAGAAATAATTGCAGGCTAATGAGATAATTTTTAAAAAAAGTTTCATTTTATACGTCGAATTCTTATGATTCACTGTGTGCGCTTGGCTGAAGAAAATACTTAATAATAAGCAAATATGTATCCTTCAAGTGTATGCAAATATTTTAATGAAGGAAAAACAAATTACACGCGCCGGACGGTCTAGAAATGCCTTAGCACAAGATTAAGCTTCTTGGTAAACGAGCTCCATCCTTTTTTGACTCGACGTCATTGACTGCATAAAAACATGAATACTTTATGAGGATATTTATGGAAGCATTATGAATTTGAATTCACATGCTTCGTTCCACTTGCTTCACAAATGCGTACTCGAGGTCGGATAACTAACGCCAATCGAAAGTTTAAACATCGGGGCAAGCGGAATACTTTTAACGGATTTTAAACGAGCAAGGAACTAATAGGGAAAATAAGCTCCAGCAAGATATTGAAGTATCGGAACTGCTCATCGCTATCGCTCCTTATTCGTTTCGCTTCAGTGGAACTTAATATTGTCCGCTGAGTATTAAAAAAGTATCGCCACATTCCTTTGCCATTTTCGTTAGTCAATTATTTCTTCGGTGATCTCTCATTCGTTGGCCTGGACGATACGAAGTAGACGTAGAAATGGGAACGATGGCAGAAAAGAAATGATGAGGAAAAAAAGGCGCTCTCTTGGTCGAGGAAACATCAGTGGCGGAGTGCAGAGAAAATAATAATAACTTTAGTAAAGAGGTATAAGATAGAGGCAGTCCATTTATCCATTTCTGTAGTACATAAAAATGGCTGCAGAGCGCTCTAAATGACGTTCAGCTTCGTTCGAAGTGCTGACAAAGTGCCCCGGGTCGAGGTTTCGTTCAAAAGCTGTGAAGTTTGTAAAGTCGCATGCTTGTCTCTGGCGAATTAAATTTTACATTGATATCGAAGAGTACCAAACGTGGAATTACCTCATCGTCTTACTTTCGCTATGCCCCCTTTTTTTTCACTTTCTTCGTGTTTTTATCATCGTATGCAGGTTTACAAGAGAAATCTGAAACTCAAACCGTTCGCTTATTATCTTTATGTTCCTCGTCGACAAGGATAAAGTTACAAGAACGAATTTTCTTCATATTTCTCCGGCCCTTTCATCATCCATTTTCTCTTGTTGGCTTTACGGAACGAGCTTTGTAAGGCAATCTCTCATGTGTATCGATTTCTCGACGCAAAATTCTTCTCGGCAGCCAGTGCCGATGAATAAAGCTGGAGGATGCTGCTTTTATGGACCATCAATTTCGTCACTTGACGAGAGTAAACCAACGTACGGACACCTCCTGCCAGGCACGACAATCATGAAGCAATAACCTATTATTCTCCTTAACTTCTTTCCCTCGTCAACTTTTCCTCGATGGACAAATATTGCTACAACGCCAATGTGTAGTCGATGAAAAACAATTTTGATGCGTAAGGTTACTGGGAACAAAACTCATCGCCAAATAACTTCGACATTCAATTAATTCGTACAGTGACGATTAAAATATACAGTTGCAGAGTTTAGCCTAAAATTTCGTCAGAAAAATAAAAGAATTGAGCAAAAGACTCAAATCCATTGAAATATTCGCTCGCCGAATAAATGCCAATTCTTTTCCAGTCAAATAAATCATTTTTCCTGAATCTCGTCTCGATGACACAAGGCGATAAATTCTAGCCAATGATATTGATCCTGTGACTTGGAGATATCCTCGTTTCGGGGACCGTTCTTCCGGATGATATCAATATCCGATTCGATTCTGCGATCCAGTCAAATAAATATTACAATTCCATCTATCAATCACTTTTGGAACCACAATTTTTTCGGCACAACAACGTGGAGTCGACGTTCCTACAAATGGAATACGACAACGTGTATCGGTGAAATGTCAGCGAAGTATTTTGCCCCAAAGCTCTCTCTTTCTCTCTCTCTCTCTCTCTCTCTCTCCATCTCTGTCTCCCTCCCTTTGCAGGCCCCATGACCACACTCTCCATTATCCATCGATTGTTTTACACTGGAAAGTCATTCTGCCTAGGCTTTGTAGCCCTTGCCAAGCCATTCTGACCTTGCAGGATCAACATACACTAAATTGTTTGCCATTATAGGCAACGTGCGATGTTTGCAAGCAAGGCTATTGTGACGGGAGCACGCAACACGCTGGGCTGATTGAGCACTTGAACGGAAACATAAACAAAAACAGGCACGAACCGTGCTACAATCTTATTCGGGCCATTTGTATTTGTCATCAGGCAGATTCTCAGAGATTCCATGGAGTCACTTACAAAATTCTGATGAGATCTATGAACTTGTTGATTTCAGACAACATCACGAATTCACTGTATTCAAATGATGAAGGAAAATTTACTCCAAAAATGAACTTTCTGAATTTTTTGTACACTTATACGATAAACTGGATGGCTCAATTCCAGATGGAGAGTTCGAGTTTAACATAGTCAAACGGTCGTGAAAATAATTCACAGGAATTCGACGACCAGAGTTCCTCGGATGAAAAACCTTCAGCAATCAAATCGGCCTAAGTTCGATACGAAATTTTGTTTGCTTGGAAATACGTCATAAAACGCAGATTCCGAAAAATACGATTTCGATGATACCAGTCGGTCCATCTTACAGGATCGCAAATGAAAATTAGCTATACATAAAAAATCGATGAAATTCCTCCACGACCCAAACATTTTATTTGAAATTCTTATCTGTTAATAATTCATTCCGTTATAGCATGGCATCCAAAAAATTTATATTACAATACGGCTATACATTTTACTAGGCATAAGCTTTTGGAACGTCAAAAATCTCCGATTAATTGGAAGCGCATCAAATTCACTAAAGCCGCTCGAGCCCCAATGTTTAATCAACGCTGCTTTCATGTTGAATTCAGAGCAATCGCTGCGATTTTTAGTAATGACTCAAAAATACAGTATCCGGTGAAGTATTTATGGCGCATCGAATTTTTTTCTGCATTTTTTATTTGCTTTTGGGAATTTTTCAATAAATCTGCTTTTGTTCCGTTCCACCGTTTATTTTACAAACAATTCCTGCTGACTATCTCTTAACACCGATTCCCATGATGGCCGATCAGTTTGTGACATCGGCTGGAAAATTTTGATGACCAGGATATTCATACTGCACGTAACCCCGTGCCGGGTCGTTTTGTTTGCGTACGTGCAATCCGTTTGTCACGCAGTTGCGCGCTCGTCGTTTTTTTTTCTTTTAAATTATAAAATAGGAATTTCCGACAGCAGGATATTGACAAAAAATTCTTCAGGAAATGCCGACAGACGACAGGCGGGTCTGTAGAGCCCTCCCGACCACCAAACGGTTCCAGCACGTGCGATAAGGCAAATAGGAATCCCTCGAGCCGTAAAACTCATTGGATCGTCTCAAACTCCACGCAGAATAGGCGCCTGACTGCTGTAGAGATTTCCTGCCATGCAACGTATTTCACCAACCAAATCAGTCGAACAATTGCTTTAAACTTTTGTATGTTTTTCATCAAAACTCGATGGTATTCCCATATCAAAAAATCCTGAACCCATGAGCCGCCATATTTCGAGAGCACCTCTGCCGAAATATTGACACGATATTGCAAAAATGTATTCCATTCAGATCCTCTGATTTTCCGGGAGGCACGAAATAAATCAAAGCCGCCACCATAAAGCCAATCGTGTAAAGGCACCATGACAAAGATTTTCTCAACAACAACAAAAAGCCACTGAAACAACAGAATGTCCATCACAAAATTATCATTTTTTTACAACTGAAAAAAAACGTCGATCGATAAAAATTCTTAACTTTTCGTAAATCACCGAAAGTGCCTATCGATTTTTCAATTTATTAGGATTTACGCGATGCAAACGATAAAACGTCCAACAGTGTAACAATTTTTTTTTTAATTTATCAGTCATACATAATATTCTCGCATGATACACTGCGCCTTCCAATTAACATCAATATATCTATCAGGATACTCCAAAATGTACATCTTCGACATCAACAGCAAAATAACTCGGTTATTTGTCGTGTGAATAGCCGGTCTGATTTTCTACATGGGGCGGAGGACTATCGTACAGTAGTAATATCAACGGATAGTCCGGCTTCCTGAGTCCCGACTCTGTTGACGAGTAGCCCGATAACTCCGAACTGCATCTCAATCGCTCTCTCTCTCTCTCTTTCTCTCTCTCTGTCCTTAATTCACAATGTTTGTAAATCATTTTGCGTAGAAATTCCATTCGAAAGGTCCGATTGGTTTTCATGAATGTACATTTCCAGAATGTTGTTTTTCTTTTGAGCAATTTGATTTCTTTTCTATAATTTGATCAATAATTAAGTAATACTTTTTATCACAAATTTTGTCCGAGAACAATGAGGGCGGAATGAACGAATCGTCGAACTGGAAAACGGAAATAAAAGTATGTTTCGATTTAAACTCGATTTAAAAACATATAAAATATTGATCTACTTCTGGAAAATGTTCGGGCGATTTCGGAATAGAATTTTCACGCGAATTAGCTTACACGTACTCGCATACATGTATAGGTGCACTATGCGACTACTATACCATGCAGAGTCGGTAATGAACTGTCCAGGCTGCTGGAGATAGCTTTCCATTTCGCAAAGTTACCGCAGCGGCCTTTACCATCGCTGCGTCTATCGTCGTTCACTTATGCACGGTATAATACTCCCACACTTGCTCCATTCGTATCTCTTCCCCTTTCGCCAATGCACTCGCACGTGCTCACCGCCGTGCTCATCAGAAACTATCCCAATTCGCAAACTCTCTCTTCCCCTATGTACTTATATAGAATTATATACATATTATAGGTTAGGACACTTGTATACGTCACATGCGTACATCGTTAATGAAACATTCTAGGAATAACTATGTCACACTCGTGCCAAGTACGACTTCACTTGATAAAACTAAATGTAGGCTTTATATACAACAACAAAAATGAATAATTCATGGAAATAACTATTTTTTTGTGCATCATTTATCGCTTTTTTTTCTTGCGATGTTATAAAAAAAAAATTTCGAGCTCAACATTTATCCGATTCTCATTCGATCAGCTGTTGACAAAACTTGGCAACGCTGACGTTTAGGGGTGTGAAAGTCGTGGTTGTACCGGGTATGAAAAAACCGGGAAAAGTCAGGACGGAATTTAAAAAAAATCTCCAATTTTTTAAAAACTTTATTTGTGGCAAGAATTACGAAAAATGGAACCGGCTCGGAATAAAGTACCCGACAGTGGGTACACGTAAACTGCAATATTGCAAGCTCGTTCCTTCCCCATTTCACGATCAGTCAATTATCCTCGGTTCGTACAAATTCGCGAGCTGCAAAAAATTCAGTAATCCTCAATTTATCCCATACGAATCCCACCTCATAAAGCCTTCATAATTGTGAAATAATGGAGAACCAGAAACCAAGCTGACTCTAGTGGGTATCGTAAAAAAAAAAAAAAAAAACTCATATTTCCATCTTATCGCTGTTTCGCAGTCAAAATCGATGTGCCTGCGTTAGAATAAAAATAAATCAATTTTTATGGTCATTTTATCGAATATTATATTTTATGTCGAAATTTGCGAGTATTGTAGGCTAACAACGCGTGTCAAGAAATCAAGAATTGTGAACCAATTTGGCTAACATTGCCGGAACGTTACCGGCGATGGTAAACTTATGATTTGGCATCGAGTAAAAAAAAAAAATGAACCAGTTCCTTACCCACAGGCATTTTACCTAATTTTTTTTTTGCTCGCCGTATATGCGTACGGCTTAGCTTGATTCGCCGGAGAAATACCCGAAGCGAGGATTTGGTTCGCCATAAGCGAATGATAAAGAGCGCAAAGCTCGGATATGAAAACTAAAGCAGCAATGCGCAGGATGAAAGAGGAAGAGAAACAACGTAGGGGCTTCTTTCACGCTTTGTACATGACCCAGTTCTGAGACAATACTCGCGAGACGTGTTCACAATCGTATATACATGTATAAACCCGAGTATTTAGGTGTACATTAAATCTACCACCAGAACTCAGCAAATTTAAAGCTCCTTTAAAACTTGCTTTTCATTTAATCTCAATCGATAAATTATCCCGCTTCCTACTCGTGTCAATTCCGCGAATCATTCAAAATAAAAAATAAAAAAAACACGAACAAATCGTTCCAATTCCTTCCAACATTTCACCTCTACTACGACACGTAATTGTAAATCGATTAAAAAATTACGTTGACTACGAAATTCGACACATTTTGTATCTCATTAATCTTTTCATCAATCATTGGGAATTTTGTCAATAAAAAACAAAAAAAAACAGTTTATTTCAACGGAACCGTCGTTCATACAAGAATTCAAAATTTTTCGTGCATCAAACTCCTGCAGCTTGAAGCAAAACCCAAACGCTATCAATGTTCTGAAAAAAACGAGAGCAACACCGGTTCCGTGTGAGCGTGTGTGTGTAGGTAGTTTTTTTTTAAATTCATTTTTTAACACGAAAGTCAAAAGGAAGCTTGAAATTCAGCGTTATACAGGAACTGATATTTGCGCGGAAAATGAATCACCTCAGTTGTATAAACGCACGGAGGACGATAGGTACAGTGGTGAAGGAATACAATGGTCGGACAATGGAAGCTCTGTGCGGTTGTGGAAGGGCGTCTCGTAGCTTTCCAGCCGCCCGACTGGTGATGCTGTGTGGTAGCGAGCGACCCAACTTTCAACATACATATATACACATGCATACACGTGTATTTTTGTCTCTTCCATTGGACGTAGGCAAATTGTGTACGGACCCTTCTGCCTCGAATAAAACAAATTTCCGTGGGGAAATTTGAAAATCCGTCTTCAATTATAACCTCCCGGCCGGTCGAAAAAGCATTTTTCACGGTGGACCAAAAAAAAAACCCAATAACTTCAATGTCATTAAATATTTCACTGTCTGATGAAAAAAAAATGCATTTTTTTTCTGAACAAATTGAAAATTCATTGAGAGTCGAAAAATAAAACAAAAAACTAAATATTCATCAACTATTTTTCAAAAGTAAATCTATTTTTTGATGATTTTCCATCCAACTCCGGATTTTCGGAATTGCCATTGCATATCCACGTCATTGGTACTTTTTTTCTGATCGAAATATTCGACCCAAATCCCGTGCAAAAAGCCAAGTATCGAACGGTTTGGACAAATCTTGAATTTTCCAAAACCGGCCTTCTAAACACGAGATACTCCATGTATTATTCATGCACGTACATATATAAATGTATATATTCTATGTGTAAGTGACATGCATTATATATTAAATTTATTCTAACAGGATGCGGTGTTTCGTGGTGGCGTCCTCCCGGTTGTTTCATCCGAGCTGAACAGAAACGAGGGAATTTCCAAAAAAAAAAAAAACCATTGGACAAGCGATACTTTTGCAGAATACCGTTATTCCATTTTCCGGCTTCTTAACAAACCAGAATATTGAATTATGAAATTTTTCAATTCTCAATTACAATATTTATCGTTTATCATTTTGAAAAAAGTGTGTCAAAAGCTCGTCAAATGTATCCTTCACGATAAACGTAAAAAAGAGACAAAATTGTCGTTAAATGAATGAACGACATCTTTTAACTCTCGCACTCTGCCCGTCGATCGACATAGCTCATCAAGACATCATTTTTTTTTATGCCATCTTAACATTTAACATGATCATAAACTTTTCATGAACGATGCCTTTCCGGTTGGGTAATAATCCATCCGTCGATTATGACAACGCGAGTACCATGTGTTACTAAACTGTTTGCGGAGAATAAAGAATCGGAAATAATGAGGTAACAAATTTTTTTCTCATTCCCGTTATTTTTCCATCCTCTTAATTATAGCCGCGTTCGTGTTTATTTACTGCATTCCTCGCACGTCGTCGATGTACGTTTTTTTCTTGATATTTGGTTTGTTCGTATTTATTATCGTCGAAGAATATTCTGTTGGTGTTTGCTCATAAATAAAATAAAAATAGACTTGCACGAATGAGGGGCGGGCAGAATACTCTCTGAAATCGATATGATTCAATTCAACACGGAATATTAATTCAATATACGAAATTTAATTAATCGCTGTAAATTGATCAAGAGCCGCAGTGGAAATATCCCCAGGGTGACTTATGTCTCACCTCGAAATAGTACATCAGGCTTCATATCTATAGGTCTGATCAACATCTGTCGGATTATTATGCAAATTGACCGTTGACCTGGTCAGATAGTTGACATACTCACACCCACCAAGAGGCACACACAGACATAAATACGGGGACCGGCGTCATCACAATTCCGAAGTCAGAGATTCCCTCAGGGAGCTTTTCACCTCACGTGTTTCTCATAAATATATACAACTACGTATATACGAAACTCCATGGGATATCGATATCCAGGTAACTTGGTTTTGTTCTCAATTCAGTTGTCTCGTTCGCATCGAGCCGACTTATTTCAATTTCTAGAGACCAAACGCAATTTCAAGAGCTTCTTCCAGCACTTTTGTCCTCCGATACAAATCGTCGAGAATTTTTCATATTTTCGTACAACATGCAAATATTGGCAGGTTCTTCAAATATACAAAGGAAAATTTGATTACCATCGAAGAGAAAATCCTCCGAGAAATATATTTCATACACAAATCACGAGCAAGTTTTAGTCGCAGCAATTTACCCATTTCGACTAGTCGTAATTATATCGTCAAATCAAAGCTGCTGAAAAGAAATTTTCTACGGAATATTCACCGGAAAGGATCGCATGGATTTATGGAGCAATACCTGCGAATATTATACTTTTCCTATCTACGCCACCCGGAGTTGGGTGATCGTAATAAAACAGCTAGTTCTCGCAGATCCAACCATTCATTTTCTCATGCTGTTCATCATACCTCTTCATTGTTTTATCCTACCGGACTCGAATCTCCATTCTATATATCGTTGTTAATGCATAGACATTGAAAAATAATGTGATGAATGTATTTTGTGCCAGAAGTTTTCTCATTTATACTTCGGTGTCGCGCATCCTTCGTGTATGACACAAACGAAGATTTCAAAGCTACACGATGTCATTGCATACCTGAAAATATTAATTTTCCCTCGTAGCATCCGAGCGTTACGATATTCACTTCTCGGATTACATTTTCTTTGCTTGTGTTTGGAAAAGATTTCAATATCAGGCACAGGATTTTAATTTCCGAACTAATATAAATGAGCGGGAAAAGCTGCTGATGCGTATTTTTTCATTTTTTCCATGAAATATTCAATCTCTGAAATACATATTAAAAATACCCGAATCATTCGGTCTCGAAGTCTGCGTGAACGTTGGTAATCTGACTCCAGTCCCATGACGTAATATTTCACAGTCGTAGCTGCATCGTTTATTCGACATTCGTGAGATACTCATAAGTTATTTATTTTTCCTATTAAATTCGGTCTAAAATTATTTCGTAATTGCTCCTGATACAATATTGTGGTTGTCCCAATTATCGAGAGCTACTCTTTTGCAACCTCGACATTCAATGGTTCGTGCGGCAATTTTATTGTGAATCGAAAAACTACGGTGGGTCAATGTGAGAAGAAAATTTGATCAGATCCAATAAACGCTGGAGCAGCGATCATCAACATCGAGGATGGAAAATAAATTGGGGATAAATTGGTAAAAGTTCATGTCTACGATAAACAACTAGATTGCAAATATGAGAAACCGTATTGTTCCTCTGGTATTGGAATTTTTCTAACGATCGATATCGAGGACATCCACTCGAAGCGAAACTGCAAATAAATAATTAATAAATTGCGCTACGATATAAAATATCATAGAGATCGTTTCTTTGTGCGTGATCCAAAGGAGCGCCATGACCAGGTCTGCCCCACAGTCTTCTCCATGTGTCAAAATGTCGTCGACAGCTTTCCTGCTCGAATCTCCTCTCCTCCTGCAATTATTCGGCGTTACTCCCGCGATGGAAAAAATTCGTTTTTCAATAAGCTATCCATCAAGATACGTATCGATCAGGCCATCAATTACAATTAGCTTATTTTGTAACGGAATCCGTCCAACTCACCAGAACGGCCTCGCGCTTGCGTCGTATCTGCTCAGCCAAGGCAGTGATGTGTTCCCGATTGTCAACGTTAAGGGCTCGCAAGCTGATCCAGTAGTGAAAAATTGATCATTTTTCTATCGTCACCAACTTCATTCATAACGATAAATCAATTATTATCAAATGAAAAAATTCATCAAAATTCATGATTTTACTCGAAATTGAATGATTTTCATTTTCATGATAATTTATTCAATTTCTTTGAAACAATAAACGAAATATGTTTCTCGAGCGTTTCTCTCATTCCGATAAAATCCGTTAACTCGAATTCGCTCGAGTTACAGTTGCTATACATTTCAGGCACTAATCCAAGGTGAATTGGCTGTTTGTCACTTTGAAAAGGTGTTGCCATGTGACAACGTCGGGTGCGAGGTTTAAAGCCAGAGAAAAGTTGACGGGTAGAATATGTTAGCGAAGAGGAAATGGACTCTCGGAAACAGGTTGGCTCGGGGGATGCTAAACTGTTGTATAACACACAATGTGTCCGGTAATGGTTTGGACAGTGTCAGCACGCGACGCGTAGAGTGTGTTTCCCGTAAATTCACGTCGCAAATTCTCTCTCTTCCCCTGCTCTGTTTGCCTTTTCCGCTCCATCTTCCTCCTTCCATCCCCCTTCTCTCTCTCTCTCTCTCTCTCTCGCACTGGCTATTTCGTTATAATTCTTTTGAGGTGGTCCATATTACGAATTGATGAAGATGAGAGTTTGCTCCTGATCAGGATTGCGGTAGCCCGAGGTTCGCACAAATGATTAATTGACCCGGTCCAACACGTTCAAATCTCGCGTGGATAGTGTCAAGCACTTGGCCACCATAAACAATGTTCTGTCTCGATCGAGCAATGCACATATATAGAATTGGAACCTCGGCATACCTCGTCCCTCTGCTATCCTCTCGAGCTCGACTCCATCGAGTCGAAACTCCATAGTGTATTCCATTAAACGCTATCAAGGTGCCTCATTATCCGTCAGCCAGTTCAGACTCTCTCCTGCTTGCACCGTGCCGAAGCTTCTTCCTCCTCCGCAGCCCTGCTTTGGTGCACAACCACCGTATCCTCCCTAATGACCCGCTCATGGGCACAGCTTTATCGGCCAATAAACCAGAATTAGTACTGGTATCGGAAGCAACGAGCGTTATAACCCTGTCCCGTCTCTCCTCTGTTATATCCAATTTCGACACCGTATACCTTATACTTGATCAGCCCCAAGATTTCACACTCGCCTCAGAAGACCCACTCACAAAAACAATTATACATTTTTCGCTCGAGCTCCGATCGAGAGAAAAAAAAACTTTCAACTGCGACGCGCGAATGCGAATATTTTTATTCCGGCCTGAATATTGAGGGGATATTTTAATATGCGTTTATCTCTTTTTGAACATGATTTTGCGGATATATTGTGTCCGCGTAAATAAGCGGAATAATCCTGCCCTGAAGCTTTGAACTGCAAGTATGTCAATGTTTTTGCAGTACGAATAGGAATTCATGGGGAAGCACAAGACTCGAGTTATCACAAAAATTCCCATTCATTATACCCTTTTTCTCGTAATTTTGGTGAATTATTTTTTTTTTTTCAACGAAAACCAACGCCAAGTTGATAATATTGTGAATTGCAAAATGTTACTGCATCCGATATTGCGGACTGAATAATATTCCTGTAGAACAGAAATTGCAGCGTCGCAGAGTCAAGCGATTCATTCTGTTTAATCCTTCCTGGGCACACGAGGGTGCAACAACACTTTGGTACCCGAAACACTTTGCATGAAAATGCAAAGTGGCTCAGGTTCCACTCCACATAGGAAAAATCCTCAGGGTCCCATACAACTTATATAGGAGAAGGTGAGAAACTTGCGATTGTTTGATAACGACATACGAATTGTTAGAGGTGCAATTCCACGAGCTAGCGAATCGAGTGAAAAAAAAATATATATTTATGATTTTATTCTATCCATCACGTTTTTTTCAAGTAATTAAAATGATTTATGGTGATCAACGAAAAAGTAATGCGCAGTTATAAAACTTTGGGGATGAAATTCACTGGGGACGGTGATCCTTCAAGTATTTTTTCACGATTGAGTCGGTTTTTCACGTCGTCGGTTCGAGTGGAGAGAAAAAAATTGATATTGAATATTGACACATAATTATGTGGTTGACGAGGCACACCATTAAATTCCCGATGCTCTACAGCACACAGCTCGAACAATTTCAATTTTAGTCAGCCGAAACTTGAAGTACATCCTTAAAATAATATTGCAACGACAAATACAAAAGGAGCTTCGAAAATGATGAGTTTTTTTTGTGGTAATCAGCGAGAAAGCGAGCAACAGTGAAATTCTGTAGAATACAGACCTATCGATGACATATCCGGGACGAGTTGCATCCGTGGCGATGTAACGTGTACCATGAGGTTGCGAGTAATGATATCTCGTCAGGAGCGGAACCAATTCAACACCCCCGGTGAGTTTGTAAACTTGGACTTGCTCTCGATAGTCATTTTTTTGAGGATCACGATTTATTCCATCATTTCCGTCGATATTCGATTTCTTGGGATGGACCTCCAGTGCTGTATCTCAAAAGGCAAAAAATTTCAGATGTGACATGGAGTTGACTCCTGGTCAGAGAATATCGTGACGAAAAAGGAATGAAATATTTTCGCTGTTCGATCATAGAATGGAGCGTATAGATGTATGAAGTACGCACCGGGTCTTGAATTGTTGTCGAAAAACGTATTCGTATCCAGGGGTGCGAGCGGATCGATTTCCGCTTTACTCTCGCGAAGTCTCGCGATCAGAGACCCACTTGTCCAACCCTGCGTCGATATATGCAGTTGACGTGGCCATAAGAAAAATAATCTTTACTTTAAAACTATATACATATATACATGAGTTGCGAGTGGTGGGTGATGTGCTATGCAATATCCGGTGGTGCAATTTCGATGGTATTTCTGTTATTGGATTTCTTGTATTCATTTCGAATGGTCCCCGTCGTAAAGAACGAGGCACCGCTTGATCGGTAGTCACGAATTCTATCGACTGTTATTGACGACAGTTACTTTTTTTATATTCATTTCCAAATGGTTATCGAGCTCAATAAAATTTTAACAAAATATCACTTTTTTAAAAACCCATTTTATTTATACAAATTGACCAATAAGGCCATGCCATTTTTTCATCGAAAATTCTCTTTTTCCCGCAAGCATTATTTACATTTTGCTTTATATTTTTATTCGACTAATGGTTTTGGATACGATTTCGTAAAATATTTCAGAATCCTGAATATCGGAGTCATGAAAAAAAATCTCCTTAACTTCACAAGTGGCTGAACGTCAAAAAGCTTTTTCATAATATTCTCGTCTCTCGTGTCGGCGATAATATGTCTGTAGAAACCCAAAGGAAAAAGCTGGTCACCACCGACACTTTATTTCTGCAGTATTCGAAATGATTGAAATTTGTCCAATTTTTAAAACACCTCGAGGTGTGTGTAAGCTCTTAATTAAGCATGCAGCATAGAGAGCCAAACGACTAAGTAAGCTGGTTATCTGATCAGCATTTCCGAGAAACTCGAGAGTACAACATTGTTGTTATTATTTGAAGGTAAGCAATGATGGAAAACTTGGCCGTATACCGTTTCAGCATAAATCCGGGCTCTGCTGAACCAAGTGCGCGCGAGGCTTGCAGGGATAACACGGAGAATATCAGGCAACAACCCCCCAAGCGTTGTGACCATCGATATTACTGTATATTCATTATCGGTCGGGGAGGGTGAAAAAAGCCCCCGTTGCCTCTGTGTGCTCGAATTACTCGGTTTCGCATATTCACTTTAAAGCTTTACAACGTTAAAATCATGGGAAGCAGAGCGAAGGGGAAGAATTGGTGCGAAACATAAAATGGTGAAATGAAAAACGTCGGGGAGAATGCAATTTCTCAGGTCAACAATATTGGAAATTCATTCTTTATCGGTTTACAGCTACAAATTATCAGCATCAGTTTTTTACCAATAGGGTAACCAATAGGGGCCATTCTCGCTTTTATTTTTTTCCCCTATTTCATGCGTCTTTGCTATTTATTATGTGCAAATGAATTTGATGGAAAAAATTTAATGCACGAAAAAGTACTATGGGATAATAAGGATTTCTAAACGATTGAGTAACATTGCTCGCATTCAACAACACACAGATAAGTCAGAAGCTTCTGAGTATGCCGTCTGCGTACCATGGACTCGCGAAATCGCACTCCCAGCAACTTTGGATCCCTCCATGGAACTCCGCCAGGACCTGGACGACCCCACGGTGACGTGGGTTGCGCCAACTAAGCACACGCCGTACACTGTCACCATGGCATATTAAAGAGCTCCTAAGCACGTATCCGAGAGTCAAACTTTCTGTTCCCTCTATTTTCCCCCTTTTTCTAAATAAATCTCGACCGGACAACTTTTTCGTAATCAAAATTTCATCATTAATTGAATCCATTCACAGATGCATCGACATGTCAACAGTTGTGAAATGTATACAGCGTAACAAAATCACGAACGCATTTCAAGTTTGATGAACCTTTAATTAAATGCGAACATTTCATTTAATGCTGTTCTGAATTTCAATTAGTAGCGGTAATTAAAACGCAGTAATTTTTCGATCAGTGTTTAAAATTTTTCAACGTAAGATTCATGCTTTCAGAAATTAATTCACGTGCTCATTACAACAGGACACTAATAACCCTCATAAAAATGCTACATTTGGTCAATTGTTTAATTTTTTGGTCGATTACTTTTCATCCCAGTGAATGGACGAATAAATAAAATCTTTCCTCTTTAATAAAAATTAGTAGGAAAATGAATATTGAAAAATTTCTCACGTTTTTCAATAGTTCAAAAAATGTGCAACAGCTTGGTCGCCACACAAACATACGGCGTTCGAATGATAACGCTTGAATTGCCTAGCAATCGTTGCTTGCATACTACCCATTAATTAGTGGAGTGTAAACACGGTGTTAGCGAAAGCAAAACGTAAGCGAAGAGTCACGAAACGGTCAAGCGATGTCTGTGCAAGCGGAGGGGGAACCGTAAACGTTGGAAAATCGTACATCGCACACCCGGAAATATATACCAAGAATGTCTCTAAGTGTCAACCAGGCGGCACTAACCACCTGCGCTGATTTTTCATACGCCCTTACAGCTTCAGCCACCTTATATGTATAATATCAACTAGTTGATATGCGCATGTCCTTTGCGTGTATTCCGCAACGAGAGATGCACACGGAGCTTCCGTGTCCCTTTGCTTCCGCTAATCTGCTTAACCATGACAAATGGAGTGGCATTTGAGGCCAAAGAGGAATACCGAATGTTTACCAAACCTATATCAATAACGTCGAGATTCCAATCAACTAACCTGCTACATCTATTTCCGTCTCTTTCTTCACCGGGAAAGCCTAATTTTCAATTTTCCACAAATTTCTCATAAACCTCATGTTTTCGTCCAGTAATCTCCGTGAAAAACTGATAAAACGCTGATTGAGGGCTGAACATTGAACAATACGCAAAAAGAAGCCATCGATGCTTCAAAAATACCGACGAGACCCAATTTTTCTACGCAGTTTTCTGAGACAGTGACGTTCGTTACGCGAGTTTAGAATAAGAAGAATTTGCTCTCATTTTTTTTAGGAAAAACTCAATACAGTTCGACAACTTTTGATCTAATTTTATTGCTATAGTTGTTGCTTCATTGTGCTGCGTTCTTCAAGTCATTACCCCCATGAATCGTGACGCATCCTTTGTACCGTTCTACGCAAGTTTCGGATTCTTGTCGCCCGCACACTTCGGAAAGAAATAAAAGGCGAAGCAGCTGACAAACTTATTTTTGGGCTTTCGAGAAATCATTTTTTTTCGACGATCCTGTCAGTCATGAATTTTCAAGTTAATTATTTTTCTGGCGTCCCTTCCGAACGGAAATCATACGTTCTCGTGCCTCCCTGTGCACAAGATGTATGATAAGCTACACGCTTCAACTTGAAACGGTTATGTTTAATTTTAATCGTATAAAAATCTTTTTTCTTCATTTCTACCACTGCGAATTACAAGTGTTTTATTTCTATCGACCAGTGCCTATTACGTAGGCGCGTCAACGAACTCGATGCGTTGGCCGCCACTGGCATAGTTTACTTAGGAAAAAAACGACATTTCGCTTTCTTTCCGTTTTATTCTCAATTACAATTCTGCTGCATCAACAATTGAATGGAAATAATTTTTACAAAAAATGCGAACGAACTTTTGGTAGGATTGACGTTAACCCCTGCTCGAACGGTAAATTTTTTATTCAACATATTTTCGGAGCCAGGGCAGCTGACCTAAAGCGTTCCCAAGCGATTCCATTTTCTACCAAATTCGATTTTTCAGCAAATTCAAAAAAAAACATTCCCCAAAATTGTATCTTGCCAAAAAAAATTAACGCAATTGGACAGCACGTTTCAGAATGGACGAATTCATTCTGTAAAAAAAAACGAGTTTCTTCTCTTTGGAATATCTCGAACCATCACAATCGCTCCTGCAAGGTTGAAAGTTGAATCTAATGGTTTTTAATTGACATGAGATAACAACAAGAACGACAAAGTGAAAGAGAAGTTGAAGTTCTCGGTGGTTAATGCGGTAAACTATGAGGGAACACTCGTCTTTTGATGCGGTTAACTTCCCTTGTAATAATGTGCGACGAGAATGAAAAGCCCGGGAGAAATGTGATAAAAGCTGCAACAACGATATTCCGCTGATCGAACGAGAACGAATTTCTGCGTCGTTGCTTTGTTCATGCGTTCGTGCAGTTTCAAAACAAAAAAGTAACGCGTCAAAGTCCTGACTAGCATAACGAGCGCTGGGAATGAAAAAAAAAAAAAAAAAACAAAGAAACAAAAAAAAAAAACGTCAAAGAAAATTGAAGCTTCCACATTCTTGGCAACGAATGAATAACGGTAGAGATTCCTCCTTTGAGCTGTGTACAGGACGAAACAAAAAAATTTTTATCCACGACATCATTCAAAGGGATAACCAGCGAATCTCAATACTGTGCGGAATTTTTATTACTATTATTATCCATCCCGAGCTGATTTTTAACAAATTTCAAAAAATCTACTTCTGTAATTCCGCTTTTTTATGGTCAAGGGGTTTCTTATTCCGCCATTTCCATCGATCACAAAATTACTATTCCATTGAGATAAAGAAAAAACAAATGCAAATTCGGGATCCTTTCGGCATTGGAGCAAGAGAGATTCCCGGGCGCCATACGTTTCCCTCAAAATTGCTATTTCCACGGAGATTTATCACCCAGTAAATGCAATATCAACACGTCCCATATATAAAAGCCGCATGCATATAAAACTGTAGATCGATTGCAAAATGACTATATACTAAATTCAAATTATACACTGAGCTCTAACGTTGATTAATATTCATGATGTTATCGAAGTATCCTCCAAGTTATCGGACCCTTTGTCAGCTCCTATTCTCTTTTTTACTGTTACGTTTATTCCTGTCCTTCAGGGACTAAAGCTCTGCTGAACTGTATAAAACCTCAGCCAGTCTTGGGAGCGCTAAAAAAAATAATAAAAATGAAAGAAAAAAGGAAAACGATGAAACGAGAGAAAGAAAGTTCA
>JAPYYS010000074.1:0-182017 GCA_030522525.1 Campopleginae sp. 14b
ACTTTGCATACGCTTTTATGTACCATCGAAGGAACTTCATTGGGTTTCCAAAAAAAATCGGGCGTAACATTTTTTCCAAATTCGGGTTATTATATAAAAAAATAATAAATAATGAATAAAAAATAAATGATAAAATAGAATATTGTTTTTTGGTCAGTTTGTATTAACTTTTTTTAATGAACTCAGGCTCGTGAGCCATTTTGTGTGTAAGAAAAATTGGAACTAAAAACTTTGAAAAGACCGGCACCATACAACGTCCTTTTAACTAACATAGATAGATATGAAATTGCAGATTTTCGTCTTTTCAATCTCCCGAGGACATTCACCCGTTGACACTTTCGCCACCGGCTCACAGATACTGGTCGATGGGTGCATACAACAATTCCAAATTGTGCAACGTTCTCTTTGCCTATGAACTGGCGAGACACTGGCCATCGGTGAGCGTTTTTAGTTGCCATCCAGGCAACATGGTATCGTCGGATCTTTCCAGATATTCCTGGATGTATCGTTTCCTATTCTCGCTCGTCAGGCCCTTCACCAAATCGTTGGTAAGTCTGACTCTCGAAAAATGTCTTATTTATAGAATAAATGTGCCACGTCTGGCTAAAAAAGATTTCAACGCTCTTTCAGAATTTTTTTCAACATTTTTTGGTTTATTCAATTTTTGCCAAGAATTTCGACACAAAATGTTTTTTTTGACCTGATTCTGTATTTTTGGATTTTTTTTTTGTGAAGCAACAAGCAGCAAGCACGCCGGTATTTTGCGCGACAGCGCCGGAACTGCAAGGAGCAACGGGGATATATTTCAACAATTGTTACAGTTGCGAATCATCGAGCATCTCTCAAGATTCGGCAATAGCTGCGCGACTCTGGAGAGTGAGTCAAGAGATGATAATCAACGTGCTCAAAAGAGAGAAACTCTGGTACGATTTGGCATTAAAGTGAAAAATGTAAAAAATGTTTTATACGCAATGAGACTACGAAAAACAGGATTCTGCATGGAAAGTTCGGCCTTGATGAGCTGCGATAACGAATTATCGAGGGAGAAGAATGTTGATTGTAAATTCTAATTGTCATTGTATATTTTTCATTACTCTGTACATAATATTTGTGGGTAGAAAAAAAAAGGAGAAATTAAGTGGCATAAAATTCTTTGAGATAATCGGATGTTGGCTTGAGTATAGTTTTGTCTCGGAGACTCACGACCCAGCCTGGCTCTAGACCATAGAATATTTGACGCGGATCTTTCCGGAATGTCAACATTTCGTAGTCCGGATCTTCTTCTATTTTTGGCAACACGTAACCATACTTTTGCGACAACACCAAACGCTCCCAGGACACTTTTTCAGGGTCAGCCAAATATCCTCTTGTTGCTGCGCTCGAATAAAACTCCAGACAATCCATCGGTGGCAACATCCGCCGGGGAATGGCAACGCCTGTCAATTTTTAAATCCAAAAATCATCCAAAATGACAAAAAAAAACAAAACTCGCGTCAGAATTTTGGACATTTTGCTATATGGGGTCAACGTACGAAAAGGAGAAAGAAAATGGAAAAAAAAACTCTGTTCTCCCTCTCTAATTTCTGGGCAAATTTTGAAAAAAAATTGTTTTTTTTTTTGTATTTAACGGTATTTACCTCTTTCGAAAAATTTCTTCGTGTCCATGAGACAGTGCAAACTGCTCAGGTCGTAAAAAGCTGTTGTAATAACTCCACCGTTCTTTTCGATTGCCGCTATCACTGGCTCGGTGGCCCATTGGACTTCGATGTTGACTTTTGCTTTGAATATCTCCGATCCCTGGAAATAGTGTACAAATCAGTAGTAAAAATAATTCAAGATTTTTCTTTTTCGTTCGATTCCAATTTGCGGTTTTTAGAAATGCTTCTTATCTAATTACTTCGTCAGTGAGATGAACACCGGCATGCTTTCTATTCGGCTGCATCGTATAAATGCCTGTATTTAGTAAAGCTGTGAGATCAATGGGTTTGGAAGCATCGATTCTGTTGGTGTCGATCAGCAACTGCAGTTGATGCAACGAAAGAGGCGGATACTGTCTCCGTAGGCTGCAGAAAATTGAAAAAAATTCATCGTTTTGTAGTTTGAAGTTATTCTAGTGACTTTTGGATAAGATTTTTTCATCGAAATATGATTTGGAATCGCCAGAACAAGCAGACAATAGAAATTTCTCATAGGCACTTTTTTTTTTGATTCAGATTTTTTTTGAATTTATTGAAATTTTGTTTGATCAATTTGGAGGAAAGCAACGAAAAATTTCTATATGCTTCTGACTGTAGAAAGATTTAGAATTTTCTATTCAGATTTCAAATTTTTTTACGCACTGATGTCCCTTGTAATACGGTTCCCAGCCAAATCTGAGGTAAAAAGGAGTGTTTCCAGTTTCGTAACCGGGTCTCATGTAATTCATTCGTTGACCCGATCCTTTGTTACCATGTCCATGCTTATCTCCGCCGTGTTGCCCTCGTCCTCTGGTGTCCTGAGCAAAAGAAAAGATTAAATTCTCAAAATGTGAATAATATGGAAAAAATTTGATGATAATCATGAAGTACCGAAGGTTGTTACTTTTGTACAAGATTATTGCTCCGTCTTGTCATGGGTATAATTACCTTTTTGAAAGTACCGGGATCGGGTCTCAGATTGACCAAAGAGACGCGAGGCAATGATTTTAACATTGTCAACGCAAACTCCCGCCCAAACTTGCTTCCTCCCGCCATTATTTATGTGATTCGTACTAAATTAACAATTATTTATTATTCTACTCCCATATAAATCACTGAGTTTGCGGCTTTGGATTACAAAATGGACATAACCTCACACGGGAATATTTACTTTACACCATTGAGAGCCTCGTTCCCGAAAGAGTAGTCGTCGCACTTGGCGCAGTTGAGCGACAAAAAGCAGAACTAAAAATGTGTCGTTCGAATGAAAACGGCGGCGAGCACTGTAGCAACGACTGTAGCTCCGTCGATATCTCGCAATCAGCTGTTTCAAGCACAACTTTGTCATCGCCTTGTCGTACCACTTGTCACAGCAACGAAATGAGTGGATTTCTTTTGCCACAATAAAAAATAAGAATACGTGTAGCAAATTGATCATTTGAGACGCAGTGATCATCAGGAATTTGAAAAAATGGAGCGAAGTCTCGAAAAAACGATGGAAAACGTGTAAGTTTCGGAGATTGTTTACCAGCGATATTCTATTGTTTTTAATCCATTCGGTGACTAATTTACATCCATGAACGTTATTAGAAGCAATACCGAAGGTGTCACAGGCTGTATATTAGCCGACCAAGCCGGTCTTTGTCTTGGAGGTAAGCAGAATCCAACGAAATATATTTTCCTTTTATTACAACTCGGAAATAGCAAATGCCAATCGAAAAATAAAGAAGTTCGATTTTTACCCACAAGTTCATGGAACTCTGTATATACAAATTGGTGAACATTAAGAATTGGAATGGAACCGAAATTCACTGATTCCATACGAATATCGTCTTTTATCTACAGTTCAGGGGATTGCCTCTGCCGACAGTGCTGGGTTGATAGCAGCCATTGCTGATCAAGCCAGCAAGCTCCAGCCTGGATCAGAGGCTCCTGTAATATGTCTGGAAAGCGACACAAGGTACTTATTCCAAATGACCTTAAAATCATTCAAGAAATTCCTAACCCAATCAGTTTATCGTTTTTCTTAACACGACTTAGGTTTGTTGTCGGTCGCTGACGATCCTATGTTCGTTACAAAACTTAATTTGCAATAAAAAAATTAGAAAAAATTCCTGAACACTTTTGAATACTTCTACTTTACGGAGACACTCTAGAGATTGCAGAAAAAAAAAAATTAATAAATATATTATTATTTGCCATAAACACACCCACTCTACGAACAAAAAAATAATGGCTTGGATCTCCAGCGACGCTCGATAAACAAATCGGGTTGAATATATTCCATTTCTTATTGCAATTTTTCTTTAAAATATAAAAGAAAAAAATGATGTTGAAGCTTGTGTCTTTGAAATGCAACGTATTTGGCAATTGTATTTTTCCTCTGGCGATGTTCATTATCCAAATGCAGAATATAATTATGATGATAAAACGATCGATTTTCGTGGCCCAAAAAGTACATAATATTAAAAAAATGGGATGATTTTGAAAAGAATATTTCTCATTGGATTCCAACATTGCGAACCTCAGTATCATCCGAAAAATGCGAAAAATCTTTTGGCCTAATTTTTTTCATCAGTTTATTGAGCTCTGAATGAAAGTGTGAAAAAAAATTGGCTCAAATTCATGGAGAAGAAACGATGGAAAATTGCATAACAATACAAATAATATTTCGTAATAGACAGTCATTTATTATAACAATTTTTACACTTCATAATAAAATCGATTGGAACAACGTTCACGAAAATGATGAATTATTTCAACAGACAATGCCTGATACAACGTGAAGGACCAGTGGTCGGGGCCATATACAAAAATCTCACCCACTGAACACTCGAGAATCGTTTGTGTAAGCGCGAAAAAAAATCGATGCTTTATTTTTTTATAAGTACCCTGCTGAATTGTGTGATTAATGTTAAGAATCGAATTCTTCGGAAAAGCTTCGTGCTGGACAGGACGAAAAGTGTCCTCGGATCGACGGATTTGTATATAAAAAATGGAACTGAAATTGTGCAAATTTATGAAATAAAAATACGACATGATTATCTCTCATTATTTTTCATTTAGCTCGTTACAATGTGGATGGATTTTTGTTCGAGTCGCGCTCAACGCGACTCTATTTTTTTGGACGACGTTCAAGTTTGCATCGTTGGAACGCAACGACTTATCATCGTTATTATCCAAATGCAGAATGTAATTATGATGATGACGCGACCGAGTTTCGCGACCCAAAAAGATACATCAGTTCGAAAAATTTGAATGATTTTGAAAATTGAACAAATCATCAATAAAAATGGATATTTTTCGTGTAATTCCAACGTTGCAAAGTTCAGCTTCGGTATTTTCGGACGTTTCAGGATTTTCGTACTTTTATTTCTTTCATCGACTAAATACTTCAAGGTCAATCATTCTTTCTGCTGCTCGCTGCGACCTTCTGCTGATTTCGTCGCTCGTACCATTTGTTTACCGCTATCTTTATGAGCTCGTCGTGCTCGTAGATCCAGGAAAGTAAAACTACGATAAACATGACTACGCCGACGAGGAGATGGAGCAACTTTTCATCGGGGAACAAGTAAGCCTGAAATGAAAGAAAATCGAGATTTTCACGGCCATGTCAAAAACGAAATTTCAACAGTGACCGAAAATATTTCGTGTCTGCAAGATTTTTCAGGTTTTTTTCTTTTCTTTTTTTTTTTTAAGTTTATTCTCACTTGCGACAAATTTGTGACTAGCCCCGCGAATACGAGAGCACCGGAGAATACGGGTGTGGGAATGACGCCGCGCAGCGGTCGATAAACCGTATCACGGTGTCTCTTTTTGATAAACATGGTCGAGTGAATAATTCTGAGGCCCATATTGACGCAGTTTCCAAAAATGAAGCCAACAGGCCCAAACCATGTTGCGAGGAGATAAGAGGCGCAGAGGAAAGCTGCGGATTCGTAAATCATTATCCAATTACTTTTGTTTATCGTCGCACTGTCTGCTGTTGCGTTCGTGTAACATTCCGTCACGCCGTTTATCCCCAAAAGCAAAACTGCCAGACAGTGCGCACGTAACAAAAGCACAGGCAAGCTTGTCGTCAATTTTGCCCCTCCGTACAGCCACAATAGAGTCGACGAGTACGATTGACCGAACACGAAAACCACCAGGCCCAACGAGGCGACGGTCGAGCACAAATGTGTTAAAACGTTTACGCTCTCACGGATTTTTGTCTGTAATAAAAAGTCGAGAAATAACATTTTTAGTTTTTCATTTATTTCCTCATGTCGACGAGTCCACAGTTTTCAAAATTAAGGAGGTTGGCTACATACGTCAATATGCTAAGAATTTTATAAAATTTGGTGATAATATTTTTTAGCATCAAATACGATGACACCATTTTTTTCTTCAAATTTTCATCTACATAGTGGTCGAATACTTTAAATTTAAAATATGCAAAAGATATACTTCTATATATCCGAATGGTATGCTTATGCATGTAAAGTCTAGTATTAAATAACTCGAAAACTTTGTAGAAGAAAAATCTTTAAAAAATTTTATATTCATATTTATTACTAAAGAGTATGCTCTCCAAATTTCATCAAATTCTAATAATTTCGAATCTTTCTATACTTTTGACGTGGCAACATTGTTGTGTGTAGCCGCCCTCCTTATATATGGGAAAAACATGAAGCTGAAGTTCGCAACGTTGGAATTCAACAAAAACTATTGATTTTTATTGACGATTTGTTCAATTTTCAAAATCATCCAGATTTTTTGAACTGATTTACTTTTTGGGTCGCGAAAATCTTTCGTTCCATCGTCATAATTACATTCTACATTTAGATCAGAGGCATCCCCAGAGAAAAAATAGAATTCCGTTGCATTCCACGGTGCAAACTTTAAGGTCATGAAAAAGGGGTAATTTTTCGTTTGGCAAATGGAACTTACCGGGTTTTGATCCGATAGAGATTGATCTCGTTTTACCATCTGTGTAAAATAAAAATAGCCGCTATCCTCGATCGGACGGAAGATAAATCTCGCCGCTAGAGAGCCTAAATTATTTACAACTTCGTAAGTACCCTGTGGAGAAAAAAAAACAATAATATGATAGAATTACGTGAGGGAAAAGGGAACACGAGAGCATGGGAGAAAAAGTTGAAATCTCTGGAGAATTAACCTGTTCAGTAAACGTCAGTACTGGGAGGATCGTCATGATTAATCTCTCGCCTTCCGTCAATATTTGCTTGAGAATGCCTTGTCGGAAGAAGCTCCAAGTAAGTACAGTCAATTTCTCATCGAACCGAACCCCCTGCTAGGGCATTATTAGGGAAGAACAATTAAGAGGAAATAAGAGAAAGAAAAATGATCAGTTCGATTGGGCATTACGTACACTGTTCTGCAATTGTCCTGGCAAAAAATCCTTTACAGAGTTAAATGGAAAATCTTTGGCCACCAGCTCGTCGGAACTATCGCGTACCGACAATTTTCTCTTCCTGCTCGATTTGTTCAACGTTTTAATATAATAATGAAAATAAGCGTAATGACTGATCGTGTAAAATATCGCGGCGACGAGCTGCGCGACGCCGAAAGCGAGGAGAGCATTTTCAGGTCGATATAAAACCAACGGAACGAAGGTCAGAGTTCGAAAAGCGATCATTGCTGTTTCGAGAACAATCTGAAATTTGTAGAGCTTGGTTGTTAGACAGAATTTTTAAAAATCACATCAAACAATGAGTCGATAGATTTTTCTTAATTTTTTTAAAATTCATAATAAAAAAACGATCATAAATTTGGATTCGAAAGTCGGAAAAATTTGCAAAGCTGTCTATAAATTTCTCTTCGATGAAAAGTGCATTGACAAGTAAGAAAGTAGTGAAACAAAAAAATCTTACTTTTAGTCTGACAAAGAGAAAGGCGCTGGACACGAGCTGAACGACCAGAGACGAAAGTTCGATGATACAGGAAATAGCGACGGCGAGGACGGCGAACGAGTAGTAAGGTGGCAGAGCTTCGGTAGTAGTGAGTGCAAAGAGCCATATGTACCCGAAAATCAGTGACATTATGACACATATGGGTACCCTGTGAAAATAGTCTTGGTTCTCCTTAAAGCCCCAAAAGGAAGACCATAATTTTAGCACGAATTGTACCCAACTAACGTAAGCCATAACAAGTTAACGACTTGTGCCCAATTGTGATCCGCTGTGTTGGTCAGACATGCTTTCATGAACGGTTCTCGCGACAAGAACAGTATCATCGACTCTAGGAGAAGCAGTCTGACGTTCATCACGCCCAAAACGGCTTGACCCACGTGACGCACGACAAAGGCATTCAGGACAAAAGTTACACAGCGACATAAAATCTGAGAAGAAAAAATTCAAAATGAGTAAAACATAATACTTTGGGGATAAATTTCGAGATTGAGCGGAAAAAAAAGGGTGCGATAAACTTATTTTCATGAAAACCAGAAAATTTGCATGTTTGACGGGTTCCACACACCCGGTCGCTACAAGTAGCAATAAACAACAACAAAAAGTTGCAATTGAAAGAAAAAAATTTGTGATAAACTCATTTTTATGAAAATGATTAAATTTGCATGTTGACCGGGTATCATAGACCCGGTCACTACACGTGGTAGTATGAAACAAAAATGTTTGAGATTTAGTTAAAAAATATTCGTGATAAACTAATTTTCATGAAAATTATCAAATTCGTATGTTCAATGGGTCCTACAGACCCACTCGCTACAAGTGGCAGAATACAAAATATGTATAGCGCAGATTTATGGTTATGACAACAATTAAAGCTGACCAATAAAAGGAATTGCGATATAAATATCCATCATAATTGTTATTTTAATAGTTATACATAAAGTATACAAATAATAGTTGAGTCACATTACAAAAAAAAGAAGACATTTAAATTGACAAGTGCGTCGATAATTCTCGACTAACCTGAAATACAATATTGAAGGAGGCATTTTCCAGGCTACTCTTCAAAATGTTCTGTGCCATATTGATGCGATGAAGTTACCACGTTTAAGAGACAATCTCTCGTCTCGTGTGTCAGACTAATGAAAAATAATATTTTATCGGCGTGGCTGGACGTGTTTTCATCGCCATATTTTAATTTTCTCGTAATCCCAGTGCGATTCATCAACCGTCCGCAGGGAGCGCTAGGATCGATCAGCTGTTCATTTGGCAAATAAAAAGCTCGCGAACACGCGCTGTACCCGCAGCGCTGTACTAACAAACTATTGTTGTGAATGATCCGAGAAGAAATATTGCTCAGACGATCTTTTGTAATATTTTACTTTTCAAATATTGTTTTGGCTTGAAGGGTGCCGCAATATTGGATTTTTCAAACCCTCTATGAACTTATAAGTTGATAGTGAACTTATAAATTCATAGTGAACTTATAAGTTGATAGTGCATAATGAGATAATCCAGTAATTATATCGATCACATTATTGCGACATTTCGTCCTGGGTTCGGGTTTGTTATATCCGCAAGAAAAAAAAATGCCTTTTCTTCTGTCCGAGCGACTCCTGTCGCTCAAATACCATATGAATACGATGCACAGTTTCGTTTACTCAAAACATATATTATAGTCAGTGATATCGTGATATGAACGGTGCGCCGATATAGCGAGCAAAATTGCGCATGTTAGTGAGTTCGAATTTTACCTCCGGGACCGACGAGTGCAAAATGATATTGAGCATGCGCGTTACAAATCTTACATATACAACAAAATAAGCCCGACACAGGATTTAGCATTTATCACAAACAGTAATCCGACCAATACAGTGATGAGTTTATCTTTGTTACAAGATACATACCGAAATGTGTAGACACAAGGTCGGTTATGTCATCGTCCATCGCACTACCTACCTCGTCGAGACGAAACCGCCTCTATACGTGCGTGGACTAGGATATTAACATAACCGGCGTAAAAGGTTGACGGCATTCTGAAAATATCGAACCAGTAGAAATCTCGATCGAATGCATAAATTCTAGAAAGAAAACAAGTCCCATATATCCCCAAGGGTATCGCTAGGCTGTTGGTTACGCGGGAAATTCCCCCCCGCTAACTTTCTCTATTGACTTATAAAAACACACCGTTCTGAGGCTTTCTCGCTCGCTTTTTCTCTCCTACAATTCCTCCCTCTTTCTCGATCCACGAATATCTCGTATCTCATCCGCCTCTCGCACGAGCAGAAGCGGCTTATGAGGATTTTCAGTACGCGCACGTCCTTTGCATGGCATAGGGTGTTATAACTCCCAAAATTTTTTCTCCAAACTCTTCTGCAGTGAAAGTGATACTCCACTTGCACGTAAAGGTTCATTTATCTACATCGATATCTACATCGACTGCAAATAATCTTTTGTTTAGAAAATCGAGAAAAGATTCGAAAATACAGTGATAAACCCAGTGTTCAAACTCGACGAGTTATCGCTAGTGTGCGTACGTAAGAAACGGCCTTGTCTAATGCTAGAAAATCTTTTACATTGATCAACGAATATGAAACAGTAATTTGCTCCTCCAAAAAATAAAAACGATATTTCATTCCCGCGTTTCTGATTTCTGTATTTATCCTCCACTTTCATTTGCGTACAACAATTAAATTTTCTCAATGATTATCCTCAACTCCTTAACTCTTTCACTAGCGAAGACTCGGATAGATATTTGATCGGTTTTGTCTTTGTAGAAATTATCAGAATTGTGGAAGATGCCGTATCGTGGAAGATTCCGCATTTTTGCAAAGGCGTGTCTCGTTTCATCACGAGCAAACTCCATGTGTGAAAAGAAAACGTTATTAATTGCCAGTCTTGCAACGCGAATCGCAGTTAGAAATTTTGCATCCAGCAAAACGGTTAACATGAGGTAAGTGATCAATCAAAATCTCCGAGTCTCTCGTAATCATTTTCGTTTCCGATGCCACGTTCGCTCCCAATGTTTTTTCTTTCACGCATGAATGGCCCGGTTTTTTGACCTTGCCATTTTTTTTCATCAATAATCAAACGTTGCGAAATTTTTTTTATACGTAATATAGTTATGTGATGCGAAAGGTACGCGCAATAAAGTCCAAGTCATGTCCAGCTCTATAATCTCCACCGAATCCTCGTTTCAACACAGACACAGCTACTTTTACATTTTTCAATGATTCCTCGTTCTTGTAATTTTACTTTTCCGTTCGACAAACGCCCACGTTGACACAAACACAAAAAATCTGGAAAAATAAAATAAAATAAATACAAAAAGTCGAATTTCACCAAAACTTTATTTTATTCTTTTCATTTTGTAACATCAAAGGTTCGTCCAATTTGTAAACAAGAATGGAGGTCCCCAACACCTTGGAGTACAATTACAACCAGGTGGTGACATCATCGACGTCTCTGCTGTCAATTCACGGATTCCTAACAATTTGAAAAAGTTCCTCGAAGGTGGAGACGAACTTTTGAACAAAGCTAAAAGGTGAAAAGATTTACCCATCGCAAAATAATCATTGATTTTCAAATGATACAAAATAAATTTATTTTTATTTTTATCAACTTCATTTATCCCACAAATTGAAAGGCTTATTTTTCATTTCTAGTCATATTTCATAACTCAATATTTTTATAATTTCAATAGGAACAACGACAACGATCTAATGGTTCTAGTGAAGAGGTTTGTCCCGTCAAGTGTGTGACCCCGATTGTTATTTTTCTGTTTGCATCATCAAAGCGTTGTCCCCTGTGCGATTGAATGCCTCTGTCAATAATTTCCAATCCCGATAAAAGTCGCTAAAGGTCAAAATCTTCAAATTTTACCCTTGGAAGGTCCCCGAATTGGCTGCAGTATGTGATCGAATGAAGCTGAAGTTTGCAACGTTGGAATCCAACGGAAAATATTAATTTTTATTGATGATTTTATCAATTCTCACACTGATCGAAATTTTTCTAATTCATGTACTGTTTGGATCGCGAAAATCGATCGAGTTATTATCATAATAACATCTTGCATTTGAATAATGGGCGTCCTCAGAGAAAAAATAGAATTTTGTTGCATTCCACCGATGCAAACTTCAACGTCATTGCCATTGAAGTCTCTGGGAATGAAAAAATGCTCCCCGAGTGCACGCCCTTCCACGAAGATTGTTGAGCATGGAAATCAACGGGATGCCAGATTCTTATTCCATTTTCTGATGGCCAACAGGATCATAGCGGAGGGACGAAGCAGTATAGCCGAGTCAGAAGTAAACTTCCTTGCACCCATAGACCGAATGGACAAATTGGCTTGCGTCGGGCTCAACTACAGCGGACATTGCAAAGAGAATAATTTGCAGCCTGAGAGCCCTGTTATATTCAGCAAGTTTCCGAGCAACATTATCGGGCCCACGGATGATCTAGTATTGCCATTGATATCGGAGGTAAGTCGAGAAGAAATAAAATTTGGAAAAAGTAAGTTTTTTTGAGAATTTTGTTCACAGAATAAAAATCTACAGCCTTGCCTGAAAAGGAAATATTCGATCTCAATTTCGCAATGCTTTTCAGTACGACTTTTTTTTCATTTTTTTTATATAGAAAGTAGACTGGGAGGCCGAGCTCGCGATAGTTATCGGCAAAAAGTGTAAAGGTCTTAACAATCACGAGGCAGAAGATTACATATTCGGTTACACAGTAGCTCAGGACATATCAGCTCGGGACTGGCAAAAGAATAAAAACGGTGGACAATTTCTTCTGGGCAAAGCGATGGACTGTTTTTGCCCTCTTGGACCTGCCGTCGTAACTAAGGAGTCGATAGGGGATGTGAATAATCTGAGTGTCAAAACGTGGGTCAATGGGAAACAGAAACAGGACGGTAACACGAGCGAATTGATTTTGAAGCCTCGAGATATCGTCGCCTACCTTTCGCAGTGAGTACAAACTTCAAATTTTCAAAACTTAACAATTTTTGCAAATTGTGAGGCAAAAAAAATCGTCGAGAGCGAAATTTTGGATTTTTACATAAATTTCATCAATGTTTCAGGTTCGTGACGTTATTGCCCGGGGATGTGATTCTTACAGGAACTCCAGCCGGCGTAGGAGTAGCGCGCAATCCACCAGAATTCCTGAAGGTAAAATTCCCCACAGAAGTTTTAGCTTTTCACAATTTTGGCAGAAGTAACTCGTGGCAATGACTCGGTAATTGTCGATAAGCGAGATCGAAATTTCGCAGGCATTTTCTTGGCGCCGGTCCAACATTCTGGCAACAGTTATTTTTTACATTTGGGTCAAACACTCGAAATGGCTAATTCACTATTTTCGTTTGTTTGCTTGACAGAAAGGAGATGTTCTCGAGACAGAAATCGGCAGTCTCGGTCGTCTGAGGAACAACGTCGTTTGATTGACAAAATTTTTCAATGTCGAAAATTTGTCGCTACAATCGTATTTTCTTATGATGAGCCGACGCACAGGCAAGACCGAAACGGGTGATCTTCGAGGACAAATAACAATCTGCCGAACTTACAATTTGATGCAATTTTTCATATTTTTTTTTTTACGGAGTAAAAGAAACTTTACATTTTTTTTGTAATCTGTACAAGAATATTGTGCTGGCATAAATATCGCTCTTTTGGAGCATTTGCATTTTGGGATTTCCCGAAATTTATTGAATCAGTTTAAAAAATCAATATTTCTGATAATCCAGGATGATGAAATACATCGAAATAGTGTTTACATCGTAGTGCAGTTTTGTCAGACTTTTTATATCCAATTACAGCCCAAACTACTTATAGCAATGTCAGTACAAAGTCAAACATCTACGAAACACAAGAGACAGTTACTTAAGGGGGTTGGCTGCATACAGCAATATGATAAGAATTTTAAAATAATTGGTGAGAATATTCTGTAGCATCAAATACGATGACACAATTTTTTTCTATTTTTCGTCTCCATAGTTGTTCAATAATTTGAGTTCACAATATGCATATACATCTGAATCCTTATTATGCATGTAAACTCTAGTGGTCAATCACTCGAAAACTATGTAGAAGAAATTTTTTAAAAAATTTGAATGTTCATATTTAATACTAAAGAGTATCACTAAATTTTATTTCATTCCAATCATTTTGAATTTTCCTATGCTTTTGATATGGCAACATTGTTGTGTATAGCCTTCCTAAGCCGTTTATTATTCGGTTCACTAGTGTCGATCATAAGGAGCCAGACTTGATCAGCTCAGCCTTGAAAACTTGATATTGAACATGATTTTAAAATCGTGGCTCGATTTTTAATCGGCTTCATGTTTACTCACCTCGGCATCGTTTTTTTGAAAACTCACACCGTTTCACTGTTTACTCCAGCCTTAAAAAATCATGGCTCACCAGTCATTTTCGATGTTTAATTTTCTTGAGCATTTGTACGAATTTAATAAGGATTTTATTCTAAAAAGAATGCATTTTTTTATTTCCTTCAAATTTTTCCCAATCCTTTTTTGAAGTCTCGTTTGATGAGTGTTTTTTTTTGAATTTGTTCATAATTATGAAATATTTATGGGACTTGGTTTTTAAGGCTTCAAATATTTCTCAACATTCCTATGTTGCAACTTAGTCGGAGCCGACCAGCAATTTTGTCCACGAGCTTATCGACCGAGTTTCCACACACAGTTCGGAATTTCCCCGCACATGGCAGCATGCTCCGTTGCTTCGCATCGGTGTCGGAAGGCTCGACAGCGACAGAAAAAAATTGGATAAAAATTATACTCCAAGATGATCACGCGATCAATATTATTGCTCATCAATTATATTTCCGATGAAGATACAGGCGCAGGAGGAAACACCGAGATCATCAATTTCGTGGTGAAAATTACTATTGCTCCCCCCGCCATTTTGTTGCTTCTTGGCTACGTCACCAGTTTTTGTGGTCGTACGTTTTGTTCTTTGTCTTTTGTCTCCCCGTTATACGCGATCGTGTACTCGGAGCTCCGACGCGAGCGCCTACACACACTCTCACAGAGTACCCTCGCATTTGGTAAACGTTGTACATGTGTGTGGTGTCGTGGTGTGATCTTTACCGTTCCACCTGTCGTCAAGTGATGATCAAGGGCTAAGCAGCGTGAGCTCAATCACTCAACGCGCAGAGCTCCGAAATGAGAAAATGAATTTATGAGCGAGCTTTTTTTCAGAGATCGTTTAATTTTTATCATGCGCGAAATTTCCTTAGCGACGAAACGTTAGCGCTGACTGTCGAAAATCATTAGACTGCTTTGGCGATTTGAAATCTGTCTTGTCATAACGGGGAAAAATAATTCGTAACTAAAATAATCTGTCAAAACTTTACGGAGGAATACGGGGGAGGAGGGGATTTTTCTCGCGATCGGCCAATAGCATTACGTCGAGAAAAACGATTTCTCAAAAATTTATAAACACAAAGATGGCGCTGTACGTAATTTCCGAAACATTTGAGATACATGACTGAATTTGAGAGACTCCATATTATTCGTATAGTTCGTGGTGGGTAACTGGGGTTAAGAGAGAGAGAGAGAGAGAGGAGAAAGAGAGCGAAGGGGAAAATGTCGGTGCGTTGGTGGGGTCCGTCGTGCGACTAGCGACTTTCGCCCACTGTTTCTCTCGCGATTTTGTCGAACAAACTTTTTTTTTTTATTTTTCCGGTTGCCTCGCGAAAACAAATCACGGAAAATAAGTTGATTTGTTTGAGTGTAGATTAAAAGGTGGATCTAAAGGATCAAAATCAAGGGTTTTTTTGCGTCAAGAATTTTTCTGTTATACACGCGCGTGCAAGAGGAGCCAAAGCCTTCGATCGTTATAAAACCTATATACATATATATATACGCGTATTAGTGTGTGTTGTGCGTTCCGTGCGTTCGGGGAGCGCGCTGTGTTTTGTGACCAGACGGCCATACAGACCGTAGAAGTTTCCAACGAACCCGAGTACAAGAGAAACGAGAAAGCATGGCGAACCTCGGAATACTCGGAAAAGTCGAGTTCGTTGTGGGCGGCAAGTACAGATTAATGAGAAAAATTGGCTCCGGTTCGTTCGGCGATATCTATCTTGGCATCAATATTACAAATGGCGAGGTGAGTAATTTTTGTTTTTTCTCTTATTATTTTGTTTCTTCTTCTCCGAAGAAATGCCTTGCTTTTCTTATTTCACGCACGTATCCGTACGAGCGCCAACGACAGTTTCCTTGTGTCCTGATTTTTTTTCGTACATAACGCTACATCTATATACAGAATAAATGTACGTATGTGTCCGATTTATCGGTGTGTGCATGGCTGTGTATTATATTTATCTGAGTACGAGAGTACAGAGAACGCTTCGTATTTACAACATCGTTATATACACAGGCTCTAACGGTCACATATAATCACTCGATTTCCATCCTATTTGACTTTTATCCCCCTGTCACATTCGTCTCGCATTACCGACCAACACCCACGCTCCTACTTACTATTTTTCCTTCTTACTTTTCTTTTGTACACTTGCTTTCATCATCGACTCTGATAAACAAATCGTCGATGAAACGTCACGCCGTAATTGCGTATTATTGCGATTCTCGATGTGTCGTCCAACCTTCTCCTTCTAGTCAGTAACGACAGTAACGACGAACCCAAAAAACCAGATGCCATTTCGAAATCATTTTTTTTCTCGGACTATTTTTTTTTACCTTTTTTCTAACATATTTATTTTGGGACGTGGGCAACGAGCTTCCCAACCTTTTTTTTTATCATTCGCGATGTTTCCGTCAGCTGACGCTCCGCAGTTAAATTTAAAGTGAAATCTTTTTTTCATAAAATCTTTATTTTTGTCAGTTCCCTTGGGCATTCAAAGTTTTTCTCATTCTGTATATCTATGTTTTTTACGTATTCCAAGTCTCAATTTACATATTCTGAAACTTTTGCTTCTGATTGTACTACAGGAAGTCGCAGTCAAGGTGGAAAGCGTCAGAGCACGCCATCCTCAGCTTCTCTATGAATCCAAGCTCTACAAGATATTGGCGGGTGGGATTGGAATACCTCACATGCGCTGGTAATTACAAAAACATCATTTACCCTCCCATTGTATATACGTTGGCTCAAAAAATCTCCCGACATTAATAATTCCACCGTCAAAGCGGGATAAACAATATTTATCTCTCTTATTCTTTTTAATGCAATTATTTTCAAAAGTTTGTTTTGACGTCGCGAAAAACAAATTTTGGGCTCATGTGCGGAATAATGAAGAATTGTCTCACGTTTTAGCGATGTCAGCATCGCCAAAACGATGTTTTGGAGAAACTGGGCAATGATTTATTGTCCTCGATTCAGCACTTTTTTCATTTCAAGCAAAATTCTGTCCATACTCCGGAAGAATTGTTTTCGCCCTCCAAGTTCGCTGTTTGTTAAGCGAGAGCCCGGAAATTTGATTTTTACACTTGCAACAGTCGAGGGAGTGCGACAATTTAATGACGGATGAATTTTCAGGTATGGCCAAGAGCGAGAATGGAACGTCTTGGTTATGGAGTTACTCGGCCCTTCGCTCGAAGATCTGTTCACCTTTTGTTCTCGAAGATTCACCATCAAGACGGTCCTCATGCTCGCAGATCAAATGATCGGCAGGATCGAATTTGTACATTGCAAACACTTTATACACAGAGATATCAAGCCGGACAACTTTTTGATGGGTATCGGTCGTCACTGTAACAAGGTCGGAGACGAAAGAACAATTACAACTTAAAATCGCCAGCAATAAATGTCGAGCACGATTTTTCATGTGTGTTTCTCTTTTCTTTTTGTTTTTCTTTGATAAAATCTACAGCTCTTCATCATCGACTTCGGTCTAGCCAAGAAATACCGGGACGGACGTACGCGACTCCACATAATGTATCGGGAGGACAAAAATTTAACCGGAACTGCGAGGTATGCCTCGATAAATGCCCACCTTGGTATCGAGCAAAGTCGTCGAGACGACATGGAATCGCTTGGTTATGTTCTCATGTACTTCAACCGAGGTTCACTGCCCTGGCAAGGTCTCAAAGCCGCAACCAAGAAACAGAAATACGAGAAAATTAGCGAGAAGAAAATGTCCACCCCCGTCGACATACTATGCAGGGTATGAATACTTTTCCTCTTTATAAACGTTCCCTTTTCTTTTTTACAAACATGCATTTCCTAACGACAAATGTTTCATTAATTATTACAGATTGTATTAAAATACTGTTTTGTAGGAAAAACTAATGAAATTTAACCAATTTGTACAATCTTAACTTTTGCCTCAAAACCTTATGAAATTCTTTTTCTTTTAAGCAATGCCAACATTTATTTATCAGCAAAAATTGGTACAGTATTGAAATTCGCATCGAAACTCTTTTCCGTTACTACCTCATGTCGAGCTCACGTTCTCTTTTCACTAATTCGGTCGATGGGCTTGCAACAACGCGTTATCAAAAATAAAACGATTTTTTTTTCACTCGACAACTCCTCGAATTTTCACAGAGTCTGTAAATTTCGTTGAAAAGCTGGTTCGCCCCAAGCTAATTTTTATCACTGACCAGACTCGTCGAATATTTTGACATATTTAATTCCCTCGAAAAAACGAGTCGCGATCTGTTTTTTTCTATTCATCAAATTTATCACAAAAAGGTTGAGAAATTCATAGCCTTTTGCTGACCGAAATAACGGAATTTTTTATTTTTTAAAATTATTTGTTTTTTTCTTCATGTTTTCTCGATGGTTTTTTTTTCAAGTTATTGAATGCTGGAAAAAAATGTTATTTTTGTTTATGCCAATGAATTTTCATTTGATTCGTTGTTTTTGGTATTTATTCAGGGATTCCCCGCGGAGTTCGCGATGTACATAAATTACACAAAGGGATTGCATTTCGAGGAGAGCCCCGATTACATGTACCTTCGTCAACTGTTTCGAATTCTTTTTGGTACGCTCAATCATCGATACGACTATACGTTTGATTGGACGATGCTTAAGCAAAAGATGCTGCCGAGTGGGGTAACGGTACCGCAAACTTCACCGACCACAGGACAACAAGGTATAGGTAAGCCGAGATAAAATTTCTCGATTCATCTTGCTAATAATTAGTTCATTCAATATGATTTCCGGTTCGATTTGATGATACGATACTTGTGTCTTTCTTTCGGGTAATGGGGAGAAAAAGTTGGGGTTTTGTGAAAAATTTGATGGGACGAAAGAAAATGGCTCGTAAATATACTAAACTTTACAAGTTTTTGGTTTGCTCGGAAAAATACGGTTTACGGAATTAGCGTCTCTCTGTACGTTGTTACTTTGGATTATTAATAATAGAAATAGTTGAAGAGTGTGAATTCCGAGAGGAGCATGTTGTTGAGTATCGCAAATGTTTGTAATTCCTAGCAGCAGCAGGTGAGGCCGCAACGAAAAAGAATGCTTGCGGTAGTGTGACTCGGCAGGCGGTGAACACCACTTCCAAGAAAGGTTAGGGTTAATCTTCTGTCATCTGTCCGTCCGATAAAAAAAAGCGGAAGAGAAAAACCGAAAGAAAAAACGAAAGAGAAAGCGTAAAGAGACGAAAAACGAGAAATAACTCTTTAATCTTTTGTCGAATCGTCACCGAATAATTTCGCCCGCAACACCATTAACCACCGCCACCACCGCCATCGCTATCAATCGAGCAAACCAACAAATTACCTCCTTGTACATCGCCTGATCATTCATGTTATGTCAACGTGGTGGTGGCTGTCGAACAATCCAAAAAACAATGGCGTTTCCAAAACACCGACATCAACAAACAACAATAACAAACAAAACAGAAAATTATCAACTTAATAAAGAAAGTGTCCACAATCCCCGTCGTGCTCCATCTCCTTTTAACCCAAACCCTCGACCACAATCATTTTTCTTTACCAAACAACGACAACCAACAACAAAAAGTGGCTAACTATTCAGGTGCGTGTTAAAAAATGCTAAGTTTTGCCCAAAACCAAAACGACGAGGTTCGCGATTAAATCGAAGCTACCGGAAGCTTGCCGAAAGCACCAAAAGATTCTTCAACTTACGCTCTCGTCGCCTTCGTTCCTAAATCTGCGTCCTCTGTGTTTCAGAATTCGTGTCAGTGCTATTATCTTATTTTTCATGAAACACACATTAACCCAAACATAAGTGTACGAGCATACTTACAAATCATAGAGGAAAGTTATTTCAGAGCGAATCTGCTTACTAACGAATATCAAAAGTAATTAACTGACGAAGAAAGTCTCTGCTAAAGAGAAACAAGTTCCGGAACCCGCGTAATGGTTTAACTTTTCACAAGAAATCTTGAAATCACAAAATTAGAAGAGAATTTTTATTTTTCTTTTTTTGTTTCATTCTAACGAGTTATTTCTTTCTGTCGTAAGGTTCCGAGGGAAACGGATCGTCGATCATCACTTACGCGGAGCCGGGATTATCGCAGTTTTAATTTGTGTCCTTCAGGGTTACTTGCATTAAATCAGAGCGGGAATGAATGAAAGAGAGAGAGAGAGAGAGACAGAGAGACAGAAAGATAAAAAGATAAATAGTGACAGTGTGAAATAAGGGAATAGAAAAAAAAAAGAAAGTAAGGAAAAGAGAGTTCAAGAGAGAATCTCGTCGGTTCTCTCTCTTCTGCGGATTATTAGTTAAAAAAAAATTTCTTGGTGTTATGAGAGCTCAAAATTTTTTCACAAAAGCATCCGTTTCCATCGTTCTTTCCAACATTCGGGATTTCGTTGTCGGTTTTTCTTACGTCCGGAGATAAAAAATAACGCAAAAATTCGATCCGCTGGCAAGTCGATCGATTATTCCTTCATCATTCCCAAATGCTCTCACTCCATGCCTCTCCCTTTTATGGTGCACGAAAGACACAGCGACACAGACACACTTACACTTACGAAACGCCCTTACATTATACGACTGTGTGTTCTACAGTGATCGACGCTCAGGGCGGCTTCGTGCTCACTCATCTGTTCAAAAAATAAAAAACAAAAACTTAAATTTTAATAGAAATTTGAATATTATCGGAAAAAGCTCGATTCAGCTCGAGGCTCATGTTCGAGTGGAATAATGGGTGAAAAAGCAAGAAAGTAGAATGTCGAATCCGCCCAGCACGTCGTGAAAGATTTTTCGTTGGGAAACAGCATGAAGATCCATTGTTCCTGGATATTTCGAGGGCACAGTCGCCTCTTTCCGGTTTGATTGTCCGATGGGAAATGTCTTGTTGTTTTTGTCGTATCGATCGGCTGGAATGTCCCTAACCGAATGGGAAATCGTTGAATCGTTCAGCCGAATGGGGAATTAACAAGAAAGCGTGCTCGTTAAGAATTAACCGCAGCATCGAAACGCGTTTGGCTAAAGAGTATACTAACAAATGGTGAATGCTGAAAGGAGAAAAAAAGAAGCGAACTTAATAACGTTTAACACAAAGAGCAGTGAGCTCAGGTATTTTTTAATTGAAAACGTTGCTTCGTATCTGTTACAGGTGCACCCTAAAATACTCGATCCGTACAGTACGTGAAAAAACAAAAGCACCAATAATCCTGACAGTTCTGGAGTATCTCGAAACAAAAAAACAACTCCGATAAATAAAAAGAAACAATAAACCACCACGACACATAAGAATCGAAATGTTTGTCGAGGTTCGAGCGATTAAAAAGCAAAGAAATCTCCCCGCACGGGCAAAAATATAAAGCGGAGTTTTATTTTAGAAATACGAAACAAAACATTAAACTAGTATGCGACTGAGAACAAGAAGACGAAACGCGAGCAGACATTCATGTATCACACACACATACACACACACTCACACAGACATACGCTATTAATAATCATCAACATATGGGAACGAAGGACGAACTCTTGGACTTGGAAAAATGATGTTATGCCAGAATTTGTCGTTTTTTTTTCTTTTATTGTCTACTGACAATACGCAAACATCCTCGTCTTCAAGTTTTCATTCGTAAGCGCTCTCTCTCTCTCTTTCTCTCTCTCTCTCTCTCTCTCTCTCTCTCTCTCTCTCCCTCTCTCTCTCTCTCTCTCTCTCTCTCTCTTTCTCTCTCTTTCCCTTTCCCCTCGGTCTCTCTCGAGAATTTTCCAAGGGTACATAGTTATTCATTTTGCCGTATGAAAACTTAATTTATCAATCATGACTCGCGTTCTTAGTTTCCTCATAATGCACGAATAACTGTATATGTGAAAGAAACAAAAGAAAAAGAGAAAAAATTGGAGATAAGAGTAAAAAAATTTCGTTGTTTTAATTTTTGTCTTAATCCGTAATGTACCGAAGATTTTCGATCTCGCGGTCAACGTGCGCGCGCGTCATCAAAGTCAAGTTCGGCAAGTGATATATATACTGAAATAAAATAGTAAAGAAAAGCAAAAGTTACGATCGAGTTGAATTCTAGAAAATCGTCTTTCTCCACCTTTCACTCACGACCGCTTTCAATTTGATTTACGTTTAAGTCTCCTACGATAAATTGAATAACAAAGCAAAAAGCCTCACAAAGCAGGGCTCGTTTTTTTTTCTCATTATTTTCATTATTACAATTAAGTTGAATTTTTGCGATATTTTACGAAATACCACTCCGGACAAATAAGTGGTTCGGAGTTTCGTCCTTATTTCTTTCGTCCTAATTCATCTTCCGCGAGTTGATGGTACCGCTACGATTCCTAACTCCCAATAAAACTTATAAAGATATATAATTACGATTTTTTTCGCTTATATATGCTACTATATATGAAAAAGAAAAATAAAACACACACATGAAGAAAGAGCCACATCCACACAACGACGGGGAAGCCTCGATAACGCGTTAATGGAGAATAAAAAGTGGAGAGAATAAAAGGAAGATAAAACATTTGTAAACGAGGACTATTCGTAGCGATTCAATTTGAAAAAGTTGCCAACGTCACGCGAAACAAAAAACACACGAGAAAAAGAAAAAAAATGAAATAAAAAATCGATTATGTGGCAGAAAACATGTGAAGAACCCCTAAGTGATGCTGCTTGAATGAATCGGTACGCGTTTCTGCGTGTTTGCCCGCGCGAATGCGACTATATATGAATAACTATCGTACTAAGAAAATTTCAAAATAAGAAGAACAAAATTTACAATTAAACGAAAAAAAATTAATAATGATTAAATAACAAACAAACAAACATAATAATTCAATAAACGAGTAACGAATAATGAATTAATTGATAATTGATTAATATGATGGAACACATACGAGTGTGCGTGTGAATTTGTGACTGCCCGAGTGAATGCGTGTATCAAGTAAATTAATAAAATAATTATACATGCACATGCTATTGTCTAGTATATTACACACACACACACACACACACACACACACATACACACCAACCACACAATACACATATACATATGAATTCGTATGGATATGTATATATACAAACATATTAATATTATTTCTATTATTATGGAACAACAACATGTTACAGTAACGAAAAGGGAAACAAACAAATAATTTACTCTTTATTTCACAAAAGACTCCATCGATCGATTACGTCAATCGTTTATGGCTTTCCTAATTCTTTTTCCCCCCGACGCCCTTCTTCTTCGTTAATAAAGAATCAATTATTATTAAATGACATTTCGTACGTAAAAGCCTTTCCATTTACCACAAGCTATCCTGCTCAACCGACATTTCGCTTTTTTATTTTTTCTTTGAATTTTTACAAGGCGTTCCATGATTTTTTAACACTGGCTGAATTCTCTGATAGTTAAGACATTTTTTGAGGAGGGTGGCTACAGACAATGATATTCTGCCATACTCAAAGCATAGGAAAATTCGAAATGATTAGAATTTAATAGAAATTTTTTAAAGATTTTTCTTCTACATAGTTTTCGAGTGATTGAACGCTAGAGTTCACACGTTGTATGTAGCCAACCACGTTAACAAAAAGTAATTTGTTTTACATCCTTGGGACTTAGAAATTTTGGTTTCTTTTTGAAAATTCGATTCACGAAAGGTCAAATAATTGGAATTTTATAATTAGTTTGAATACCTCAGACTATTTTAATTTCGGTTGATAATTTTGGAATTACTTATGTACGTTCGAGTCGATTTCGGTAAGAGCAGGAAAAAATATAAACGGGATAAGAAAATTCATTGTAGAGATCCAATGAACCGGTGAAGGGACCGCTTTTTCTTTCCTCAGGGAAAGGGGAAGGTCATCGTTTACTTGACACTAGAGCTGCGTGGATTCGTGGACAAGTAAGTACTACATTTAATTTTCTCTTTCGACCCACTGTTCCTATTTCCAGCCCTGCCTAATCGTCATTTTTTATTTTCGACTTTCTTCCTCGTCATCCATGGCTGCCTACATTTTCTCTTATTGTTCGACCAGTGACGTGTCTACTCACGGTCAATAGGGACTCTAAAGAACAAAGCACAGGACACAGGGTCACAAATCTATGTCGGACCCAAAAACAAGAAATCTTTGCTGAACGGCCCTTTCTGTAGGAATCGTTACGAGTTTTCTGTTGCATGTAAAAATTATATAATTTATGAATTACTAGAGGGACGAGGGAGAAAATATTTTTTTCGACAATTTATCCTCGATAAATATTCCGTGATTTTTTTTTTTCAACTCAATAATATTTCTGGAAAATTGTAATCAATCGCTCAAAAGATTTCTTCCTGATTCAATAACTAAATGGAAAGGTGGCGCACACTTCCCACTGTAGCAGCTCAATAGCTCAATAAAAGCAGGTTAGTTCGTGAGTCGGTAAGGCAGAGCCCTACGCTGGCGTGGCACAAAAATTATGGTGAGCGCGCAGCGAGAGTCTGTTGTACCGAAATGCTTGGCCAAGCAACCGTTAACGAGAAACTCGGACGCTGTTTTAGTCGCGTGGTCGCGTGGCAGCAAGGTTAAGAAGCTTCGAATTGAGTCAAGTAACGCGTATGAGAGCCCTCTCTGTCAAAGTCATCGGGCAGCTCGTACAGCTGCTACTTTTGTGACGAAATAGTGTGAGTGTGCATAACAGTGTGTAGATGAGTGTAGAAATGGGTGTATAGGTTGGCTGCGTGCGTGCCCCTCTTCGGCGAAGGGTAAAATGTCGGTGCGTTGGTGGGGTCCGTCTATCTGGTGGAATAGTGAACTTTCGCCATCGTTCAGTATCGCCCGTAGCCTTCTTTTATTTCTTACACATAAACACCCTCTATAACAATTGAAAATCGTTCAAAAGAAGGGGTAATATAAAAAAGAAGAATATCTGACAGGCACACTGTGAATAAAGGATTAACCCTCTTCCCCGTGATCCTCGAATCCCTCGCCCTTTTTTTTCTTCATTTTTTTTGTATATTCTCAAATCTCGAAAAAATATCTTCACCACGATTACGTTCCGTTTTCGTTTTTTTTTTGTGATACTTTCTACCTGTTCGTGTGGCAGCTTGAAAAAGCAGTCACATCGGGGTCCTTGCAGATCATCATAAAAATACGTATTGGGACGAAAAGTAGAAGCGAAAAGCTGCAGAGTGGCAGGCCGAGGCGGAAGTGGCATGGCGAGGGCCCCACCACTGCCCAAAGCCGATTTTGTCGCGGGTGGAAAATATAAACTTATGAGAAAAATTGGTTCCGGATCTTTCGGTGTTATTTATCTCGGGATCAACCTCGACAATGGCGAGGTAAGTTTTCTCTCTCCTTTCTTCTTTCCGTTTCACTCCCCTGGACCATTCTCAAATTTCCACTATTTTGGCAATTCCTCGAAAACTGAAAACCGTAAAAAATAAATAAACTCCGTAAGGAATCTCATTTCCTCGGATTGCTCGACCCTACCCTCTTTCTCACGACTATATACGTCGCGTACCCATTAACGTCTCTGTCTCCCTCTCTTCTTCTTCAGCTCCCTCGTTCGTTTTCTCTCTCGAGTATACTTTTTGAAACCTTTTCATTTATTGCTACATCTCACGATCATTGACAATCCGCGATGGGCGACGCATTGATTCCGAATCTGTCGCGGAAAAATGTCGAAATTCTCACTTTTTTCTTCGTGATCTCATGGAACCTGAAAAATCATCATTTCCCTCTACAGCAGCGAAATAGTGACGTCCTCAAATCCCCTAAATCATTACCGTTTCTCACATTGAATGCACCTCTAAAAACCCTTGTCCTTCACTTTTCTATTGTTGCAGGAAGTTGCTGTCAAACTGGAACATAAGAGAGCACTGCATCCGCAACTTTTGTACGAGTACAAAGTGTATAAAATAATAAATGGACTTTACGGGATCCCCCATGTGCGATGGTAATTAATATTCATTATTAACGTACATAGGGAAATATCAGTAGAGTTTCGGAAAACTGAACTCTACATTTAAAAGCTTTATGTCACAACAATCGCACTTGCAAAATTATTACCTCAAACATCAAAAGATCGCTCTAGTCTGCGAGACTTGACTTTGCAATTTTGCTAACTTTAGAGTTTTTATCGTTAGAATGCGAGGTATATTCGCTTTCACGAAGCGATTTTCTGTAGTAATAAAGATTGGTGCACACGTTCATATCGTTAAAAGTATTTTTTTTGTTTGATGGGACTGTTGATAAAGGAAAGTGAATTGTTTTTTTCTCGTAGAAAATAATTTTGTGGAAATATCTGGGTTGCACATGAAAATTTATAAAAAGCACGTAATTATTAGTCAGTGTGGATTTGAGTTTGCAGCTTTTTCTCACGTGAGGCTCTGCTCATTCGAGGCATCCACTCGCTATCCGTTTTAATCTGAACGACTTGTGTTTTCAAGGTGGGGAGAGGAGAGTATTTGGAATTTTCTCGTTATGGATCTCCTGGGGCCGTCGCTCGAAGATCTCTTCACGTTTTGTTCGCGCAAGTTTACCATTAAAACTGTTCTCATGGTAGCCGATCAACTGTTGTCCAGGGTTGAACACCTTCATGACAAACTTCTTATTCATAGAGATATCAAACCCGACAATTTTTTGATGGGCATTGGACGGCAGTGTAACAGGGTACGTGCCATAAAAAAAACAGATCATACGTGAACATGAGTTTATCTCAAAAATATACATTAAAAAAAATTTCGTTACAATTTTCGTTACAATTTCTTACAAAATTCGTTTTTCGGAAGAGAATTCCAGTGAAATCATTTCTGTCCATTCAATGTCTAAATTTATTCGTTGTGTCGTCGTCCCTCAGTTTTTTAAGTTGAGTTGGCGATTAGCTGTGAAAATTAAATGATGTTATTTCGAGGAAACTATTCTTTTCCCACCAAATTGTGGGTTTTTTTTGTTTTAATAAAACTGTTATTTCTTCCAGCAGCTTTATATGATTGACTTTGGTTTGGCTAAAAGGTATAAGAATCCTCGCTGTCGAGAACACATATCGTATCGGGAAAACAAAAATTTAACTGGTACCGCGAGGTACGCGTCGATCAACGCGCACCTCGGTATCGAACAAAGTAGGAGAGACGATATGGAGTCGGTGGGTTACGTTCTCATGTACTTCATGAGAGGATCACTGCCCTGGCAGGGACTTAAAGCTGCCACCAAGAGACAAAAGTACGAAAAAATTAGCGAAAAAAAAATGTCCACGCCTGTCGAAGTTTTGTGCAAGGTAAAGGTCGTTTTTGTTTCTCCACTTTATCAGCTTCCACAGTTTTTCGATTTTCTTATTCTCTCCATACGTCCAGATCCTCAAAAATAAAACAATTTAGCAAGAAAACTAAATTCATCGTTTGGTTTCGACCTCGGCTACCGAAAAACTTCTGCAGTTTTTCAGTTTTCACATTCCCCGCACAAAAATGTTACGAATTAGCATGCAAAGTCAATTATTATTGTTGAAGAAATCTATAAAATTGACAAAACAAGAGTCCGAAGTTTTTGGTTCGTTGTAGAATTTTCTAATATTTCAAGGGTCCAGGGAAATCCACTTTATGTTACGACTAAGTCACGAAATTTGGTTCCAGGACTATCCAGCTGAATTTGCGATGTACCTGGGATACACGAGAAGTCTGCATTTTGAGGAAAGACCCGACTACACGTATTCGCGGATGTTATTCCAGATTCTCTTCCGAACGTTAGGTCTTAAGTATGATTATATGTTTGATTGGACGATACTTAAGCAAAAGGCTGTGCCCGGAGCGGACACCTCGGATCAAAATACACTAGTACCTACGACTCAGACGCAAGTCCAGATGCAGGAACACCAACAACAGCAGCAGCATCACCACCATCACCACCACCACCAACAACAACAACAACAACAACAACAGTATCATTTACAACAACAGCAACAACACCAGCAACATAGCCAGCTGCAACATCAACAGGAGGTCCAATGTTTGACGATAGAAGAACTCCAACCGATGCAAGGTCAGCCAATCTTAGAGCCTGTTAAGCAAACGAGAGGAACCAAAAATTCCGATTAACTTCGTTCTTCTTTATTTATTCCCTTACACGTTTTTCTACCAAAAAACCCCGTTTTCTTGCTATCTTTCTGTCTCATCTCATTTCATTCGTATGATCAATTAATATTTGAACATTTTCTTGTGATCAACGCCGCTAACTCTTTTAATTTTTGTTCCTTATTGGCAAAATTGAAACTGACAAGAGTGGGCTCGCGTATTTTCATTTATGAATTCATTTACGAATCTACCAATGCAAATATCTTTTTCTGGTTCTCTGCAGCCTTTTTTCCTAATCATAATCTATTACTGTACCGAATTTAATAAGATTCTAAAAACTGATTCGAAGATCGACAGTACTACCTTAAAAAGGTTGGATACGTACGACAATATGATAAAAATTTAACAAAATTCGGTGATAACATTCTTTAGAATCAAATACGATGACACAATTCTTTATCCATTTTTCGTCTACATAGTTGAGTAATTTGAGATTACAATGCAAAAGATATACCCATATTTATATCTGAATCCTATGCTTATGCACGTAAACTTTAGTTTTCAATTACTCGAAAACTAAGTAGAAGAAAAATCCTTAAAAAAGTGTGTATTCATATTTAATAGTGAGGAGTATTCTCACCAAATTTTATAAAATTCTAATAATTTCGATTTTTCCTATGCTTTTAACATGGCAACGTTGTTGTGCGTAGCCATCCTTCTTGAGAAATCAAGGGCGCCTGATCCATGGGGGTAACAAAAATAAAATATCAAAATTCGCAATGATTCCTCATGTGGAAGGATTTGTTCATGTCTGTCACAGGAGCACCATAAAGCATACACATCCTCACGTAGGACGCAAGGACAATTCGCATCATAATCGGATATCGAATCATCACAAACCCAACACAAAAGGAACGGATTAAAAAAATATGAAAATGAAGATGGACGAGCCGGAGCGTGTAAAAAATCAAGGAGGGTCAAAAGAATAGCATGCAACGATTTTTACGCACGTTGGGGGTTTGTGAATTGAAAAGGAGTGCAGAAACACTAGTGAAAGGGAAGAATCCTGTATCCGGAAATGAGACAGCAATGATATCAATAAACCCAAGTCACAGTAACAAAAAACACTGAGCAATCGCACGTAAACGCCTTGATTTCCGGATTGCGACGTTATCCCGGGGAGGAAAACAATTGGAAGAAAACACATGAAGAAAGTGAGAGTGTTGTGAGTGAAAACCACGGAGGGATTGATTCTATGAATATATATAAAATTTATATATACATAGGCGCTGAAAACGATAAACTAAAATTATATAAACTACAAAAATAATAGTTTTTTTTTCTTGTGCTCGCGCCAGCAACGAAACTACTGAAACACGTAGGCGATGCATTAAATGCAAGCACACACACAAGAAAATTGTGACGATGAACGGTGGATCGAATTACCAGCGTTTCGGTGTCCCACCCGCGGTACTTAGAATTTCTACTAACTGTTCATCACAATTGTTAAAAAAAAAAGAAAAACATGCAACGATTCGATACGTAAACTCGAACAAACAAAACAAATTCTAGATAAAATGCAGATTTTTACTACATTTTTAATTCCTTTCTATCTCCTCTTTCATCGTTACATATGCAATTCTTTGACACGTTAATGATTAGTAAAGTAAATACCAATTTTTTTTCTCTTTTTGCGCTAAATAATTGTCCTCGCGACTTTGGCACGTGTGTCGGTGATACGACGCCCAGGGCGACTTGTGACTTTATAGAAAAAATTTAGGAACGTATCCTGCCAGGAAGTCAAAGCAAAGGCGTTTTTTGCTATTTGTGTCGAAAATAAAGCGAAAATACGAGCCGACCTTTCGGAAATAGAGTGAGACACGTAAGCGCGAGTGTGTGAGAATGTTTTTTGTGCGTACTCGCATTTTGTACCATCAATTTCTTCGCGAAAACACTTGGACGTGCCCTTTTGCCTCAATTATCATTTACGCTCGTATAGGCGAAGAAAAATATTGTTAATGTCGCTCGAATTCAGCGAGAGGAGAAAGAACAGGGACGTCACTGACTGTTGCTTTCAGAGCCATTTCCCGACCCCTACGCGCGTCTGCGCAATTTCGTTAGCGAATGAAAAGCTTCCCGTTGCGATTTGCGATAATTATCAATTTCGGGATTTTCTATTCAAAGAAAAATGATAAAATTGATCGTTTTATTAGCTAGAGATTGAAACAAGTATGAGATGCGATACGATTATAAAAGTTGGGATATCTCGGCGTTCACGTTTCGTTTTTTTCTTCCAGCCTCTGCAGATCCTTCGCAAATAAAAATAGAATTTTAAATCAATTAAAACAATGACAAATTTGTACAAATTTTTACAACGACTTCCCAAGGTCGGTTTTCACTTTTACGAAGAGATAATATGATACTCGGGGGAGTCGTGGGCCAGCAGACGACAGAGCTGTCCAGAGACTCTACCGAGTTTCCCTATAATATTCTTTCTCATTGATTGGGAATCGAGAACTACGAGAGGATGATTTTCCGAGACTTGGAAACTTTCTTTGCAGGTCTGCCCGTTCGACTTGTCAATTTTTCAATGAATATCTACATCGTGAATCGTGCAAGGTTTTTTGTTCCACGATACTTCGTCGAGTCTCGGAAAAGATGATCGTTCTCATCTTTCCTGCTCTCTAAATTCTCGCGACCGGCCTTGATACCCGCATCAAAAATTCAAAGAAAACAATAAAAAGAAGAAGAACCGAGGGGATTGGAAAAAAATTAGTGAATTATGGGGTTTTGCCGGAAATGCAAAAGTTCGAAGAAAAACTCTACGAAGGAATAAACTACGATGATAACGTGGGCTAAAAGAGTAATAAACGGGGCAATTTCTAGCGATAAATGGAAAAGATAATGAAAAATACGAAGGCGGCGATTGAATAAATAAATGAAAGGAAGATAGAACTAAAAATTATCTAACAAAGTTAACGTACGAAGAAAAAAAGTCGTGGCCGTATGATGTGATACGATGATCTTCTTACCCGCGTGATTGTTTTGAGACGTACGAATGCGTCAGTCCGGCGGAACAATTAAACCGTATCGATTGTAGTTGTATGTAAGAATAATCGAGAAAAAAACGTGTGATCGAATGCGAGCGGAAAAATGTAAACGAATGGGAGAGTGAGAAATCTGCGAAATAAACAAAAAAAAACAAGAGCGTGTAATTATTAAGTTATAATTGATTAATAAATAAAAACAGAAGTTAACGACAGTCGTCAGGACGTTGTTTGTTCCTTTTTATTTCCATTTTTCAAAAGAAATATTCTTCGAGTTGTTTGAAAAGTTCGTCATTTTCTATTATTTTTTCACTCCATAAGACAAAAACATTCTTTAAAATTGATACAATTAGTCGTTTCAAGAGGCTTCATACGTCAACATGACAAAAATATAATAAAATTTGGTGATAATATTCTTTAAGTCCTATTCATGAGTCCTATGCTCATGCATGTAACTCTTGTGTTCAATAACTCGAAAACTATGTAGAAGAAAAATCTTGAAAAATTTGTATTTTAATATTTAATACCCAAGAGTAAGCTCATCAAATTTCATTAAATTTTAATCATTTCGAATTTTCCTATGCTTTTAACATGGCAACACTGTTGTGTGTAACCATGCTCTTCAAAACTCAGGGCAAAGCTCCGAACGACCGGACTCTGAAGATGATTTTTCTTGCAGTCGATGGAGCTGGGAAAAAAATAACTTCTTATATGTTATTTTGTGTTAATAATGAATCGTTTGAGTGTTTAATTCCACCAGCACTTACGGCTTTATTTTATTAAACATTTCTTTAGTATACATGGGTTAATGAATTCTTACGAAAGTGCTGTTTATCTCGTGTGTCTTCTCCGAATAAATAGTTGAATCTTAAACTGAATAGTTTACAGCGATGAAGATTTCTGCGATATTATTTGCTCTCGTAATATACTATGTAAGTTTTCTTGTGCAGAAGCCTCGGTCCTCGTCGCCATGATAACTCTCGAAAACAGTTGATCAACCGCAGCATTAATGATTACAATCAAAAGATATAAAAGGCTAGCGACTGTCACGGTCTCTCCGAGAGAATTTAAAGTTCGCTCCTCGGTTCTTCGATCTTGACGCTTAAAATAATATCACCACTCGGTCGGAGCGCTGTCAATATAAAAAAACCAAAAAAAATCAAACGAAAAAATCATATTCGATATTTCCGATGAGGCAGTCTAGCAGCGACGGTGTACCAAGTCATCGTGCCGTAGCCAATTTCAATCGCGATAACATGTATAAAAAACAAAAAATACTAATCCGGCTACCCATTGATTACTGAACTTTCCAGGGCTCTTTTTCGATTCGAAATTATGATTTAGGACAGAAAACCGATCGATCAGTTGTGGCCAATCATTTTCATTAAGGAAAAATTATAAATAAATTGAAGAAGAAATTATTGACGAAATTGAGTGAAATTATCGTTTCTTAGGCGCGTATCGAGCTGGAAAGTCTTCATCGATGTAATGGGAGGTTTGAGAATTAATTACAAGCGTTTAACGCAAATGAACGAAATCAAAGGAGCCGTTTAAAAATCGCCTGTAACATCGATCGAACGAAACTCGAGGTGTCTTTTTTGACGCAAGTCTGTTTAATGTACAAGTTAATAGCTCAGAAGCGTGTGAATTTTCCTTAAATCGTCGGTGCCGACGTTGATCGATTGCGTTTTGTTATCGATATTTTTGCAGGGAATACTGATTTCTGCTGCCATTATTTTGTTGTTGGATCGTAGAGCAGCTGCCATTTCACGGCTTAGGAATATCGCGAAATCCGCTTCAGCCCGGCCGCCGGCTGTTCTTCTCACCGTCTCCTCTCTGACCGCGTCCTGTGTGGAGAAAGAAAATTGAAAAGATTGTACAACGAACCTGGAAAACGAGAGAATTTTTTTTTTTGTTGATTGAGGCTTTTCTTACTGTCAATTTTTCGGCTTTGTCTTGCAGTTGCTTGATGGTTAGTTGACGTTCCAGTAATTGATAAGCCAGTAACGCTTTGTCTAATTTGGGTTCTTCGCTGGTGATTAATTTGCACTTGCGGAGATCGGGTATCGTGGGGTTGATCATCACCTTGTGAATTTCCTTTTGGGAACACAAAACAAGAGAAAAAATAAACGTTTGTTGAGAAACACCGAAAGTAATGTTTGTCGGTTGCATTTGAGAATTTTGGTTTTTTTTGGAATTGTGAATAAAAATCTTTACCTCGAGAAGTTTGCCTCGTTGCTTTTGCAACTCGTCGAGCTTAGCATCAGCTCGTTTCCCGTACGACAAATCCGGCAATGGTTGCAAGGAATTGAGTTTGTTTCTAAGATCATTGGCCAGGAGTTTGCGCTTTTGGCGATGCTCGGAATTAAGAGCCTCCTTGAGAGCGCTGATCTCATGGTTTAGAAGCCTGTTCTCGAAACTCGAATGTGAGAAATCTGACGAAGTACCGTTCGATGGAATCGAGGTAGAACTGTCGGTGCTTGGCAAGGCCGAGCCCGGACCCGTTGGCGTCATCGATGTTTTTTTGCCAAATGTTTTCAACTTCTCCTTCAATTGTCCTCGCTCGGACTCAAGGCTTTCGATGTCCGTTTGCAAATGGTCCATGGTTTCCTCAAATTCTTTTTCCTGCGGAACATTTTGTACGATGAAAAATAAAGCATTCTAAAAAATTTTCGTTTTGCTTCTTTATAGAGAAAGCTATGTAACGGTGAAATTTTCTCTGGCCAGATTTTAATTTCAATGTGCTTAAAATGTGTTAAAACATCGAAAAATCATATCTAGGAAAAAAGTTCGGATGTGAGTGCGTGTGTGTGCATGTGTGTATTTTATGGCACTAGAAAATTCAAGCGTTCATAACTCGAGAATGGTTTCAGCTACTGGGCTCCCGTTTCACACACATGTTAATCCATACAAGCTCTTCATTCTTTGAGAATTTTGTTGGGATTTCTAGAAAAATCCGAATTGTACAGCTTTTTGAAATTTTCAAAAAAAAGCTGTCGACCCTCTAATTTCCGCAAATTTTCGGATTCATTGCAACTTTTTTTTTTATAAATATAGTATCATAATGAGAAAGTTGGTGTTGAATTTGGGAAACAACGGTCGAACGGTTCAAATCTCATGATCTTTCGAATTTTACGAAAAACTGAGATTTTTGAAAAATCGTACAAACGCATTAATTTCGGCAAATTTTAGAAAATATTGTGTGTGGCTTCGTACTTCCTCTTTACTCCCTAGAAAAGTTGTCCGAATTCTATCATTTGAATGCAAATAGAACAAACACTGCAAGTTGAAATTTGCAAATTGTTTCCTCAAGATGCTCAAGATGCACGAAGCTCAAAACTTCCTCTATGAGGAAGCCAAAATAAAAAATACAGCTCCCTCATAGAGGGAGATTTGAGCATCGTGTTTTCTTGTCCGTTGAGGCGCAACAGAGAATTTCTCAATCGTATTACACGAAAGAATGGAAAAAGTAAAAATGCGTACTTTGCGTTTGAGTTGATTCTGCGCCTCCTCCAATTTCCTCTTGAGTTTATCAACGTCAAGTTCATGTTCGCGTTGCTGGTGGGTCAAGCGTTTTTCAGCGAGATCTCGTCGGAGCACCATTTCCGAAAGCTCTTCCTGTTTTTCGCGCAGGGCGATGCGACACTCTCGGATGTCGCTGTCTCTGGTTTCGAGTTTTCTCGCCAAAATTTTCGTCTCTTCGGATTCTTTGATCGCGGCTTGTGCTCTGATGAGAATTGGAGTAATGGATTCGTTGTCGGTGGAGCCTGTTTGCGCGACGGGTTGCTGTCCTGCAATCGCGAGTTCGTTTTCGCACTCGGCCATTTTTTGGGCCAAATTTGCCGCCATTTGTTGGATAACAGCGAGACTCGATTTGATGGTAGCAACTGGACCGAGATCTTCGGTGTCGTAAATACGTTCGCTCGAGATAGCGGCCATTTCTTTCAGTTTATTTGCACTCAGGCCAGTATCGACGTCTGCAAAAAAAAGCGAAAAAATCTGATTATTTCTCGGCTCATGAAGCTTCAGGGGGTCTCCGAGACCCAGAAACACTTTGCAGACATTGAAAACAAGCGCAGTTATATTCAATTGGAAATTATGATTCGGCCCGGGTCAATATGACCCAGCGCCAACAAAAAAAGGCTAAAATGACACGATGACAATACCGCCGTTTGCTGTGCTTGCTTGTAACGCGCTTTTTAGCAGATCCTGCAGCGTTTTCGTTATTTTAACGGAATGTTGATAACAATTGGTAAATTGTTCGGCCCAATCTTTTTCCAGGCCAAGATTCGTTCCCGGGCCCGATGAATTTGTTATTTGGTCTCTCGGGACGCGTCTTCGTGCAGAGTTCAAGTGTTGCTGTATAACCTCGCAAGTCGTTTCAGCGTGTTGGCAGAGCAATCCTAAAGAAATCATTCAAACAGTAAAATTTCGTTTCCTACAATTCCTTTTCCTACAATTTTAAATTAAAAATGAAGTTTTTTTCTATAACAAACAGGATTGCGAGCGCGAAAGGAATAGTGGAATTTTCGAAACTGAATATTTGCGACACGGTTTGACCAATTAAAAAAGCTCCTGTCTGCGGATTTGCGCCATCTTTCCGTGTCCGCTGACGGAGCCTTTTTTTGATTAGTCAAACGACTGTGGAGAATTTCCATTTCGAAAATTCGAGGTGAGGTTCGGTGACTGATCCACTGAAAGAAAAATTTCATACCAATGTCGCCGCCTTCTCCGTTCAGAAGCGTTTTGACAGCAGTGGCTTCGGTCGTGATAGCGTCGCAAGCGCTTCCAAGGGACCTCGTGCCATTGACGACCATGCGAGCTTGATTAGCGATTGTGCTTTCGCAGAAAAGAACTGTAAACATCGTAGAGAAGTACGCTGAACATTTTTCCAAAGCATCCATCGGCACGTTCTCATCGAGCTGATCTTTTTTCGCGAGATGAATCAGCGAATCGAGTGCTTTTTCTTGTGCAGCCATTTCCGGATAAGTTGCGCCGACTTTGAGCAACATATCGGGCGAACAAACATTTAGAGCCGATTCGAAACATCCCAGAGCTGTTTGTAGAGCGTACATGTGTCCGCATAGACGAGACCTGAACGCGTATTGCGCCACGGAATGTCCTTTCAATACCGTGGATCTAAAAAGGTCGGAAAAAATGTTTACGTTTTGTATTCAAATCTGTAATTTTTTCCGCTGTAATTTGTTGCAAAAAAAAAACGCCAAATGGCGACAGAGTCGCGGTTTCTTGCTGTAACTTTTTTCAACAAGATTCCTCGAAGCGAGAAAGAAGAAAAATAATTTTAGGCATGAAAAAAGGCGGAAAAATACCTGTCGATTTTTTCGATGGCTCGATATTTGTCCTTAACTTGAGAAATGAGAATTTCCGTTTTGTGGATCATCCTCGGTATGAGTAGCAGGGTCGTAATTGCGTCGTGATCTCCACCGCGAACCAGGAACGTGGGAGGCATGAAGGATAACAAATAGCGAACGTGCAATCGTGCCTCTTCGGTGTCGAGTCGTCGAAGCTCAAGGTCGACGGCCTTGGTTTGTGCTCTGGTTTCGGCAAAGGTTTTCTGGAAATCGAGAATCTCTGCGAGCTGCTGTTCCGCGCCGCGTTCTCCGATTTTAGTCGTTTCGGTCGATTGAACTCGCGTCTGTAACTGCAAACATTGCTCCTGCAATTGCATCGTCAGCTCCCGGAATTTCGTTATCGTCGATTCACGGTCCGCCAGAGTCTCCAGGGCTGCGTCACGATGCCGTTGCGCGTCACGCGCTGACCCCAGCGCCAAATCCAACTCCTCACGCAATTCCAGCTCCAATTCTTTCGAGGATTCGGCCAGTTGGTCAGACATATCCTAAGCGAAATATCAAGAATTCAAAAGCCATATAGAAGTCGAACATTTTTTCAATTTTCGCAAAATCACCAGATTTAGCGAGTTTTCAAGTTTCGATCGAAAATAAAAAGAACGTACCTGTAAGGCTTCTAAATCGGCTACAGCCTCTTCCAGCTCAGCAACTTTTTCTTCCAGAACCATTTTTCGCTCGCCAAGCATTTCTACCATTTCTTCAGCACCGAGAGCCGCATCGACCTGTGAGAAAAATTAATATTCACAAATAAACAGAACGAATATAAAAAAAAACTCAAATAAGTTTACAAAAAACAAATTTCATTGGGTCACGTACTTGTTCCTGCAAGTCGGCAATCTGATGTTCCATCTCCTCGACACGGACGGACAATTTTTCTTTGGTCCGTCCGAGCTCAAGAATCTCCGATTTTTTCTGATCCAAATCTTTCTGAAGTTTTTGAAATTCGTGTTTCTCGTGAGCCGATAAATCTCGCATCTTGACAAGGGTCTCTCGCAACCGACTGTTTTGCTGCTCGAGTTGTTTGATCTCGTAGGTTGACGGTCCAGTTCCACCACCGGAAACGCTACTCGTTCCACTGGCCTATCATTTAAAAATTCATATAAAAGGTACAAATGAAAATGGTCGTGAAAGATTTGACTGGAAAGGAAATTTTACCCTTTCTGACATCTCTGTCCGCAAAATTTCCAAGTCCAACGTCATCTCCTCGAGTTTTTCTTTGAGTTGATCGAGCTCGATTTGCAGAGTTTCAGCTTTTTCCTCGGCCATTTCCTTGTCAAGGGTCGCCATTTCAACGGTCTCAGCTAAATCGGCCATTTCGTCTTGATAAATTCCACGAGCGAGCTGTGCTTCGCGAGCCTCTTGTCTCGCACGTTGAACTTCTCTCTGCAAACTTGCCTGTCGAGGTTTTCAGAGAGTTTTAAATTTGATAGTCGTCATCACAATAAACGAACGATTTTCCATTATGTTTTTTTTTAATTCCAGGATCGAACTTACTTGACTCTCCATAACTTTGGATTTGAATTCCAACAGTTGTTCGACCTGGAGCTTCGTTTTTTCGAACTCTTTCATTCGTTCCTTGTCCTGTAACCGTTTGATCCTGAGTGTTTCGACTTTTTCCGTTAAATCGACAACCTGCAATGAAATGGCATGAAAAAAAATTCTCTCTGTAGGGAAATTCCATTGAATCGCGATCCGAATGATATTTTTCCAGACCTGGGACTTCAAGTTGTCATTTTCCTGAGCCAGCTGCATGTGTGTGAGTTTTTCCTCCAAATTGGCGCTGTTGACTGTGCTGGCTGACAAGGACCCAGCGATTGCTTGTCCCGGGACAAAGTTTGGCTTGAGAGTTTCCACGAAGCCGGTCTACGATGGAGAATCGAGAGAGAAAAATAAAATCCTGTGATGATTATCCTCGACCCAACGTTACCAAGTGTTTTTCTTACCATTATCGTTGTGCATTAAAAGAAACTATGAAATATCATCGAATAATAAATTGTAAATGATAAAAAAAATACATGCTCCATTAATCTAAATGCAAAGTACGATGATGAAAAAGAAAACACTTTGTAACATTCCTGGCTCTCTCGGAGCTCCTATTATCACAGTATCGAGTTTTCGTTAGGCTTCCGTTAACGTCGAGCTTATAAAAAGTCGGATTAAATCGAGCAGGAACCAAAAGCTACACCCAACTCTGTTATAACTATAGCGAATTCAATTCTCCAATTTGCATCGACATTATTTCATGTATTTTGCTTAAAAATGGATCAAACTACTTCGGTGATGCTGCAAGTAATTTAGTATCGGTTAGTCGGTTGTAATTATTGTTTCAACCCATACACAGGGCGTTGAGGCAACTTTCGTAAATGTTAAAAAGTAGAAATTGAGAAAACCGACTGCTGGTCCTAACGACGTAATTTCAAAGGAACACTAAGGTGTCAGAATCGAGTGAGAAAATAGACTCGTTCGTGTTATCGCAAGCAACGACGTTAGAAAACTATGATAAATTCGCACGCTTCTCAGATAATATGTTAACGAGAAATTTCATTAGTGGGGAAACGTGAGAAAGTGATTGACGAATACAAACATTACAAATTATGATTTTAGTCATTTTCGCTATTTTTTTTCTACATCTCTTAATTTTGTTATTAGCATGAGCATTTGATTACATATTATTGTTGTTACCAAGCAACGATCGAATAGCAAAAATCAATCGAAGAAGCGAACGGTGATATGAGGGATTTCGGGGATGATGGATGATCGATGGCTCGTGTCAGACTCCCTTCAAGCTAAGTAGAAAAAACAACATGTTCGTTTTTCGTTCTTTTAACCCATTCACAGCAATTACAATTATCAACAAAAGTGTTAAAGTTGTTTTTAATGTACACTATTTTTTCACTGTTTCGAGGATGAAAGTAGTTTTGTGTTATGATTACTATGAGAACAAACAACTAGTATGATGAAGTAACTGTTTTACAAGAGTTGCTCTTTTTGTTAGAGCGTGATAGTATTTATAGAAATTTCCAGGATCACCGCGAATGGTAATCGTTGGAAACTCGAGTAGAGCACCGAATTTCGAGTCAAAATTTTCGATAATCATTTTTTCATGAGGTTCCTGCTCGTCGAGATATTAATTATGGGTAGTTCGAGGATTCCTGTTGATTTGCGGTGGAACGCTCGGAGATGAAGCAATAATGCACAGAACCAAGTTTGTAGAGCATCGAATTTTCTATGGAAAAGCTCCTGAGAAAGTTCTTCTATCTCTGACGGTTTACCTCTGAGAGCGCAACGGAACGATGTTGAATTTTCGAGAGGATGTTTTTGCACTGTTGTTTCGTTTCGTTCTCAGACCTGAACTGTTGGAGATGGGAAAATACCGCCCAATGCTTTTTTGTATGAAATTCCATGCTCTACAATTTTGGTCCTATTGATTTTTCCTCCATCTCTCACTATTTCCGCAGCAATCTCGATAAAAGGAAGCTGTCTCTTTTACTTTGAGAATCAATATCTAGCGAACCGAAAAAAAATATTATGCAATTTTTTTACTGCAAATTTGGTCGGTATTCGAGTCACGGGTATCACCATTCGTTGTAGGACACCCTGTTAATTTATTTACGTAAAGATATATATAAGTGTATATGATTTTAAAGAAAAACTGAAATATTACATTAATGAGTATTAATTACATTATTGCGATCATCTTGGGCCTTTGGCTTTTTGCCGGGAGGCGAGCTCGTGCTAGGGGTTTTCTGAAACACGTACGTGCATTCCCATATGAATTCCCACATTTCAAACATTACACTTAATTCTCATAGATTTTCCTCACAAATTCCCACTCCTTTGTTTCTCACTCTTTATTGAGCAAATATTGTCAATCCTCATTTTTATTTTTTTTCATTCGCTTTCGTATTATCCAGTTGGGATCATCCCGTCGCCTTTCGTTCGAGCTTTTGCATTCCAACAGAACCTGGAGCGTCGATACTCGACAGGCATTTATCGTGTAACATGAAATAACGAGTAGAAAAAAATTCACTTGATAATTTCGAACGAAATCATGAAAAATTGACAATTCGTCGATAAACAATAATTGGTTGAACTTTAAAAACTTTTTAGAATTGATTTTCGAGGTGTAGTGATTTGGAAATGTTGAATGATCGAATAACTTGAAAAATTCGTTTCATGCTATTCATTCAGCGGAAAGCTCAGTCAAAGTATAAATAATATCGACGGTTTTGTTTGTCTCAAATGTTTCATTCTATTTCTACGCATTTAGAGTTTTCATTTTTTGCTCGTTCAGCAGGGAAGATACAAGTCCCAAAGGAACATTTATTTTTCCATCAAATATAATACTTGAGCTAACGTAACCAACCCGAAATGTGAAATACTCGAAGGCTCTTAAATGAGGAACATTCCGAAAACAAGAAATTAACAGTTTTTTTGTTACCTCTACGAAGGATGCGCGTTTGGTTGAGGTTGGCGCAGGAATTTGAGATTCGCCACTGTCCTTTCGATCGTGAGGCGAACCCGTGAGGTTCTCGATGCTGGGAGCACTCAGTTGGGTTCTGCTACCAGCCAGTGAAAGCCGAGAGCTGTACGAGATTCGAAATTGGAAAAAAAATATTTTTTTAAATCGCCCAAAGGGTACAGCTCGGGAATCGATGACCTTGAAATATATTTTTGGCAACATTTTGCAAGCAATTTCTTCATGTGCACATTCAAATAAAGATTTTCGGTAGAATTGTGAATTTTCACTGTTTTTTTTTGCTATTCACGTGCGACTAATTTTCAAAAACTTGACGTGACATTCTGGAAAGCGAGAATTTTCGGTTTTTTTTCTTGTAATTCATAATTGCCTATTCCCAACGTGTCTATCTCAACATTTCACCGTATGAAAACGTTCTAAGCACAACAACGGATACATTTGCAATGAATACGAGTTCAAGGTGGAAAAATGTTGGCATTTCATTTTATGAGTTGAATGGAATGATGCAAACGTTGGAAAGGAATGTATCAAGCATATCACACAATTAAGGCGATCGATCAGTAGCCCGAGTGCGAAATAATTGACCAAAAATTTAAAAAAAAACAACTTTGGGTTTATATTTTTCTTGAAATTCAAGCCGTGTCGTATAAAAAACATGCAGCAGGACTTTTGGTGATAACAAAACCGATGGATCGCCTTAAACAATGTCCAGGATGAGAATAAACCATTGATACTATGTCCCGTTTGGGGAAAAATCTAAATACAATATTTTATCCAAAAACCTTACCCAGACAGCTTATCCGACTGTTGCCGTGTTACTTGCGCAGGGGATGTTTTTCTTCTAACGCTTGTTTTACGAGCAGCATATACATATGGATTAATTATGTATCATTCAAACGTAAAAATCAAAAAACTCAACTGATACAGCGGAGAGAAAGAGAGAAAAAGTGTAAAGAAAGAGAAAGTCCATGTAATGATAATGAAATCTCGAAACTTACGCCGTTGGTTCGTTCCTCCTGCGCACGCTCATGCTGCGTACGGCGTTCGGAGATAAACATAGACATCGGTTAGTTTCGAATGATCGTGAAAGAATGAGCTAATGGGAAATACTACAATTTAGTAATCGGCAAAAGATTTGACACGCCGAAAAGTGATAATTTCTCACAACCTTCTTCAGATTTTCCTCGATCGACTGAATCAATGTTACGTTCCATAGAATTTGACCCAACGAATAAAGAATAGCTGAAGACATTTCGTTCACACTTTATTTCTGTGACACAGAATTTTGAGGAGATTTTAATTTTGTAGAAAATGGCAAATATGAAAAATGAAATCTGGAAACTTTTCACCCTGCTAGGAAAACTTATGGCTACATGTTTAGGGTTAAATATGATTCTTCATGCTTAATTAACGATCGGAAAGATTATCACCTGTTGAGACGACTGCGGGCTCTGGCAGCTCCGCTATCATCGGGCGTCGTCGCGCTGCTACCTGCGGACGACGGACTCGTCGGATCTGGCCTGTTGCCAGCATCGTCGAGCAAAATGAGTTGCGTCTGTCGCACGAACATTCCATAGTTCTCTTGACACTGGGGAAATTTCGATTTTTCGATAATTCTCATGCACGAGAATGGTTCAATTCGATGGATTTGAAAAAATGTTAAAATTTCGATAGGAATATGGACTTTCGCCTATTTTTGTTACGATTGTGTTCTGGCTTGATTGAACGTCGTCCTGGCCGGTCGTGAGGTGGAAAAAAAAATTGGAACATCTCGCTGGGAATTGTTGAATTTTCATTTGATTGAAAGATTCGGAACTGACTTTTTTTCGATTATTTAAAGCTATACAAGTGAAATTTGAAGTGGGGCAAGTAGAATGGTTGCAAAAAGGTGTAATAGCGTTAAGATTTTTAGGAAATATACGAGGGCTCCGATAGAATCACTTGGTGCTTTGCCAATTTGTCAAATGACATAGAGGTTTTCAGTTTCTCGAAGTAAACATTGCAAGCTGTCGTTGTCGCTTACCTTGAAGTATGACTGTCCCTTAATCGTGCCATTATTCTTGCCTTTTGGTTCGTCGAGAATAACGCCAATCCATTTGCCAGTAGCAAAAGTCGGATGTCCGATATAAGCGATCGAACCTTGACATTCTTTGCCCGTTATTTCTACTCGCTGTCCAATTTTCAATGACATTTTGTTCACTTAGCTCGAAACTTCATTAGGATCTCTGACGATCAGCTGTCAGTTTCCGGAATGTCGCCATATTGAATTTTTACAGTAGGAAAGAAGGACGCGCTGCACACGGCATTTTTGCGAAGCCCAAATTTCCCTCACAGGTGGGGTAATTGCGGCTTTTCAGCCGAAATTTTCGACCCCTAGCTTGACAATAATTGGTACCGCCCGGAGATGAATAGGGAGATTCCCAATGCTACAGGGCTCAGATGGTTCCTACACAGCGTCGCTTTTTCGTAGCGGCCAACTAGTGAAGCTGCCGTAGATGTTTTTCTGCTCGGTCGCGCTTGCAGAAGCCCGATCTGCTCGACAGAGAACTGGCACATGTATATATTATGCTGCGTAACATGTAAATATTACGACATATAAAACAGAGCATGCTACCTATCATCTCCCGTGATATCTTGGACAGGATAAACGGAAATAGAGAAAATAATTTGGAAACATAAAAGGAAAATAAAAATCAGGGATACAGACAAATAGAGAACTATTGTTCAAATGTAAGAAACAGGTTAAACTACAAAATTATACGATGGAAAACTCTATTCTTTCAAGTGTTTCTGATAAACGTCGACCATGTTTCGCTATAAGTTGGCACCGCCAAAAAAAAATATTCGCTCAATTGTAATTTTTCCAACGCCATATGTAGGAACGACTCAAGCCCTATAGCGTTGGAGATCTCCCTATTCATCTCTGGTACCGCAGACAATCGACGCGGGTTTGTGATAAGATATCATCGCGCGAAGATATTTTTCAATATTTTATTTCGGAATATATTTTACAGATTTTCATTACGACGCGATTGAATTTTTAAAAGTGTTTGTGAATGCGTGACAAATGAGTTTGATGAAGAATTCTTTGCTGTGTTCGAATTTTATCGAATATTTTTGACTTGCGTATATGTGGCTGTGGTGAGTGAATTTTACAATATTAAGAGCGCGGGTTAAAACTGCAAAAAAAATGAAACTGTTTATGTGTACGAAAGGCTGGTAGCGTATCGAATGAATATAACCTATTCGAACATAAAACGCAGTTTTTTCCGCCTTTTTGTATGAGATCGTTTTCCCTTCCGAGGATTCAAAATAATATGCAACCAGCATGGTCGCGAAAACTTGAATATTATTTTTTATGTTACACGAGTCGGTTATTTACATTTCCTGACATCCCAATCAAGTGTTGCACTAAAATATTCATTATTATTGGCTGCGAAAAAAGCATGAACTCGAGCATATAAAGGAAACATCACGACGATAAGCCGTCGTTTTAGAGGTCGAAAATGATTAACTAAAGGTCAACTTCATCTCTTGACAAGTAACCTCTGCTGGTTCTGATTTTCCTCCGTCACTTCACGAAGGTTGTTTTTTTTATTGTCCAAACAAGAAGGGATCGTTGAGATGGTAGTGAAAAGCAAATGGAATAACATATGTGTTGACCTTTAAGCACGTACTTTCTTTTCAGATACATGTTTTATATCGTAAAATTTGCAAGTTTTTTTCGCGTAATTGTTACATCGAAAGAGGCGGATCAGAGTTACATTTTTTCTTCTTAACCTCACTTATAAGGACGATTATCGTTGTGAACTGATGCTTAACCACAAAAATGACTTGCGTTACTGCATTTCGATGAGTACATTTTACAAATGCATTACAACGCCATGTAAGCTGAAAATAAAAAAGAAATCAAGACTTCGCGATCGCAGCGTTCTCGCATGATGGAACGACCGATTTGTACACATATGCGATGCACTAGGCCGTGCTCACAAACGGGGTCTGAAGGACCCATGTGAGGTTTTGATTCGTGTTTTATAAATATATTCGAACGATTTCGCACGGCAATCGGAGTCTCCCAGACTTGCTGTCGACACAATAGACAGCAGCAATTAAGGAGGTTGGATCACGACTATACAATGTTGTCATGCTAAACCAGGTTAAAAACATAAAAAGTTTTAAAAAAATGAGAATTCAACAAAATTTGGTAAATACATTCTTCGACAATATATACGGTGATTCAATTTTTTTCATATTCTTTTATGACATAGTACTCCAGTTATTGGGCACTAAAGTTCACGTGTAGAAGCATAGAGTTTATTGCATTTATTCAGGTATACATCTCGCGCATAAGAACTTGGATTTAACTCTCAATCATTCGATAACCATGTGATGGAAAATTTCGAAAAAATTTGTGTTTGTATATTTGATGACAAAGAATATTGTCAGCAAATTAGAAAAATTCTCATTATTTTAATTTGGCGATCCAACCTCCTTGAAAACCGTCAAATTTTCAACTTTACGGTGTAACATGGAGAAGCAAAGTTATTTTTAGAACTTAGCCCGAACGCCACATGGCGCCACACTCCGTCACTCAAACATTTTCCTCCACAAGGTTACTCGGTTGCAGCGAATCGGGCAAACAATTCACAATGTCGAACCCGAACGCCAATTGTCAGTCATTTTAAGTCCTAGAATTCTGCTATCGTACCGTCTCATTACGCAAAACCAGACGGTTCCGATGACGTCTCATAACTTGTTTGTAAACAGTCGCGGGGATATATCGTGGAGATAGTTTTTTTTTCTCCCCGCTTTCGTTTCGTTTCGCGTGTTTTTATATAATGGTCACACACATGATTACGTCGATCAAATATCACTTTGTCGTTTCATCAAGCCGCGAATTCGCTAATAATTATTCCAGTCCTCGGTGGCACCGAGTTATCACACTTTCATCCCTGCGCATGAGATTCTTTAGTCCTCCAATTTTTCGAGCCTGCAAATTGCCTCCTGTCAGCCAAAGCGTTCGAGGTCGCTCGCGGCACGTTTTTGAAGCATTTTCGACAGGTCAACCGCCAAAACGCCAATCTGAAGTCTGCCGAGTAGAAAGCGTAGATGAAAGGATTTATGGCGGAGTTGATCCAACCTATAAAAACGAAAAAGTCGTTAGAAACGTCAATTCGAATAGTTTTTTTTTTATGTTTCCGTCCACGTGACTCTCGAATTTGGATTTACGACTTGAACATTTAATCCGTCGCAACTTTATTGAATTAGAATTTTACAAGTTGCCAATTCGAATGATACCATTTTCTAAAAGACAAAAGCAAAACTGAGTTCCCTGGCCTAGTCAAGTTACCAAATATTGAGATTGCTGCAAAGTTCGTAAATAAGAATTTCCCACACTGTTTGATCGATCGGAATAAAAAGGTTTCAGCCTCTTTGGGTATTTTCCCACATGAGTTGAAGGAATTAAATTTTCCTTCCTGCGTAAAAATAAACAAAATAGTCGGTCGAGTGTAGAAGTGTAATTGATTTTTTAGGGAGGCTGGCTACATACGACAATACGATAAGAATTTAATAAAATTCGGTGATGATATTTTTTAGCGTCAAATACGATGACACAATTTTTTTTTTTAATTTTTCGTCTACACAGTTGTCGAATATTTTCATATTACAAGACGCAAAAGATATAGTTATATATATCGGAATCTTATGCTTATGCATGTATACTCTGGTGTTCGATTACTCGAAAACTATGTAGAAGAAAAATCTTTAAAAAATTTGTATTTTTATATTTAATACTGGAGAGTATACTCTCCAAATTGTATAAAATCCTGATCATTGCGATTTTTCCTATGCTTTCAACACTGTTATGTGTAGCCACCCTCCTGAACAATATCGAATGATTGTACGTACCAAGCCACGTGAGTGCCGACATGAGGCTGTCCGGGGGTACAACCGGTATGAATGGTGTAGCAAGATAAAGTACGAAGAATGGCAGCCAGCAAGCGATAAAGCCCCCCACAACAACAGCTAGAGTTCCAGCAGTTTTGGTTTCTCTGGTAACGCGATTGATGGAGCTCTGATGGCTGCCGCGTGGTTGTTGATTTCTAGATGGAACGGCGAGAAGAGTTTTTTTACCAGAAGAGCCAGCAGATGGGGCAGATGTTGTCAAATCGGTGGGAAGTGCTCGTTCAGCGATTTTTTCGCTGGAAGAGCCTGGGCCGATGTCCGAAACGCTCGAAAGTTCTTCCGAGCGTTTACTCGTTGTCGCTGCTTGTGTGAAGCAACTTTTGGACCTTTCTCGACTGATGGCGACCGGGGTTCTGCCACGATGCGAACCATAATCGTTCTGAGCGTCCGCAGAGCCTTGAAGACTTTTGTGCCGCCGCGCAATGACGCAAGATATTCGCGCATAAACGTAAATCATTACCAACATGGGCATGAAAAAGGATCCCATTGATGAGAAGACGACGTACGAGCTGTCCATATTGTACCCACATTTTTCACGATCTCGATTGGTCGCCCTCGGAAAACAACCTAACAACGGTGGACTCGTTATTATACCCGCGAGAATCCATACTACTACGATCATTAGCCCAGCCAGTCTTTTACTCCGACGTCGCCGACTGTAAACCAGTGGTTGTGTAACTGCCAGGTACCTGGAACATCAACGATTTTTCGTAACATTGATTAATTGTTTCAGCAAATAATGAAACTTCGCAATGAAGAGTCTCTAAGGATGTCAAAGTTCCTAAGGACTAATGACTTTGATATCGGACCGTAAAGTTGTACTAATCCATCAGATGACGTGACTGTGATGAAATATCGAATGCACCTTTTTAGCCGATTTGGATTTTTCCACTCTATGCCAACACGAGCCAATCCTTGAATGAGGTTAATTAGAAACTTTGCATATTAACGCAATCACTTGGAAAGGAAGCGCAAATTGCAAGTAAATGGATGGAGGATAGGGAAAGAAAGGAGAAAAGAACAAGGCCAAAGACAAGAATAATGGGACGAATGCAGAGATACGCGAACGGGACGCCATTCGTTCACGGCTCCTCGTAATCCCGTTACGTAAACGTGACTCGGTTACGAAGCATAAAGTCAGTCCTGACATAAAATGTGTACGATGGTGAACGACGAGGAATGTGAGCGAGCGCGCCGAAACTAAATTGACCAAAGAAGAACTTGCAGAAAACTTAGTCACACGGAGCGTTTTTTTTCTCATACTTTATAAACTTACCTGTCTATCGATATCGCGCACAAGGAAAGAATGCTCGCCGTGCACAGTAGAACATCCAATGACACCCAGGAATCGCAAAGAATCTCACCCAGGGTCCATATTCCGCCATTTATCTGTAAATCCATTAAAACCGGGTTATACACTCTGGGTATCAGAGACCCAAGCAGGCGCAGATCTCGAAAGATACAAAGTAAGGAAACTGCAATTGCATGGAAGGAAGTCTATTAGAATTTAGTTGTAAATGATTTGAATCACCTGGGTCAGAATTACCCAATGGTATCCCGGGGTTTTCCATATCCCCTATCAGCTCTATAGTCCAATCAATAGCAGTAACGGAATCCAATGGCGATACAAAGAATATCGAGTAACACGAACGACAACAAGCATTCATCAGACTCTGACAGCGACATCAGTAACACGAGCTTTTGTCAGCATCACGTTATTTCATAACGTGTAGCATTGATAAACTATATGCAGTCGTAAAGCAGATCGATAACAATCTGATTACCGCGTGATCGAAAATCTCTGACGAATCGTGTACATACATCAACATTTGTTGCTGGATTTACGCGTATATGCAGAAAACGAAGGCACGAAGTCCGCTATTCGACATTCACTGAAGATAATTCGAGCGTTAAATACCTATAGCACGGGTGGATCGATGAGTAATTATAGCTAGTGGGAAGTATGCGGGCGTATAACCACGGTGTATTACACTATATCGTAGGAAATCAATTGATCAGGCCAGTGATTCGAGAACGCTCATGAACGAACACGTAAACAAAAATAAAGTATGCCCTCTGTAAAATACTTGGACGGAAGTGGTTGGAAGGACTTAGACCTGATAGTATCGATTCGTGGCTATGAAAGATAAAAATGATGCGAAAAAAACGTGTTGAATATACGTACGTGGAGCAAAACAGCAGGTGGCATAACTGCAAGACCAACCAATAAATCGGCAGCTGCTAGGCTCGACACGAAACAATTAGTGACAGAGCGTAGGCGTCTCGTTGTAATTACCGCAGCGATGACCAGGGTGTTGCCGACCTAAAATCAAATTCAAGAGGAACATTGATAATGGCCGATTTCACTTGAACGACTACGACCTGAACTGACCAATCCTTCACACTCCTTCGTTATGGTCATTGCGTGCCGGTATTAAAAAATCAACGATATTGTGCTCAAGCCTATTGTTTCTAGATATGGTACACCGTCCTATCGGAAATTTCGGTGTTCCCGCGGATATTGACGAATTGCCAATACCAATTGATATCCAAATGTCATTGTGTGGCATCCACGATAACTCCGAATTGGTATCGAAAATTCTACCATTTCTCTTGTCCTGTCGAATGCAACGAGAACTGAGGCTTGTCACGGAACTCCCTTTCGATTGGACCCCTGAATGTACAGGTTGAACAATCGGACAATTTCATTTCAGGCTTAAGTTCATCTTTCACAGAATCACTCCGTTATTTCGAAATAAAGCTTCACCCCGACGACACAATCTATTACGGCTGGATAGCCACAATTAAGTATTTCTAGGGATGATGCTGAATCAAGCTCGTCGAGATAGAAACTAACGAGAGTTCAACAAAATTGTTGACGTGTAACGAAATTTTGTTCAACGTGAGGAAAAACACACGAAAGGCTTTGATGGAATCAGCTTTACGCAGATTCAATTCACCATTAAACAATTGAAGGCTGCAATAAATAACGTTGATGATCACGTATTTATGGGGATGTTCCAATCATCCGCCCCATTCACAGTCCAATATTTCTCATTCGTTGTATATAACCCCATGCGATATCCTTTCATAGACATGCACGTGAATTTTTTTTGTTTCGTCAATATATTCGCATTGAGAGAACGGATGAGTTTTCCATCTGCTTTTTCTCGTACACAATGGCCGTATCTTGCGGTGGATTGTGGGAAGTAGCATATAACCAGATAGACAGTGGTTATGAAAACCATCCTAGTTTTTTCATCCCCGCATTGTATATGACTTGGCACGTGTTTGGATTCATCACGTATCTGCGCATCAATCTTCACTGAAAAGTCGGGCTGCGAGGAAAATAATGTTTTCCATGTCACGCCTCGTGGGTCATGCTTGTTTCGTTGTGAAATTTACAAACAATATTGCCCTTTTCTTTTCCATTCCCAGCAGCTTTGGAATTTAAATTGAAATTACAAAGTTTGTAACATAGCCCGAGATGCTCAGCTAAGTGGACACGTTACCATGTGGTTGTGAGTTGAAGTTTGAAAATGTTGCAAATGAAACGAGTTTCGTCTTTTTATTTCTACTCCTCGGTGTCCAGAGTCTGCCTGCCCTAAGGGACTGCAAGGGAAATGCATTCCAACCCCATATCACACGTTCTATTTTTTACTTCATTAATGGATACCTGCAACGGTCCGCAATACGAACTGATTCACGTGGTCAGTCAGTGGAAATGAAATACTCGTGAAAATCGTCGACGTTTTGTTGAACACGGTAAACAAAATTTTTTTTTTGATAATTCGAACATTATCGTTATTTTGAGAGTACAATTGGTCTCTAACGGAATTATCAGCGAAACTTACAATTGGAACGACAAAAATTGGCTTCCGGAAGAGTCTTCGTAGAATATTCCTTGCTGCAATGACACAATTTTTGGCATTATTGAAAAAATAAAAACGTTTAACTGAACGTTCCGAACAGAATATCGATTTTTTCCACTAGAATTTTCTTTCAGTGGACAGTCGCGCGTAAATTTGTCGTTGAAACTTGTTATTGAAATTTTGAATGGAACAAGCACAACATGACATAGAGGAGCATGACTGATGGAATTTGCCCTCCAAAGACCTTGGGCCATATGGCCTAATGATTAACTTCGGCTAAACTGAATGTAGGTGGATTAGCGAATTGATTGAAATACGAGAAACTGTTTTGACAACGAGTTGTGTTAGAGCCAATGTACAGAATCTATAGTACTGTTCTAACGATCCCCAGCTACTCCGTGTACGTTCTCATGAAACTCGAGTAGAGTATTCTCTACATAATTGTGTCTGTACGACAAGAGTACTGTATTGCTTGTTGTGTGAGTGTTGACTTTGTATACATTTCCATGGGAAACATCATTGTGTGTGTGGTGGATGAGCGATCTTGTAAAATGCCATGAAACGCAAAGACTGAATAAAACGAAGCTTGGGAAGGAAGTTGCAGTTACGAAACAATCAACATGGCATTCATTGCTTGAGCATTTGATGCTTTCTTTCCGCTGATGACAACCCTTTAAACTACATGATGACTAGCACGCAATATTTTATTTTTTTCGTCTTCATTGAAGGCTGAATATATATATATAGCCTACTTATGGGTGTTATACTTGTCAGAACTCCATCACAAACGATTCATGAGGGTCTCGACCAGTCGATTTGTCGTCATGTCTCCACACACCAGTCCTACCGAACGTGATAGTTTCGTAGATTGTCCCAAAGGCATATAGACAGACATAGACGCCAATGCACATAACTCTTGACCAGAGGAGCAGATCGTCGAGTATCCGAGTTGACTCTCTGTATGTGGGACGCGGAATAGAGCGTTCGGGTGCACTTGGTCTGACGCATGTAGTGGCTTATACCAGGTCCCTCGTGCAGTGCAGTTTCTACGATGAGTACGATGAGACGAGTATTTGGTTGTAACATACACAGAATACAAAAGAGAGAAAGAGCAAAGGGCGGAAGAGCACGTAGTTTATGTATAAAGAAGGGTTACTGCACCTCAGAGAGCTTCATCAAGCACCTAACTGAAGAGAACGAAACTCGAGATGAGAGACACGAATATTGCGTGAGAAGTTTCTCCCCATATATTAATCGCTCTCGTCTGTGGAGGACATTGCCTGAGCAACTTCCAAAGTAGGCTAACTCCAGACTGCACGCACCCTCGACTGGAAAAATGTGTTATTTTTTCTCTTGTCAACCTCTTTGGCACGTACAGGAAGGCAACAGCCAGGTCGACTCTCACAGGTCGCTATTCCGTTACGTGGCTTTGAGCTGGATACAGTGCAGATTTGCGTATCATCATAATGAGCTAAGAGCTTCAAACCGCGGTTCAGGCATCAACGACGATGCTAAAGTACAGACGCGACTTGTCTAACTTCCTTCAAGATCCTAGAATCACCGTCTGGTTACACTGGTCGACATTCAGAGGGAATCTTCATTCTTTGCGGTTCTGGGTGCAACATTTCATTGTAGAACGATTGAAACCGGAACCATTGACATACATTCTGATATGTAAGCTCAACGGCAAATTGTAGCGAACGAGTTTTTGTTCTGGAGAGTGGTTACTCATTTGTGTTTAGAATCTTGGGTGCAGGAGCTTTCGTGTTGATGCTCTGACTTGGAATTTGTTTTCAATTCGATTTAAGGACGTTGTATGCAAATTTTTTTATTGATACAATTCCCTTCAAATTTGCGCGACATGAAGAAAATAGTGATATTTAATGACTCGCGCAATTTTATGAGGCTGCAGAAGTCGAGATATTTATTTATAAATTCAAATTTTTCAGTATTTTCTCATAAGAGCGCGTGTTGCAAGTTACTATTTTCAACATTGAATATTTCGATTTCTAAATGGTGAAGCTTCTCAAAACTTTGCATACACTTTTATGTAACATCGGAGAAGCTTCATTTAGTTTTTCAAAAAAAATCGGTCGTAAATTTTTCAGCAAGTTTGTCCCTCGTTGCTCAGAATAAAGTCTGCATTTCGATTCGGGTGTAATTGTGAATATCCGAGAGTTTTCTCAGTCGGACAATGCTAGGTAAGCCGTGACTAAATTTAATTGAGGCACACATTGGAAGGAAGTTAGCGTGTAGCTTCGACGAGCATGGCATTAAATGGGAAACGTTCTGGTACTCACAATGGTAACGACAATAAGGACGGAGAACAAGGCAGCAAGAACGAGGTCAGTCCAATCGGGCAAGTATTCGGTGGTCGATGCTGGTGCCGATGGTGGATGAACAGCTCCGTAATCCTCGAGACTCCCTCCTTTTGGTACGTTACTCCCGTTGTCGTTGTTGTTGTCATTGTTGCTGTTGTGTTTGTAGTAAAGCCAAGCCGGCGAATCTACTGCAGCTACGCAATAAGCACCCGTGCAATTCTCCATTCCACCAGCCATTGTCGTTTAACCCGCTTATCACCCGCGATAACTTTTTTATCTTCCCCTTACCGCGGTCCTTTATGTTCTCGCCACATTCGGCCATGCGTGCTTCTCACTCTATCTACAAAATACAGACAAACAGAATCTATCAGATTACACCCCATTGACTTTCATCTCGTTGCACTGCTCCATTTTAATTACAATAAAGCCATCGACCTCACACGCACACACCCCGAGATAAATGAATGAAAAAAAAAAAAAAAAAAACATAGAGTAAAAGGTTTTTTTTTTTTTATATTTCCACAGTGGGAATGAAATTTCGTTAAAAACCGTTCACATTTTGTTGAACACGGTAAGCTAAATATTTTTTTGGATTATCTCAAAATTTCCGTTATTTTAGCACTAAATTTGGCGTCTAACGGAATTGTCAGCGAAATTTATGTTCGGAACGACAAAAATTTGCTTCTGAAGAGACTTTCTTGAATGCTTATTGCGGCAATGATACAATTTTTGGGATTATTGAAAAAAATGTCGTTTAGTCGAACGTATCGAACAAAATATCCATTTTTTCCAAAAAAAATTTCCTTCCAGTGCAGAATGCTTGGGGTTCTCTGTGCCGTATGCTTGAAATTTTTGTTAGTAACAGCCCGTACGTTGTTATAAAAAATTGTACCTTTGATTAATCGCAACATATTGCAAGATATTCTCCCAGTTGGTGGGATTCAATGAAACCCAAACTGGATATCGCGTTTTCTCGAGACGCCAATTAAGACGATCGAATTCTCGCGTCTCTCCTGAGAGCGGTTTAAATTCTCGGTGCAATAGTATCGGCGAAATCGTACGAATAGCATCCCAACATGTATCGACACAATTTAGGGTAAATAGATCGATAAACACACATATATGTTTATCCGTGGCAAACCCTAAGCAGAGTCGACGGGAATGAGGCCGAGAATCCAGGAGGGTAAGTATAGGCGAGCGAAATGCTCCGCAACGAAAATAGTTGGTGTGGCAAATAAACCGAATTGGAATTTATGCATTTATGAGGGAATTTCCTGATGAATTTGGACCCTGGGACATTTGACACTGTCGAAATGACCAAGAGATCGAAAATCAGCACAAATTTATACTGCTCGTTGACGCATATGCAAATCAATTGCCTGCTTAGAACTCGTATCCGTTTCAATTTCGTCAAACCCTCCAACGCAATTCACCTTTGCTAGACGCCGTTAAACGGCACTATAACGAATTATAAAACGGATGTTTGATCTTGATACGAACCGGACCTTGTCCTTGATTAATTTTTTCCAATAACATACGATCTTACAGAATAAATTCACGTTTCATATTTGTGATCTCGTTGCAAACAATCACTGTTATCCTATTCGTTAAAGTTTGCACTGAATCTCGCTATTTTGCAATCGCAATTTCCTTTGCTTTTCGGGGGTTCGTCGTATCGCGACAGTACGTTCCTCTTCTACATTCACATACATATATATCGACGTGGGCGATGCAAAGATGAGATTTTTCACGAAGCTATTAACGAGAGCGTGTGTAAAGCTTTGCAATAAGTTTTCAGGTCTCTGAACTCTGCAGAGCGAAATACATTCCGCCAACTTTCATATATAAATTGAGGATTAAGCAATAATTTGTTCGGGAGCTCGCAAGAATTATTCACACGTATGTAGAGACAAACCAATCGTCGCGATTTCTCGGGAGGTACGAGAAATGATGGAAATTTACGAAGGGAAACTGAATCGTAGGCAATCGCAGCTTGTAATGTGCTTTTGATTGCTCGACAGCGAATCGCGACTCGAAAATGGAAAAGCTTCGGAGTTGGGCGAAAATAAATTTTGCTCAGTAATTCCCGAGGTTCCATAAAAATGATGAATATATTTGAGCTATACGTTGGATTAATCACGCAGGCCCCGAGGTGCACTGGAATTGAAATTTTGTTAAAAATCGTCGACATTTTGTTGAGCACGATAAACTAAATATTTTTTGGATAATTTCAATATTTTCGTAATTTTGGGGGGTGAATTCGATTTTAACGAAATTGTCACCGCAATTTACGATTCGAACGAATTTTCTCCCAAAGGGACTTTCTAGAATATTTTTTGCTGCGATGACACAATTTTTGGGATTATAAAAGAAAAAAAACATTTAGTTGAACGTATCGAACGAAATATCGATCTTTAATTCCAACAAAATTTTTTTTCAGTCTGCCCCGTCTGTATTTTTACTGTTCGAACCGAACGTCCCCGACGAATTTGATAAGAGAAGGAGGAATCTCCTCAGGAAATGTCCGCACACTCAGCACAGGTGAAAAACGACGACCTCATAATTTTGGTGCTGGAGCTTCGATTCATAACAAAACAGAATGGTGCTGAGAAAAGTGGGGAGGGTCAGAAAATACCCGAGCGGGCAATCGTTCATAGGGTGGTATAATGTAATGGGCCGCGGGCATGGGATGTACGTTCTGTCGTACTTTATACAAGTCCATGAGAATCCTCCTACCATAGTCGCCTCCGCACATTAATCAGAAGGTGGGAGTCGAGAGCGTGTGCATTTATAGCAATTTTTTTGGGGCATGGACCGCAGCTATAAAGCAGTTTTTCCTTAGACTTTGCGAAGCCTTGTAAGCAAAGTACTTTGCTCGATGTGCAGTGGGATTATTCGACAGCATACGGCAAATCCCCAAAGTCTCTGACGCGCTTTATCACAATAAAAAGATCGTGAAATTCAGATGTGAAACGACCCATATTTCGCTTCATACGCTCGTGTAGTCCAGTTGTCCTCCAGAGCTTTGACGTGAGTTGTGGCACACTCTTGTTTGAGTTAAATTTCAGGCTCGCCACATTCACATGGGCCAAGCTACTCGCATATTTTTCGCCGCAATTTCGCACTCTCACTTGTCCCTCCATCTTCGCAATTAATTTTAGGTCGGTTTGTTTACATTTTTGCATGTAATTTCAAGGTTCGGATGAGTGAAAGAAAAACGTGAAGCACGTTGTAGGCTCAGCAATGCGTGCATAGTCACGGAGAAACTTATGATCAGTAAAAACACACAAGTGTCTGCATTGCATTAGGAAAGATTGACTGGGAACTTGGAGAGCCTTATTGGAGCAGGAACTGAAAAACTGAAATGCATGGGGAAAACTGATAAAACGGTTAATTACTGCTTATGAGTTTATCACAAGCTCACGCCACATGAATATTACATTAATAGCAAAATTTCAAATTAACGCTTCACTAATTATTTAGGCATTTATTCGCCATTAAGAAATTATCAAGACGATCGATCAATTTGTCATTTTCCGAATAAACGAATCATCGATTTATATGATTGAATTTTAATTAAGGCAGTCCTGTCTGTTTTTTCATTAACGTTTACAATTTAATTTAATTTGGCACAGTAGCAGATTATGGTAAGAAAAAGATCCAGTCAAATTTTCAAAAGGCTACAGAGAACCAGAAAAAACATATTCGCATTGGTAATTTTATACATTTAATATTAATTCCATAGATTTCATTGTATCTTACAATAAAAACTGTGATTTCTCTTAAGAATTGATAAGAATTTATTGTAAAATGTGAAAACTGAGTTTTCTTATAATATTTAAGGAGGTCAACTACACACGACAAAATGATGCTAATTTAATAAAATTTGGTTCGAATATTCTTCAGCATTCAGTACGATGACACAAATTTTTCTCAATTTTTCGTCTTCATAATTGTCGAATAATTTGCATGTAAACTCTAGTACTCAATTACGCGAAAACTATGTGGAAGAAAAATCTTGAAAGATTTGTACATTCATGATTAATACTAAAGAGTATGCTCTCCAAATTTCCTTAAATTCTAATCATTTCGAATTTTCCTATGCTCTACGCATTGTTGTGTGTAGCTACCCCCCTTAAAGTCCCATGTATGAAATTACCAATGCGAATTCTCTTCCCCATGTCGATCTCGACTTTGCACAACAAATCGACGTTTCAACTGTTATTTTTATGCTGGAAAAAATAAGTTTTCCGTACGTTTGCCAGTGCAAACCTTATTCCAGTTTTCCGTATTTTCTCAACTCAATTAACAGGCTCTGAGAATCGTTGTAGTTCTTCCTTTTATCGTAAATTGAAGAATGTACCAAACAAATACGATCCTTCCCCATAAATATCGAACCCTATTTATTTTCCATTCTGAAAAGCGATTGTGAGACTTCGCGGGAAGACTTCGAACCTCCGGACCGAGTGCCTTCAGCGTAAGAAAACACACGATCGTCCATAACAATCGAGAAATATTCCTCGAACGTGCATACTTTTTGCACAATAAATATTTCACGATTAATCGTATTTTTCTGAATCGCAGAGACGGAAATATCACACTGGAAGAAAAGTTCGACTAAACGTTTTTTTTCAATAATAATCCCAAAAATTGTGTCATTGCAGCAAGAAATATTCTAAAAAGTCCTTTTTCAAGCAAAATTTGTCGTTCCGATCGCAAATTTCGCTGACAATTCCGTTAGAAACCAAATGCACTGCCAAAATAAAGAAAAATTTGAAATTATGCAAAAAATATTAAATTTACCGTGTGCAATAAAATGTCGATGACTTTTAACAAAATTCAATTTCCACTGCAATCACGTGGATGAAAGTTCGAAAGCTTTATGATGGTGAGCATGGAGCCAATTAATCCGAGCAGGGAAAACGTGTTTATCCTGTAACTTTTATATTATTCACACAAAATCCACACTCCGTTCACTAGGGCTCGCGCGAGAATCGCGCCAGGAAACGCTTGCTACGTGTATCTCTGTGTGCCTTTGGGGCTGAATGCGGCGAATGGCTAAATAAACCGATGTTTTCATCGACGAAATACGCGAGAGACAACGACTTCACAGACTCGGTTCATTCCCAAGTGGCATTGAAATAGAAAGCGAACGATTCACAGAGGGATTTGTTGAAGTAGACTTTAAGCGAATTGCGTGCTTGATCCATACGGAAAGTTCGGAGATGTTGCTCCAAAGGGAAAATACAGTACACAAGCATTTTCAAAGTTGGCTACCATCCTCTCGACTTTGCTCCGAATACAAAGGATTAGGCAATGTTCGAAAGGCTTTTTTGATTCGAGTTCTCAAAGATCAGACCCTGACGTTACGTCGAATCGCTTCGAGAAATCAAGTTCAAAGAAAATTCATTACTCCCACGTAGAGGTCGATACTGAATTGAGGAAACTTCGTTCCATTATTGCTAATTGATCCATTTGAAAAGCATTTATACTTGAAGGGATGGATCCCATCGATCCAAGAATATTTTCAAAGTCAGCGATCGAAGTTGTTTACATTCCCGAAACATCGCGACCTCAGCAAAATTATTATTTCTTAGTGAAATTATTTATGCGAAATGAAATAACACTTTGAGGTCTCGCCACAGTCACGTTCAGAGTCCAAGTCAGCGCTCAGGGTAGTGACGTCGGTTTTAGAAGTGTTTCGATGCGACTGTTCCCTTGAGTGGGGCATGTGGGAGCAGCCTAGATTTTACCCGCTTAAATCTCAGCGGTAAGCTCATATGACATGTAGACAAGTATTTTAATGATGAAAATATATATTCGGTGCTGATCGAAATAATAAAAATCGTAAAGCTATTGATAAGCTGGCACGTCCTCGTTTCGGTAATATATCCCGACGTAAGGAAGCGTGATATAGACGCGAAGCTGGAGGAAGGCTAGTGAACAAGCGGGGCAGCGGAGGAAAACGAAGGTGGAGGGAAGAATAGCCGAGAGACAGGGAAAGATCGAACGAAGCGAGAACGATCTCTATCGTTAGAATTTCGAGACATCGGTAGTCCGGTCGTTAGAGTTTAGAAAGAGCCCTGATGGTATTTCCTCACACGAGCGTGAATTATTCAGAAGGTCGTATAGGTATATATGCTGAGAAAATAAGCGATAGATAGAACCTGCTTTTCATCGTCCTCGTCCACGAGTTCCTCGAGGAAGGTGCGGAATGCAGAAACCACCAATTCATACCCTTCGTTTATGCAGGTAATTTTTTTTTTCTATATATTTCGTACGCTTGAAAATTTTATACTAATCTCGTCATTATCTTGGCAATTACGTTTAATTACTTTCCGGAGACTTTAATCGTTCCGCGGCACGAAAATGATGCGAAAAATTCTCAAAGTTTCGTCCCTTGTGATTGAGGCACGTGACGAAAAACTCGTGCACTGTCGATTTTTTTTTTTTCTACACGTCTGCCATTTACGGAATTGCTTTGAATCGATCTCGGTCCTAAAACATAAGACTACGCTGGGGAAATTGATTCTTCTGTAAAATTCTGTTGTACACTTTCATTTGCTGGTATTTTTCGTTGCAATATTTCACTTGAATTGATAGGAAAAGTGGTTTACGATGTGGCGGAACTGCTGTAACAATTCGAGGACGTACCACGCGGTAATAACGCCATAAAGAAGTGAAAAACTCATCACAACAGTTCACGAGATTTCGCCGTAACGTGGTTGCAATGTCTCGTAAAAATGGAATTTTTGCTAAGTGAGTAATTGCCGTTGAACGATCGTGAATCTACGCAGTGATTTTCTTGGCTTATTTAAGGAGGCTCGCTGCATCGGAAAATTCGAAATGTTTACAATTTGATAAAACTTGGTGAGTTTACTTTTTAGTGATTAATATGAATATACAATTTTTTCAAGATTTTTCTTCTACATAGTTTTCGAGTAATTGAACACTAGAGCTTACATGCATAAGCACAGGATTCATATATATAGGTATATTTTTTAAATATCGTAAGCTCGAATTATTCGCCAACTTTGCAGAGGAAAAATGGAAAAAAAAATGTGTCATCGTATTTTATGCTAAATAGTATTGTCACCAAATTTTATTAAATTCTTATCATATTGTCGTATGTGGTGAACCTCCTTAATCGTTTTCATTGTCCGCATTTACATATGACGTTTGACTGTCACAAAGATAATAACTGTCGCGTAAATGAGTTTAGTATGGTTGACGTTTCGTTTGAATTGGAGAAAATGAAGGTTAAATCGTATGGAGCAAGTGGTTCGATGGCAAACCGGATATCACGCCATTCTGATGTTTCAACACTGATGACCTTGATAAGCTGCCAAAAGTCTATACGCAAAAGGGCACTGCGCCGCTTCGATTAATTACTTCTCCACCTCGTTGCGGTCTTAGGTGATAAATCTTTGTATGACTGACCGTGAATATTTATTGTCGATATGCAGAGATGCATCGAGGGAATATAGCAAACTTCGTAGTAGATTCGTGTTGGTGGAAAAATGAATGAAATGAATGAGACAGAACCAGGCCGACCGGAAGCACTAAAGTCGAACGAGGCAAAAGAAAGAACGCTTTTACCCTGAAGTATTTCTCGTGCCGATGAGGCTAGCTCGAGGTAAAGCATTGCTTCATTTCACCTTTTTCCCTCGCACTCTCACTTATTATTTCTTTCATCAATGATCATAGAGCTCTCCGTGTTCTCCACTCGAAATGTTGGCTCTCACTCGATCTCGTTTCTTCTGCTTTCTCTAGTCTGAAAATTCAGTTCTCACGTTTTACCAACAATTTGCTGATGTACGCGCCATTACCGTTCTCTCTCCTTCACTTTCTCATTCGTCTTCTCTTCTTCGGTTCGATATTAAACGATTAACTTGGCTTAACTCACTCGAGTGTACGTCGACGTGCCCAGTGCAGTGTAGCAAGCAAGCCAGTGGGGAATTGAAAGAATATTTATTGTCTTATTTATTTGCTGGAGGTAAGCGAAATGGAGGAGCAAGGAAAAGCATCATTTCGATCCAACATGGATCTCAGGAAAGAGTTCGCATCCGAGCTCGTCCTGTTTTCTTCATTCACGTTCTTCTTACGATATTCTCCTGTTTGTTTATTTTTACTGTTATTTGTTTCTTGTTATGGGCCAACTATGAATTCTTCGTTGCCTTGGAAAATAATGGATCTGGAAGGCAAATATGACGGAAGAATTGGAAGGAATAAATCGAGGGTGCTGAAAAATGAGTGATAGGTAAAAGAATTTCCACGGGTTTCCGCGTAGCTCGCACGCCACGTTTCATTCATCATCCGACGACTATTAATTCTTATTATTTTCATAAGCTTCCGGTCTCTCGTAATAGATTATACGAAACGTGATTACATTATTATTTATGTAAACTGTCATGCCCTTTCGATGCAGCATCGAGTTCCAAAAATTCTCCGCTCAAATTTGCATAGACTGCGTCGTTAATTTTCGTTTTCCTACACAACCCGTCACTGCTTTTAGTAACGAAGAGCGAAAATAGAGTAACAAGACGAGATAGATCCCCGAATAAATGTTCGAAGAGCGCATCCGCTCAGGTGAATGTGTTGGAAAGTCTGCGGTACACGAATCAGCCCATGTATTCGTAAGGTACATATTTACATATGGGCTTTTTCGTGTGCGGCATGAAACGCCGTTTAGAGACATTTTTTTCACTCTGTTGGAAATTAAATTATGTTAAAAATCGTTGACTTTTTGTTTAACACGGTAAACTAAATATTTTTTACATAACTTCAACATTTTCGTCATTTTGGCGACAGATTTGGTTTCTAACGGAATTGTCCGCGAAATTTACGATTGAAACGACAAAAATTCGCTTCCGAAGAAATTTTCGAAATATTTCTTTCTGCAATGACACAATTTTTGGGATAAAAAGAAAAAAAAACGTTTAGTCGAACGTGTCGACCAAAATATCGATTTTTTCCAACGGATTTTTTTTTCAACGAAAACCATTTTTTTCAATTAACATATTAGCCGGTTTAAAGGATCGAGCAGAGCTTATTTCTGTTGCTTTTCATTCGTCCTGACGCGTTTGCTAATCAAACGCCAGATTGTGCTGCTTAATTTGACGTGGAGATTGAACTCGAGACGATGGTCAATTGAACGAGTGAACGAAACATAGAATTAAGATTCCTTTGACTGGACACAGATAGCAATTTCTACACAAAGCAACTGCATGGACACTTCCTATCGAGGATGGTGTGTCGATCATCGATAATTCATCCCCAGAACATAGTATATATATATATATATGGAGGGGTGTCAATAGATTGTATCGAGTTGGAAAGGGTTGCTGCGCACGTCTTTGCTCAGAGGCAGAGATTGGATCGTCCAAAATGAGTTTCGGTCGCAATCGACTTGTCCAGGGACAAAGTGGAGACGAAGATTTTAACTTTATTTAGTAGCGGGGTATTCATAGAGCTTTCCGTCAAAAGACTTTTCTCTATATTGAATAAAAAGTTCGTTGGAATGTCCAACGAATCTTAAATTCATCGATTCGGGAAAAAATTATGAGTAAACCGCATGGCTCATGGACGAATGACAAAACCGCTGTGGAACAATGAATCATAAAATATAAAAATCTGTTTATCAGTTTTAACGAAATGGAACATCAGCTCGATGAAAAGAAAAAAAATTTGTTTGTTATAAATTCGATGATTCACATTTGTTATCGATCATTTTGATGAGGTTCGTTCATTTTTGACATGAAACAAATGTCATTGATGGACTCTGACCCTCGTCCGTGCAGTGCACTGGAAATGTAATTTTGTTGAAAATCGTCGACGTTTTGTTAAAAACGATAAACCAAATATTTTTTGGATAATTTCAAAATTTTCGATATTTTGGCCGTACATTTGGTAACTAACAAAATTGTCAACGAAATTTACGATTGCAACGACAAACATTTGCTCCCGAAGAGACTTTCTACAATATTTTTCGCTGCAATGACACAATATTTGCGATTATTAAAAAAATAAAGTTTAGTCGAACGTATCGAACAAAATATCGATCTTTACGAAGGAAATTTAGCTTTCAGGGTGGTTCATTCAACGTCGAATGGAAGAAAAAATAGGGGATGTTTGTGGAGCTGCCCATATACGTGAGCAGGGTGTAATTTATGTCTATATACTGGGAAAAAGCTCGTGGCACTCGTAGCATTGTGTATCGTGTATACAACGTAGTATACATGTATATAGAGGTATTACGAGACTGGCAGCATGACGTGTGGAATGCAAACTCGTTCAAGCTCTCCGAGGATTCAAGCTCCCATATTGCCGAATTGCCAGCGAAACCCCTTGAGTACACGAGAAACGAATTGCTTGCTTTTTCCCTCTGTCTATTCCTCCTCCTCCTACTCCCTTGCCCTCTCTTTTTCCCTCCACTTTCCACTATTTTCTTTATTTTTATTCGCTCTCTATGAATCATATCCACCTTGTAAACTCGACGTTTGTTTAACTTTTTCCCCTGCCGACTCTTTTTCCCCCATTTTATTCACTCGTGTCATCCGCGACATTCACGATGTTTTTCCTTCAGGCCTTTTCATTTGCCCGGGAGCCCTCGATGCGACTTAGCATCAAAATTACGAAAGTATTAGCTCAACGGATATTTGTCTATAAATATCGTAGACCCTCAAAGTGTAAGGTTTTTCGAGAGAACATCGATTCCTGGAGCCAACTCCATCCAAGCTATTACGATATATAATAAAATATGAAATATATCGAAAAGTTCTCGATTACATCGATTTTGATTTTTTCTGAGAACCCGGAATACCCGAGAGACGGAATCAAATTTTTTATCCGACTTTTCGATCATAAATAATCTCGAATATGTGAAAGAAATGATGACGTTAAAGTTTGCATCGTTGGAATGCAACGAAATTCTATTTTTTATCTGGCCATGCTTATTATGAAAATGCACAATGTAATTCTCATGACAAAACGATCGATTTTCGTGACTCAAAAGGTACATCAGTTCGAAAAATTTGGATGATTTTGAAAATTGGATGAGTCGATATTTTTCATTGGATTCCAACGTTCCAGCGTTCAGCTTCATAAAAAATTGACGAAATTTTGTGCGCCACGTTGAATTGTATTCGGAATATGTCAAGCGTTTGCTTCGATTGGTTTGGATCGTATGGGAAGCAAAGTTGACGAGGTTACGGGATCGTCATCAAGTCTGTGGTTCACCAGCGATTCGAGAAATTACCACAACTTTGGAAACAATGAGCTGCTACAGTTTCCACAGATTTGTACGATTTTCGCTATTTACGAGGCTGGATTGGATTAAGGGGATGTAGATAAACGTACGGCCCAAGGGCAGGACCATGAGCTGAACCTGTAATCTTAATGGATCCCCGTTATAAAAGTTACGCGCCATTTATACTCGCAATTGCCTTAATTTCTCCGATAAACCAACGGAAAAAAACATTTGTTCAAAAAGATTGATATTTCGTTCGATACGTTCAACAACGTGTTTTTTTCAGTAATCCCTAAAATTGGTCATTGCAGCAAGAAATATTCTAGAAAGTCTCGTTGGAAGCAAATTTTTGTCGTTCCAATCGTAAATTTTGCTGACAATTCCGTTAGAAATCGAACGTGCTGGCCAAAATGACGAATATTTTGATATTATCCAAAAAATATTTAGTTCACCATGATCAACAAAATGTCGAGGATTTTTAACAAAATTTTATTTTCAATTAACCGAATAAACACCTCCCTGTGTCACGACCAACTTGTGCTCGGAAAATCATGAGCTGTGGGCCTTCTAATGTTACAAAAAGTTCGGGCTACTGGCTCCAATATTTCTTAATGACATTTTGTCTTTGACGTGAGTGGAACGTTTTATTCCATTCGCAATATTAGCGAGACCGTTAGGAATAGCAGACTGTCAGTGTTTTAATTAACGTACGAACACCCAAAAGCTCACGTACTTTTCCTTCGTACATTTCTGTGCCCGAAGGCCTGCAGTGGCTACGCGTGAATAAAACTGTATAAACACCTTCCCAACGCGTTAATGAATTACCGGATCACGGATGCTGGCTATTACCAATTCATGAGGCGTGTGCTCGGGATTTCGAGTGTATAGAATTCTCTTGCAAATACAGAATAATCCGTTCAACCAATTACCAGGAGAATGCTGTCGCCCGAGCTAAATTTGTCTCGTCGTCTCGTCTAATTCTCAACCGTCTTTTTTCTCCAGCGGTCGTCCTCCGCATATTCCAATTTTCAATTGTTAATCAAATTTATATAGCCACTGAACAAAATTCGTCAAAAAGACGAGAAAAAAAACAATTTTTCATATTTCTTGATTCGCGTTCAATTAAACTATTTTCCTAGGATAAAAAAAAAATCTGGTATTGCAGAAGTACATTTTGTTATTCATCTCCGAAAAAAGACTTCAAGCAGGCGGAAGATTTCTGAATATATAAAAATGATTGCAAAATTAGAAAATTCGGCAGAAAACGAGAAACAAATTCAAATAATAATTTTCAACATTTTTTAAATTACGTTCAATTAAGCTATGGAGCGTTAATAATAAAAATAATCGTTTTGGAGCAGTACATTTCGTTAATAGTCTCCGAAAATGAACTTTAAAGTAGACGCTAAATTTGTCAATATATAAAAATAATTGCTTGACCGTACTCAACGAGATATCGAGCTTCAAAACAAAATCGGGCTTTGAGTGCGTTCGAAGGTGAACAAGGATGCCGCATTGTTGGATGTCGCGGTACTAAAAACTATTCCCAACTATCCGTTACCCTTCCCTTCCTCTTTTTTGAATCCCTTGAATATTCCAGTCAAAATCCTCCCCCAATAAATTTGAAGAATGACAGAAACGGGCCGTCTGCGATTTATCGCCGAAAGAGGAGATGAGCGTGGCCCGCGGGAAAGCCAAAGAGGGAATGAATGGGGGCAGCAAAAAAAAACAATAAAAAGTCTGGTCGAAAAAGACGAAAGATAATGTAAATGTGGAGGCAGGTTCGCGTGTGCGGGGACGGAAGGGACGATACGCGAGTTACAGGCAGAGAAAAGAGAGCGAAAAACCAAATTTGTAAAAAAGTGAGAGCGAAATTCTCGATGCAGCGTCTTTGCTTCGGGAATAAAAAAAAAAAAATAGTTTCTGGAGCATTTTTATTATGGTACAGACACAGGGAATTGAATTTTCTGCAATTTTTTTATTGCAAAACTCGGTCACGATCTTCGTATTCCGCTCGACCTATATTTATATTCATAAACCAACATCCCAAGCTCATCTTGCTTCTCATTTTATTTTCCACCGATAAGGTACGATACCAAGGCTTGAAATGTGACGGCAACGAATGTGCTCGCGCCTTTTTATTTGCCTGTCCCAATCATTTGGCAAAATTTCGATTTTTCAAAAATACGCGACGACGATACATCGTCGAAGCAAAAGTGGCGAGATCGCGATGGAGCGAAGACTCGTTCGTACCTGGATGAGAAATAAAATCGACAGGGCGGAATAAAAAGTTTTTTCTTGTTCAAATTCACGGAGAAACTGACAGAAAAAAAGCTCCATCTGTTCACGCGGATCCTTTCGCTGCTTGTACGGATTACTTCCGGTCGCTGCTAAGGCGAGAACAGTCTGTCGGGGAATAAAACCGACAGGGATGCAAAAATTGCCCGGCTATGATCAACGTCAGTGTGAGGGATGTGTACACTATCGCTTTTCCCGCTCTTGCTATCCCCGGTATGCGGATTTACTACCAACAGAGCACAGGCAAAAATGTTATCCTCTCTCCCCATCCTTTTAGCAAGGATATTCTAATTTTTCCCATTTCAATTCTCATTCACTCGCCCACTACGGAATGATAATACGAGGACAGAAATACCATTTGAATTATTACTATTCAGCACGTTAAAGAATTGAAAAAAAAAAAAAAAAAAAAAAAAAATTTTTAAGAAAAAAAAAAAAAAAAAAAAAAAAAAAAAAAAAAAAAAAAAAATAAAAAAAAAAAAAAAAAAAAAAAAAAAAAGGGAACGAGAAAAGATAGATTCGCATTGTTAATTTTTTACATTTAACATTGGATTTTATGAAAAATCTCAGTTTTAATTGTATTTCGCAAAAAATTTGTATCAGTTCTCAGGAGAAATGGCAGTTTTCATTGTAAAATACAATAAATCTATGAAATAAATGTAAAACGTATGAAATTACCAATGCAAATATATTTTGTCTGGTTCTGTGCAGCGTTTCGAAAATTTGAGTAGATCTTTTTCTCACCATTTAACTACATTCTGAACAGCAATTCAAAAGCCGGCAGTACTACCTTAATTAAAATTCAATCAATTTGATCGATTATCCACTATAAAAGCATGATGATTCGTTAATTTGTAAAATTCCAAATTAATGCCAATTGCTAAATAATTCGATGATAAATAAAGTCCAAAGTGATTCGTGGAGTGTTAATTTGAAATTTTGTTATCGCAGTAATATTTACGTGGCGAGAGAAGGCGAGAAATTCATAAGCAGTTTTTAGCAAAGCCTCTTAACTTTGCCACTCACGGAAGCAAAAGCGATAAGCAATTTAATGACGAGTTGTTAGTAAAGTGCAAAGGGGAAGAAAGTGAAGATGCGAAATCTCTGGACGCCGAACTGCGTGCTGAGGGTAACTGCTCGGGAATTCTCTCTCTCGCTTCCTTTCTCTGCCTCAGTCTGTTTCCCCTTGAGTCGTGCAGTAGTAAAGATACACCTGCGGCCAGACACCCGTAGCATATACTCGCGGAAGTGTCGGGGGAATTATTGGCTCTTGGCAATGCCAAGGAATACATGACCTTTGCTTGCTCTCTTTTTCAGGAAACGATAGTCGTCCATTTCTATTTTACATTATACGTTTTTCTAATCAAGTTTTAGCACTTCTCCATAACCCGAGGCTTTAAAGTGTCATCATAGGTAGAGACATTGATAGGATTATACCACCACACTGTATCTTCAATTTCATCCATTCGGATTTTCAACAACCTGGCTAAGCTCACAAATTCCACAGCTATAAGGACAGTCGTCGATCAGTTCCACAAATGTGCCTGCAAAAGTTAAAAAAGCCCATCATAACTATTTTTTTTCCTGCCGATTTTAACGAGGTCATCAATAATTGTTTTCTTCCCACATTTTGTGCCCATAATCTTTCAATTCGAACTTAAGGACGTTGTATGGTGACGCTCGATTCTCAATATTATTTTCAATTTTTCTTCCATAAAAAATTGTTTGCGAGTCTAAGTTTCTGAAAAAAAGTTTTCACTAATTGACCAAAGAACAATATACTCTGAATTCAAGATCATCCGAGGTAAAATGTATTTGTTATATAAAAACCAAAATTTCGAAAAAATTTTGCCACCGATTTTGATAAAAAACTGAATGAAGCTTCTTCGATCTTACATAAAAGCGTGTGTACAGTTTTGTGAAGCTGTACCAATTAATAATCGAAATATTTAATATTGAAAATTGGACTTTCAACCACGAGCTCATAAATACAAATCCTGACTTCTACATGATGAAACCTTATAAAATTGGCCAAGCTATTAGATATCACCATTTTCTTCATGTCACACACATTTAAACAAATTTCATCGAAAGGAAATAGTGCATACAAAGTCCTTAAGTGAATAGTTTAATTTTTTTTGAGATTCTTACGGCGGCGATGTCGTGAAACTATTTCCTAGGGGTGTGAGTGATGAGGCCAATTATTAAAATAAATATTATGATAAAATAGGAAATGATGTAAATGCTCGCAGAGGAGTGAGGCATTGGTGGCGAGCTCGGAACCACTCGAACCGGTGGTTTGCTAGAACAGAATAGAACTAGTCCAATTATTGTGCGACGAAGCCAACCGAAGGGTTTAACTGAAGCTTAGCAGGGACTTTAGAAAGAGAGAGTGCGAGCAAGGGGAAGCAGACAGAAGGTCATACAGAAAGTTGTATGGTCTGAACACCATTGAAAACTAGGCAGATGATTTCTCCCCTTTGTTCGAGGATCATGAGTACTGCGAGGAGAACAAACTTAGTCGGAAGACGTGCCGCGGTCTCGCCGCTAATACCAAATGTCGTCGAAGCGAACAGTCCGACAAAACAGCGACCATTTGTGTTAAATTCTCTCTCTCTCTCTCACGACGACGAGGACTGGAGGGTCGCCAAAAGGAAGGGAAAGAAGAAGCACGGTCTACCCGCCTCCTTCCCAAAAGCTGGAAATTGTATCTTATCGAGAAAATTGAGAGTTTATTTTTGCAAACTGGGTTTACCTCGTCGGCGACTTTGGTTCGGGAGGATATCCAACGTGTTTACATTAGCTTAACGTGAACTCTCAAAGTTCTTCAGGAAAAGCCTCTGGTTCTATGAACATCTGAGACCCAAATAACCCGCAGAACTGTCTTCCCAACTGACATAAACGTCTCCCCTCCCTCCAGCCATTCTCAATTGTCTTTTTTTCATTACATTCTCGCTCAGTATTGTGGCGCACTATTTAGTTAACCTAAAGGGCTGCATGGGAATCGACTTTGCAGACGACGACGAAAGCGTTTAACAAGACTAGGGAACGATTTTCGAACCCCTCAATGCACACCTTCGCCGCAGGCAATACTTGGCGAAATAACTAAATTTTGTCTCTCTAAACTTAACCGTTTCCTTGTCGAAGTTAAAAAAAAACCAGGCAAGGGTTGATCAACAACTTTTGTTTTCTTTTTTCATAGACTGTCAATCTATCTCGAGCCAACGGCGATCGATTATCGCAGCTAATTTCGAGGCTTTCTCTCGTCACGTTTCGGTAAAGAGGCAACAAATTTAGCGAGTAAATTTAATTGCGAATTGCATTACGCGAGTACGCCAGATCTAGTATCATTTAACAACAATAAAGTGGGCGAGCTCGTTCCATCGATTGGGGTCGAGCTAATGGACGGTAAATCGAGAAACTCCAACCAAAAAGCAATAAACTACATTGACGTAGAGTCGATTACTTGTGGCGATTTTTTCCCTCTGTTGAAACTATTAAACGAGGCAGAAAATTAAAGAGTATAAATTCTTCATTACGTTTGAAAAAACTATTGAGATCGATAGTTGGTGCTCGCGCAAGATTACACTGAAAACAAAATTTTATTAGAAAAAATGGGAATTTTGTTCGATGCATTCGACGATTTTTTTTTTCTTTCAATAATCCCAAAAATGGTGCATTCCAGCAAGAAATATTCAAAAAACACTCTTCGGAAGCCGTTCGCGCACGTCAGCGCGCGTGATGCCCCCTATAGTTCTGCAAAAACCCAAATGTAGCACCAAAATAACGAAAATTTTGGATTAATCAAAAAAAAATTCAGTTTAACGTGTTCAAAAAAATGTCGACGATTTTTAACAAAATTTTTTTGCAGTGTTACATTTTTGTGGTTATGAGGCATGGACACAAATCCGATCGGGTTACGGAGATTATTTCGTGCCAGGCCAGCCTGATAAATACGAATTTAGATTCGGAGCAGCAAGCAAAAACTTGAGAGAACAAAAGAAAAACTGAGACTGGAATCGCTTAATCAGCAAACTTTTCAAAAGCCATTATGAAGTCAAGTCGAGGAGGAAAATCTGTGGGGAACAATAAAAAATCACGAGAGTGAAAGTTTCGTTAGGAAATGTTTCGTTTTCCAACTCGACGATTCTCCCAAAAGGAGCTTTGTTCCGCGATCTACCAGTTTCCAGAAGCATTCTCGTTGTTTACGTTTCATCCTTGTGTCATCGCTATCTCTCCACCCAAAATCGCACAGTTCTGCAATTTTAATTCTCCCGAGTCCTACAATATCTCTCGCAACTCTGCCTATCTATTTGCTTTTTCTCTCTATTTATTTAGCTCGTTGCTGTTTGCGTCCGAATAGTCAAACGAAATAGTTCGAAATTGCGTGCAGCAAGCCTTTGGCAAAGCTCATACGAGTCCACAAAAAGGTTTGCCGTCAATCTGTAGAGTAATTGAGAACGAATTAACGTGGTAGAAATATCGCGGGTTCTGTCTGGGTCCCAGTGACCCCGAGTGTCTATTACGCGACCAAATTCGAGTCTATTTCGGCAAATTTTTTCTTGTCATCCGAGATGAAAGTTTTCATCATTTCAAACGACTTTCCGAGCTTGTTAAATATTTGCGCTGTCTGTCCGGGTCCCATTGACCCGGAGTGTCTATTACGCGACTAAATTTGAGTGTATCCCGGTAAATTTTTTGTTATCATCCCAAATGAAAGTTTTGGCTATTCCAAACGAGTTTTCGAGATTTTCAAAAATTTTCCGCTTCTCGGTTCTCAAAATTATTCCGAAAATTCATGCAAAATTATTTCCCCTCAATGAGCTTCCGACCCGTTTCAAGAAACCTTCTTTATTCCTCCACAGTTTGGAGAAGTATGAAGAGAAAAAGGTTTTCAGAATATTTCAAAAATGCACGAGAAGGTCGTATGGATTCAACGCACGGAAAGAATATCTTACGAAAAGAATCCTCACTTGAAACTCACTCGCATAAATATTCAAAGCACGTTCATTTATATCAGTCTAAGCATTTTTTTCATTTGTTATTCCGAGTGAGTGAAATTTATTTTGTTAATCGTCCGATCATATTGTTGAAAGCTTAGAGAAATGAATTATTCTTACTGCTCGTTTCCATTTGGTGACGGATCATTGTGTGGGCCGTCCGATCTGCGCACTGTGGTGGAAACAACACAATATACTCTGAAGCATGACCTTTGGCAAATTCTTTCGTTTCCATTTTTATTTTTCCTTCATTCCCCGTATGGTGCATTTTTCCATTAATTTGTTTCCGGTAATCGGCCCCTTTGCCCCTGGTGACTCGAATAAATAAATTTCCATATGAAAGTAGAAGAAATGATAAAAATTCTCCGAGTGAATAGAAAAGCGAAAAATCGCGTTTCGAATTTTTTTTTCTTCTTCAAAACTCGACGAATCTGCTACGATCTTTATTGTAAAAAAATATCACTATTGTACCAATTTGGTTCGTTATTCGATTCCACAGATGAATCGGGGACAAACCATTTTTTCTTATGCAAAGCTCGCTGCTTGCAGTTTCTAAGATTGTCTCCTGACTTTCGAGAGAAATAATTGCAATTTATCCTAACGAAGCCTCGCGTGCTTTCGGCGAGGTCTTTGTCTCATAGCCCTTCGTGTATGGTTTCTGTGCACTCTCTGACTATCTCATAAGCCTTGAGCCCACAACTCCAACCGCGTGGTACTCTCATTTGAAAGTGAGATTGAGCTTGCACATCGCTCGGTCCCCGCAGCGACCGTTTCTATCCTCTTGCTCCTTCGACTCAATCTCCAGGGCTTGGGGAAACCTCAAACACACAATTGCCAACGTTGTTGTCCTGTTGTTTGTCTGCCCCATGGGTTCTTTCCGCCCCGCAGAGATGCTGAGCCGAAGCACAAAATCGTGCCGGCATTTAATCATTTTTTTCATTGTACTGGAAATGAAATTTTGTCAAAAATCGTCGATATTTAGTTGAACACGGTAAACTAAAGATTTTTTGGACAATTTCTAAATTTTCGTTATTTCGGCAGTACATCTTGTTTCAAACGGAATTGTATGCAAAATCTATGATTAGAACGACAGAAATTTACTTCCCAAGGGACTTCCTAGAATATTTCTTCCTGCAACGACACAACTTTTGGAATTAAAACAAAAAAAAACGTTTAGTCGAACGTATCGAAAAAAATATCGATCTTTTAAAATAAATTTTTATTTTCAGTGCAGCCTCGGCCTTTTTCTCTCCCTGCCTCTACCTCGAAACTGTTGATGGATTTTTAATAAGATTTCCCTTTTGATGGACCAGCAGGTTCATTTTTTTATTGTTATAATTGAGAAAACAAGCGAAGCTCGTCGGGATTCGCGTTTTTTACCTCTAGACAAAAGTTGTACGCACACACAACAGAAATTTTGCCAAAGCCAGTCACGTTTGCATATTTCATGCTACGCTATTCTCTTTCATGATTTTTCCCTGTTTCTATGTTTATTTAAAAATTTTATTCATCCTCACAGCTCTAACGGACATACAAATGTATGTACACATTGGGACGTTAATATTTGAACTCTTGGACGAAAACTCTTTCGTATTCATATCACCTTTCGGCTCGCCTTTCGGCGCGCATAAGGTTTTGTGTCTGTTCAAACATTCTGCTTCCCACGTTTGCACACTCGTTAATTCATTGCTATGAGAGCTTTTAATACGATTGTCTTGGTATTCGGTTCACACGTCCCGAACTTATAGGGTTACGTTTCCTGCAATTTTCTTAGGTGGCGGAGAAAGTTTGAAGAAGAATCGACGATGTTGAAGTTCGCAACGTTCCAATACAACGATAAATATTGATTTTTATTGATGATTTGTTTCATTTTTAAAATGATCCCGAATTTTGCGAGCCAATTTATTTTTCTGGGGCCAAAAATCGATCGGTTTATCGTCACATTTTATTCTCAACAAAGATAACGAGCTTTGACCATGGAAAAGACGAATTTTGTCGCATTCCAACGATGCAAACTTCAGCCTCATGATAATCGACAGGAAAGAGTTGACAGTTCCAATTTGTCTATGCTGGATGATTTTTAAATTAACGCCTGCTCGGGTCAGAATGACCCAGTGTGTTTACGACGGACAAAGTAAAAAAATTCCCATTCCTTATTATTCCATAATGATTTGCGTGAATAGCAAAAATTCTATTGAAATTTTTATCAAACGACTCCAGCGTGTCAAATCATTTGAAAAATTCTTGTGTGAGAGAAAAAATTGGGAATCAATCGCTGTAGCGATCAACACGTAAAACTGGATATTGAGGATCCTTTTGCTCCAGGAGGGGGGTGTAAAAAAGTATATTCGTTCATTTTAACGTTGAATCACCTAAAGGTATAAATCAGTTTCATCCTCCATTGCAGTAAGGCACAAGTTTTCTCGCGCTTTTGAGCAGAGTATTGAGCAAGCACAAATTCGATAATATTGGAGCATGGAGTGAAAGAACAGAGTGAGAGAGTATATACGTCAACTTTGGGTAGAGCTTTTCCTTGTATCAGTGACGCAGAGGAGGATGGGAGAAGGGAGGGGGGGAATTCTTTTCAGCCTATTTTCTGATAAGAGGTTTTCTTCTTGTTCTGTTGACTTTTTTTTCGTACTCCATCTCGGGGGTTTCGATATCGTACTGCGTGTACAATATGTATATTTATATTCTGGGAGGGAGCTTCGAGAAGTAAATATGGATATTGGCTTGTATCGTGAATCCCTGGCAACCTTCTCGGCCAAACTTTTTTCCGAACTCAAAACTTTTCCCTGGTGCAGCGGAAATTTTTTCTTATCATATTCGCCGTATCGTTGTCGTCGGATCTTTCCGCTTTTTTTTTCTTATTTCCTTCGCCTCTCTTTTCCTGTCGATCTTGTCTTGGGCTCGATTTTACTTCTCGATTCTTAGCCGCACCTCCGACAGCAATCTTTAGTGCTCAATCCACCAGAAGCGTCGACGTACTGGCAGAGACCAAACAATCGTTTCCTTTCACGCTTTCCTCCCTTTGATCCATTCTCTCTTGCTCTCTTTGGCCCTCGAATACACCACCGTCAATTTTGCCGCACGAATTTCTAACGCCCAACAATTCATTATTTATTCAAAAATTTCGGGGGGATCGCCCTCGATGAGAACCCAATTAGAAAATAAAAACATTGACCAAAAGTGAGAAAAAGTTGAACGGTCGTTGTTAAATAATTATATACCGGAATACACCTCACTGAAAAACAAAATTTTGTTGAAAAAAATGGATATTTTGTTCGATACAGACGACTAAACGTTTTTGATTGAATAATTCGAAAAATTGTGTCATTGCAGCAAGAAATATTCAAGAAAGTCTCTCCGGAAGCAAACTTTTGTCGTGTCAACCGTAAATTTTGTTGAAAATTCCTTTAGAAACCAAATTTAGTGTCAAAATAGCGAAAATTTCAAAATAATCCAAAAAAATTTTTAGTTTATCGTGTTCAACCAAATGCCGACGATTTTTAACAAAATTTTATTTGCAGTGTTCGACTTTATAGATGCACGGAATAACATATTTCGAAATAATGAAAAGCAAGGACAGACAATAAAAAATAAAAAAAATGAAAAGTGAAGAAAAAGAGTTCGTTAAATGACACAATTGATGTTGCACTTTGAATGGATTTTATTCATCGTTATCGTCGAAATCGCAGAATTCACAATGCAGCAATTGAGTATTCTACGCCTCGATACACTCTGATTTCTCTTTCAGCCTCAAATTTTATATATTCGTACTATATTTATTCATACTCATTCATCGGATCGTGTGGACGATTATTTTCATTTCTACTGTTGCTGCATAATTCGCCGACGATTATTCTTCGATCTCCAGCACGAAGCTTCACGATGTCGACTGAGAGCTCTTACGCCCGAAACATAATCCCCGTTCAATTTTCACCCCATAAAATATATATGGGAATCGATGAAAAAATGTATCTTTCCTTGTTAATGTACGAACTTCCGGTGATCCTTCGTTTCCAGAATTTGCCAACATTTTGTTCTGCACGGAAAATTAAAACTCACGACTCATTAGAAAAAAAAAGTCTGATCATCTATTCGCAATGATGGAGAAAAACCGAAAAGACGAAACTCGAGGAGAGCCTAATATATAATGACGTTTTGACTCGCTGCACCTGTTGGACGATTTGCATACGCAGCGTACTCATAAATCGATTTAACTAAAAGTTTTCCTGGATTGCAAAGCCACACATTACACGAGAAAGAGTGTTGGTTTAGAGGCAAAAGTTGGCGATGTCGTTCGACGTGTTTATCGTTCCTCTATGCTCTTGTTTCGTAATTATCGACCAAATTTGAGCAGAACATTTCGCATGGATGTTTGTCGAATTTCAGCCAAACGACTTGCATGTATTCTATGACAATGTTCATGCTTTTATGGTCTGCTCTGTTCTACGCTCCCATTAACGCGGCTCATCGACATTTCGCGTCGCAGTCGTTTGTTCATCTTATGAATACGCTCGATCACTTCCCACTATCGAGCCTCATTTTGCTCCGACCCGAACTTCGCGGCACAGCTATACGAAACGCAGCTCTACTTTTTAGTGTTCGTCGTACGGTCCCCAATTATGTAAATCGATCGGAAACATGCACTGGAAAAAATTTTTTTTTGAAAACCATCGATATTTCGTTCGATACGTTCGACTAAAAGTTTTTTTTTTTTTAATGACTCCAAAAATTGTGTCATTGCAGCAGGGAATATTCTAGAAAGTCCCTTTGGGAGCAAATTATCCTCGTTCCGATCGTGAATTTCGCTGACAATTCGGTTAGAAACTAAATGTATTGCCAAAATAACGAAAAATTTGAAATTATCCAAAAAATATTTAGTTTACCATGTTCAACAAAATATCGAAAACATTCCATTTCTAGTGTGGAGGATGGATAAATTCTCGTTCTCAAAGTAGTTTCAAATAAAGATCGAACTTCCAGTTTTTTTCGTTTCATTAAGAATTTATGGAAAAAACGCAAAAACAACACGATCCATTGCAAAAGCGAAGAAAAAGTGAAATTCACACCTTTTTCGCAGTTTATTTCGAAAATCACTCTCGTCTCAGTTTTTAATTGGAATCTCTGTTTCTTTACACTTTATCGATTGCGTGGATGAGCGAGAGCTCGTCAAATTACGACAACGGAATACGTGCAACTTGTCTTTTTCTTTAGAAGCTCGTTTTTCATTTATTCTCGATGCCGAGCGAGACACGTCGTAAGTTAATAAACGAAAAAAAAAAAAAAACAACACATTGCTGAGTGTAGCTGATGCAATTGTGACAGAACGGATATGCCATTTCTGTGTTTCTGCATTTCGTGTACTTCCCCATCGACAACGAGAGAGGTCAAGTATGTTCTCTCATCGTCAGCCACCAGAAATGCCTATGTATTCTTCATTATTTGACGAGAGACGAAAATTCACATTCGAGTTTATTTTCATACGAAAATTTCAGTTTTTTTAACGTTCCGCATGAAGCAGAGTTCGTATTTCGGGAATAACCAAAAAAATGAGCCGCTCGTGTATTCATTAATGATGAAAAATAAAAGTGTAGCCAGCGAGGTCGATACTTGGTTGGGTGACCGTTCAATAACATACGAGTTGGCTCTGGGGTTCCGCGCAGCGAGAAGCAAATCGATGAGCTCGTGAAAAATTGTAAAAATATTTATTCCGGAACGCAATGAAAAGTTAAAACAAAAGAAAAAAAAGAAAAATGGAATTTAAAAATCTACGCCTTTTGGATTTGGCAGAAAATGAAAACCCCGTCATTAGCCAACAAAATTTTCGAGGACCCGGTTCATTCGCGCATTTGTGCGTAAGGAAAATCAAGAAGCACAAGATTTTCCAGCATCATGTTCGCGATGACAATTTACGGTTGACGTTAAATGTCATCAGCAGGCTCGGATAAGCTTCTCTTTAGCTCTGGTGACGAGGAAATAAAAAGGTGGTCTTTCATTTGGACGACGTGAGAGAAAACTCCGTCTAAATTACGTACCTCTCGTCTAAATATTCCACCATCTCCCTGTGGCCTGTTGTTTTGTTTTTTTTTTTTTTTAAGTCTATGTTTTGTAAGTTTTTTGTTTGTTTTCGTCGAGTCGGGTTTCCGCTCAGAGCACGTAGGTATCGGGTTTTTTTTTATCTTCTGTCTTATTCGTTGTCAACAGACGCGGGGTTGTCTCTTCGTATTATTATTTTTCGTTGCCCTTCGCTCCCGCTGAGCTTCATAGCCGGCAATTTAGTCTTTGAATTATTATATATACGTCGTGAGCTCGAGCTTACAAGTTGTTTGCGTTTCGGTAGTACGAGCTCGGCGACAGCCCCTTTGAGCCTCTTTTACGGTCAAGGACAGTCGCATCCATTTCTGCAAACGCAGTTTTTCCTCCTTCCAGCTTTATCTTTATTCTTATACGATAAAATCCTTGGCCTTTCGATTGAATTTATTGAGGATTTTTATCGTCGTCTACGAAACTGTTTTTCCCGTTTTCAACTAGTGATAGGATTTTCGTCGTGATTATATGACAAAGTTATAAATTGTGTAATTTTGAATGACTCGATTGTCCCGAATCAGTACATAATCGATAGCAATATCACAGTTGCCTTAACAACGAGATTTCTAGCTCCGGGCGAAGCCCTAAGCACATCTCTCGTCTCTGTACGAACACGCGGGTATATTTCCCATAGATTTATCGTCGTGTCACTGTTGGTTCGTCAGCCGAATATTCGTCCATAATCTTTTATCAATTTCTGCTGAAATTTTGACACAAAAATCCCTCCAAGTGTTGGCTCACTCCATCACATTTTGCCAGATTGTTTTCAAGCCCCGAGAACGTTTTTCCTGCACTTAATATTTCCAACGGAATCACTTTCTTCATGCTCTTTTATTTCGAGCCATTAATCAGACCAAGTTTCGGTCGAGATGGTAATTCGGACCGGAGCTAATGAGGAACATTTTTTTTACTTCCGGTTCAACTTGCACTAATTTTCATGCGACACAACCAGAACACTCTCGTCAACCCCCCGTCTCGCTGTTTTCTTTTTTCTTTTTATTCCCTTTTTCCCTTGAACACAGACTTCCTCTCACAAACTTTTCTCTTCAAATTTAGTCGTATATGCTCCGCACACTCAACGATTCACGCTGCACCAGCCTCCCAAGGGCCAGCTCGACAAGTATAGACCCGGATCCACAGCAGTTTCATTATGAGAGTCTTTTCAACACCAGTTACTCCAATCTACTCCGGATGATACTGAATAACTAGTATTATCCCTTCTACAAGCACTCTTTCGTCCCAGCACGTATCCCATCTCCTCTGCTACGACGACGAACCTTTGTCACCACGTATTTTGACGTTTGTCCTACTTCTTATCCCGTTTGAAGAAAGAATACAAAGCTGAGACTAAATTGGATTGAAAAACGGTGCAAAGCCAATTTGAATTTGCAGCAAACTCTGTGGGAGAGTTTCGTGACATTTTTCGATGCGGTATTTCGAATCATTGATTTTAAATCAATGAAAAAATGGATCTTAATGGATTGAAACAAGTTTTAATTCGATAAATAGTTTGTTAGCTCGACCAGCTCTTTTCTGAGTCTGCGAGAATATGAGGTTCTTGAAAGTTTTCAAAGTTGGCGTTAAATATTGATGGGAAAAAGTTGGCGTATGAATTGAATCGAAGAAAAAACAAAAATTCTATCATTTTTCTTCGAATCCTGGAAAACAGCCTCAAACTAATTTCAACATTTTTCCAAATTCGCAGAACTAAATCAATTTTATCGAAACCCAAGATACGAATAATACTGTAATTTCCAACATCTTTTATCTATTGTCTGGCTCAAATATACTTGGCCACAATTTCTAATTCGAAAGACTTTTCCTCGTGACGTAAAGAAACTGAAAAGTTTTCATGTGACTTCGCATAAGGTTTGGCTTCTCTTGCATTTACTTGGCGAAAATTTTCCATGTTTCTGACATTCGCGTTCAAATGGAACGGCAAAGCTGCCAAGCTGATTAATGCATCACTTGCACGAGCAGATTCTCCAGTGGCATACAAGTCTCCTACTCTTAAACTTCCAGGACAATCGGCACGTCAATACTTGTAACGAATATCCAACTTTTTATTCAAATTCTCGAAAATTTTGTCATCTCACAAACTGTTTTAAGTTGGATCATGAGATTCTTCTCAATTCTCTCGTCATATACATGGCTCTATAGATGTGATCGTAATATGTAGAGAAAACCGTTGGGGAAACGGTGGAAATGGTGGAGAACATGTAATAATAGTCACATCGCGAAGCAACCCTAAATTGGGAGTTGTCGAATGCGATCCTGATTGGCGTTGCCACCGACGACATACACGTGTCTTTACACCCAGGAATTCCTCTCTCGTTGGAGTAAAAAAAAACGTGGGAAGAATTATTTCCTGGACACTTGGTCCATTTGTTGGATGATCTTGAATCTGTGTGTGTGTTTTTTCCACGAGAATTTCGAGGAGAATTACAGGAGGGACTATTGAAACGAAGTGAGGAAAAAAATTTGTGATCGATTTCCGACTTAGTGGGTCATTATTTTTTATTGTCGTTACGCTCGATCGATTAGAATTTCTCGTAGTAATTTTTGGTCATGTTTGAAACTAACAACGGATTATAAAACGTGAATGAATAAATAAAAAAACGAGATGCAGCGTATTCGACGCTGAAAACAACAAAAGACACAATAATTTGAAATGCAGATAAATTAACGAGAGTAGTTGAGAAAGGGAGCACAGAATGCACGAATTTACGAAGGTCCAAAAGTGGAAATAGTCATTTGGGTCAAAAGTGCAGTGCACAGAAGTCTTAATTCTGAAAATTTATCATTTTTGTTATATTGAGCCCGTCTCTAAAACCGAATTTTCAAACTTTTTCCACATTTTTTCTTTCCATCATTTTAATCGAGTTTTTTTTTTATACCAATTGCCGCGTGAATATTGGACGGACGTAATTTTGAAAACTAATTAAAAGACGCGTTAAAATGGTGGAAATGGTTTTTTAAGCCGGCTTAGAAAGCTCTTGCGGCGAACTTCACGATGCCAAAGCTTATCATCGAACTCTCAGTTCCAGATCCTATACAAATGGTTCAAGGTCGTGCGCAAGAGATGGAAAATCGTTTGTAATTACTGAAACTTCCTGATTAAGTATTCAACACTCTTTTCGTTCAATTTTCAATTCAAAATCTTTCACGAGTACTTGAGATTCTTCCGTAAGTTCCGAGCCATTTTCCGAGGAACCAAAGGCTCTTACCAACGTTGAAAAGCCCTTACATGAAAAAAGGAAAGAACAAAAACACATCAGCGATGTATGAGCATTGCTGACACTGTGTGCACTGCACCGAATGCAAATCTACGACGATGATAAGACTGGAATGATATTTCCTTGGCTCTGAACGAGTGGGGAAGATAAAATAATAGTCCACTTATCTATTCATCGTTAACTACGAGCCAGACGCCGCTCTTACATCCTCTCACTCGGTCCTTTGTGCGCTTTCTCCGAGCTCGTGCTCCAAAGCGTTTGCAGCCTTTTTTCTCGATGAACTTTACTCAATCCTTCGAAATTCCTTCCTGTGCCCTTTTACCTCGTTCTATACATTCTCGCCTTGAAGCTTCCAAAGATCCGAATCGATTGCTCGCTTCTATATTTCGAGAAATCGTTAATTTATGCCGCCAAGAACTCCGAGCTTTCGAGTTGATCCGATTCACGGAGTTTTCCAACGTTTCCATATGCAAATTATTTTCTCCACTAACGAATTTAAACAAAAAAAAACCGTCCCAGGTTTTTTGACAAGCTTCGTGGCTTCTTTGTCCATGATATTTCGGAGCTTTCGTCACCCTCTTGCCTTGATATTCTTTATGTTCGATAACATCAAAAGGTTCTTTCGCTTCTCACAAAACATGTTCGCCTTAGGCCGAACGGTCGGACGACTTTATCCATATTCTTGCTAAATAAACGACAACCTCGACGAGATATTTTGTAGACATTTCATATTTCTTAGATGACAAAGCTTTTACGGAGCTTCCTCGGAAGAGAAATTCTCCCGACCGTTTCAGCTCTCTCAACCCTATAAACCGCGACGTCGTTATTCCACGTAATTAGACGAAGCTTAATGAACTAAAAACTCCACGACTTACCGGTGTTAGGATGAATGATCAGTCACCTAACCTCGCCTCGAATTATCGAAATGGAAATCCTCTGCCAACCTTTGTGTGATTAAAAAAAAAGACCCTATAAGCGGACGCGGAAAAATGGCAAAAATACCCTGACAGGGGCTTTTTTTATTGATCAAACCGGGTCGGAGATATTCAATTTTGAAAATTGCAGCCATCTCTCTCGCACTCGCGGTGGCGAGATAGCGACTGATTACTCGCCGTAAAGGGGTTGGCTACATACGCGGCAATATGATAAGAATTTAATAAAATTTGGTGATACATTTTTTAGCATCAAAAACGATTTTTTTTTCGTCCACATAGTTGTCGAATAATTTGAGTTTACAATTTGCAAAAGATATACCTATATATGAATCCTATACTTATACATGTAAACTCTAGTGTTCAATTACTCGGAACTATGTAGAAAAAAGACCTTCAAAAATTTGTACATTTATATTTAATACTGAAGAGAATGCTCGCCAAGCTTCATCGAATTCTCATCATTGCGAATTTTCCTAATATGCTTTAAACATGCCAACATTGTTTCGTGTAGCCTGCAGGCTCCTCAAACGTCCCAGAATCCGAAACTCATAGATATACACGTATTTCCAAAATCAAAAATTCAATTCTCTGACAAATCTACCGTTTGAGTAATCGATCATTTTTCAACTACAATTATTTTCAGTGATGATTGCCAGCGATTAAAATTGTGTCAACGAAGCCAGGCTCTGGGGAATTGAGTATTTTTTCAACGTCATTTTTTTTATGTACGCTTATTCAGTGTGTTGATTCGGTAATTTATTCCATTCGTTATTGTGTACATTCAGTTTGTTCATGAACCCGAAATGCAGAGTTTCACAGAGTGAACTACTTTTTTGATGGAAAAAAAAACATTTATGAACGATCTCCTACAAATGGGTTTACAAACGCTTCGAACTTTAACGGGGGGGGGGAATAAATTCTTCGTGACCTCGGAACGCGTCGATACCAATATAACGTCACGTGAATGGGAACGCTGAGAAAATTTATCCTTTTTTGATGGTCACGACAACGTAAATCTCCTTTATTTGGGGGGCTTGTCAGTGCACAGACCATTCCATGCATCAAACTATTTTCATATGACAATATCGAGAACGGAGCAAAATGCTGGACGAATATCCAACAACATTTTTGTTTCAGCTTTTCTCCGAAGCTGCGATACGGAAAAATTTCAAGATAAATTGAAACATTTAATTTTTCTTGGGGATTATTTAATTTTGATTATTGAACTTGAGGTGGTTTCGAGATGTGCATACGTACGGTGACTTTTGTATGCAGTGGAGTGCATGCGACCCGTCGCAACGGGGAATAGAGCAGAAAATGGAACTCGGCTTCCGGTTCCCAAACTCTAGATTGAACGCAATAGTTTTTCTCCTGTTCCAGTAAAAATTGCGAAATTGTGTGGACTTTTCGTAGCACAGAGTAAAAATCGTTTTGGCGATATATTTTGAATTCTTCAATCATCCGTCCATAAAAACGCTTGACGTTCGATTCCTCACCACGAATTGTTTCCGCTGCCTCGAAGCCAGTAGCACTGAATTTTTGCCCGGTTGAAATCTCATTTTCCCGACTATTTCAATGTCCTATAAACTCAACTTCCGGTTCATTCGATCGCACTTTTATCGAGTTCGCTGGACTTTTGACGATTCTTTAAAAGTCGGAAGAATTTTATTTTCCTTTCGATCGGACTGATTTCCGTTTTTATGCAGTTTTTGTTAATCACTTCGGCGATAACTTTTATTCGTACCGTGAAGTTTGACGAACAGACAAAGAAGAAATGAAACCCGAACAATGAAAACTTCGGACCGCAGTGCCGGGAGATCGTTTCCGGTTTTTTCTTTTACTTGCAAAACTTTATCCTCATTTTCGTGATTATGAAAACCGCTCATTCGTGCTACGAGCTTTTGTATCGCCAATTATAATATTATTGTTGTGAAGAAATGAAATTTTAACAGCTCCATTACTTCCGGTTGACTATTGTTGGTGTTGGAAGGTTGGAGGCATTTTTATTCAGCTGCATCGTTCGTTCCGTCTGGCACAATTATGTGGATGATACGGGCGCAAAAATGGGGGCTCCATTGTTCGGTTTTACCATGGGTTCCGTAACGACGGGATAATTAAAGGAAAAAATGAACGTCACACGTCGGACTTTTTTCGTAATCAGTGCCCATTCGCCAAAAGCCTTCGTGGAGAACTTAAAAAAAAAAGAAAATACATTTTGGCGCTCTCGTAATTCGTTCGGACGATCTTCTGGCATATTTCGCCGTTTCCCACGAGATTCTTCACGCGGGGAGTCTATACGAAGCAATTAAAACTGCAGGCTAAACGATTCTCTGGGCGACGAGTAAATCGCAATACCCAGCGCGATAAGCGACGAGGAATCAGAGAAAAAAAAAGAGGCTAAAAAAAATGTTGTTCAATGTTCCCTCAGTGCAAGTCCTCCGGACCGATAAAGCACGAGGTCTCTCGGATGTCAGCACAAAAAGTGTGTCTCGACGGTAAACCCAAGTTTCTCCCTCGATTTATTCGTGCGCACTCTAGCGCGAGATCCTTCCGCGATAGCGAGCTTTTCGAGGCTTAAAAACTTTCCGGAAGACGCGATAAATCTGCCGACTTTGATTGACGACAAGTCGCCCAGCGAGATTATTATACGAAGACCGAAGGCTTTTCGACCGAGACGATCCTCCCGCGATCGTAAAACGTGCACGCGATCTACAGGAGAATCATTAAAAAAATACCTCTCAACAGAAAGCTCGACACAAATTTCTCTACTCCAATAGAATTTTTTAAATGAAAAAGTTGCGTTGCAGAAATTTGAAGAAAATTTTCAATTCCTTCATTTTTTCAATTTTCTTTTAGATTGTTTCTTTTTCTGCCCCACAATGCACGGAAATTTAATCGTTTTCAAAGAAACGATCGATCAATCGATCAAAAAACTGTCAGCGCGTTTCATAAATCAATTATTCTATTATTTATGTTCGTTACAATAGTTTTTTATGGTTGAAAGCGTGCTCACGTCGCGGTGGTCGCGCGCGAACTGAAAATCCCAGGAAGCACCCCCGCGAATCGTCCGCCACTAGTTCGCACACCCGCGCTTGCTTCCGCTCTTCTTCGCCCCTCGCATCCCTTCTAATGTCGCGATATCTGGGAGCTCTTCTACCCTCCAACATACACAACTATTCCTCTGCCAGCTCTTACACCCACTCCAACTATTCTCCTATGTATATCACAACATGCAACATATTGACTTCCATTTTGCTTATACGCACCGGCAAATTCTTTACTACAATCAGTTAAACTTTCCTACCAACTTTTTTCATTAAAAACCCTTTTTATTCATTTCTTTCGCTGAAGCTTTCCATTGCTTCTTGTACTCAACCTCATCGTACATTTTAACATTCAAAATGATTAAACAATGCTCAATTAATTGATGTTGAATGAAGAATATTTTCCTCATGTTAATCGTCGTCTGATCCTTCACCGGAAAGTTGTTTCCGTACACGATTTTATTTCTCCATAACAAGAAAAAAATTCGCTAATTTCAATTTTCCAAGGTTTTTTGTATTTGTAGTTAAGTTATAGAATTGCAACTATTTTTTTAGAAAATAAACAAGAAGTACAGAATTATCCACATTTTCTCAGAAAATTTGCTAAAATTGAAAGGGTTGGACGATTTTTCGAAAAACTCAGATTTTCGTAAAATTCGAAAAATCATGAAATTCGAATCGGTCGACCGATATTTTTCGAATCCAATACCAACCTTTTCTTATTGAGAGATACTCCATTTATATTTAAAAAAAATTGTAATAAGTCTTGAAATTTTCGGAAGTTTCAAAATGCCGTAGAACTCGTGTTTTTTTTAGCAACTCCGACAAGATTCTCAGAGAATGAAGAGCTTGTGGAGATTAACATCTGTGCAAAACGGGAGCTCTCCAGCTCAAACCGTCCTCGAGTTAGAAACGTTTTTTTTTTCTAGACATGATTTTTCGGTTTTTTGGGATATTTGAAGCGCGTGGACATTGAAAAGTGGTGAAAAATGTTCACCGTCACGTGGCTTCCTCTATGAGGAAGCAAAAACATAGGAATTTCTATGACTCGGTGAAATAGTGGGCGAAGAATGATTTTTGGCCGACGACCAGAGTTTCACGCTTCCGTTAAAAAAGTACGAAAACATATTCTCAATCTGCACCGACTAAATAAAATTTCTTTTTTTTTTCTGCGAGGCATAGAAACGCTTGGAAATTACAAACAACGAGTGGGAGTAGTTTTGGCTGCATCATGGTAGAGCTTGATGATGCAAAATGAAGATCAAAGATGTCCAACATTGCATGACGATGATAAAACGGAAAGAAAAGTTGCATGTAGATTCGCATTATGAATGCCGAAGTAATATCGAGATGGAAATCATTCGAGAGTTTCTTAAAACAGTCGGAAAAGTATCCGCATGATGATGTAATGTTATGAGATTCAAAAGCTTTGGACGAGGAATCTTGCACGCGTAAAGACCCGACGAAATGATTTTCCAGCGAGGCTGGATCTACTTTATCATCAACGCACTTTGGGAAAGATTTTCATGGCAATATGGAAAACTCGGTCATTTACAATCTCCGCAGAGATAAACTTATTTATTTCCAATCGTCGAATTGATTCGCCTTTCTTTGTACGTAGAGCTTTTCTCGCGAGCAGCCAGCCGAAATTATTGGGATTCCAATTGAACGCACATGCCAAACTTAACAGACCCGTTACCTCCTCCTGATTCCACTGCAGGCTGCTGATCGTTCCGAATTCAGAATATCCTCGGATAATAAAGGAACTTGGCTTTTCCCTCGCTCGGCTATGAGAAAAAACCGACATATTTAACGATTTTTATTTTTAATCGTGCTAACAAAATTTCATCGTTGCTGTCGCTTGACCTGCTATTTTTTGGCCTCTCGAAAATCCTATCGAACCGCGAATCATCGGAGCAGCATCTCCGCCGGAAACTGATACACACGAACTTGCAGCGACTCCCACCTTAAACCAATTACGGTATAAGTGTTCTTAATACGAAATAATTGAGAGCATGAGACAAGAAACTTTGTTGGCCCACGTAAAAGAGTACAAAAGGAACCACTGAATTGCCACGGCCAAATTTAATGCTGAAAACTTTTCGAGCTCTGCCTACGAAAGCAAACGGAGACAAAGTTTGTCTCCGTTTTAAAGGAACGGAAGATGAGAGTAATGGGAGTTCTCAGGCAACACCCGGCCGAAGGTAAGAGTCTCTCGAAGTACGACAGCAAGGGGGAAGTTGTAAAAAAAAAATACCTCTATATTCTGAGAGTATCGTAATTAAAAACAAAATACGTGTATTGAGAACGTTTTATGCTGAATTTTCTATCGATAGATTTCCTTTAAATTTTCACCGCTTGAAGAAAATAGTTATATTTAATAGCTCGCACAATTTGGAGAGCTTTCACCATGTAGAAATGGAAATATTTATTTATCACAATTTTCAGTTCGTGCTCATAAGAGCGCGTGTTAAAAGTTACGATTAACGAGATTAAATATTTCGATTTCTAAATGGTGCAGCTTTTTGAAACTTTGCACACGCTTTCGTGTAACATCGAAAAAGCTTTAATAAGTTTTTCAAAAAAATCGATTATAATTTTTTTTTTGAAATTTCGGTTATTATATAAAAAATTCTTATTTAGCTCGGACGATCTTAAATTTTGAGTATGCTGTTGTTTAGTCTATTCGTAACAATTTTTTTTTTACGAACTTGGGCTGGGAAACCATTTTGTATGTAAGAAAAACTGAAAAGAAAAATGTAGACTTGTACGCCGCCATATGAGGTCGTCAAAAGCCCAAATGATAGTTCAATATGGTCGATAGTGGACTTTGAGTTTTTATAGTTGGGAGTGTCGTTCACAATTATTCAGGATTCTGAGCTTAAAGATTCAAAGAAGCCAAAGACTTGGAAGCTTGAATAAGCAGGTCTCCGGTGATCTCTGAACCACGTCCCTGTTTCCGTCCTTTCATGGATAGGAATCCATCCCTAAGGATCACAAGTGCCGCGGTAGTATCGGTCGTCGTTACTGATACACACTAACGACGCGTTCAAGGAGTTGAGATGACGAGCGGAATCTTTATCGCTTCCGTCGCCCTCGAGTATAAGGGGCATCGCCGTGCCAAAATGAATTCTCCGGCGATAAGGAGGCAAAAAATGTTAACCCCGGCTTTCCAAGCAGCGGGGACTCGTTTGAACTTACAACTATGCGAGCATTTCATGCCCTGGGAAAAATCTCAATCATTTCAAAATTGAGGATTATTATTTTCTTTTTTTTATTTTGCAAAAACTCGAAAAATCTTATTGTTATTCGAAGATTTTTGCGGTTGAAAAAGAGTCAAGTTTTCTCTACGAAATGTTGTTTTCTTCACCAGCTAATAATTTGGGTGCCATGCACGCAATTTTTTGCCTCCGTCCTACGTAAGCTAAACTTTATTATCGAATTTGAATCAATTTCTTTTAATTGATTGGCGAAAGTGCGAGATTTCGAAGTTATATTTTTCATGCTATTTTTTTATTTATTATTATTTCTTTGCGTACAACGTATCTATAACGTTCGACGTCTAGAATTTCAGGCGCACTTCGTGAACAGCAATTTCTTTGAAGCCCTTCGCCGGCCGTTACCCAAGGATTACACGAAATGAGAGCCAAGAACAGGTCGTGTGATTGTGCAGCTTTTCGTATGCATAATTCGATGGAGAAAGTTGCTAGCGTTCACGAGGTGCAATGCGTACGAGAAAACGAGACTATTCCGTGCACGCAAACTTTCGACTCTGAGTCGAGTGAATTCTTCCATCTCTGGATCTGAAGCATCGAAAAAAAGGCTCGTAGGGAGAAGTGATTTGGAAAAGTTGCAGCAGTTTTGTTTTTATTCGAAATTTCACGATTAGGGAGGCTCACGAAAAATAAAAATCGTCTTCAATGGTTTCTATGTCGCGTATCGGGTCTGATGGACCCTGTGTTACTCCAAATTATTTGAATGATTCACTTTTCATAAAATATAACGTTGCTACACTGGAAACAAATTTTTTTTTGGAAAAAATGTATATTTTCTTCGATACGTTCGACTTAATATATATATTTTTTTTTCATCGCAAAAATTGTGTCATTGCGGCAATAAATTTTCGAGAAAGTCTCTTCGGAAGCAAATTTTTGTCGTTCCAATCGTAAATTTCGCTGACGATTCCGTTAGAAACCAAAATGTAGTGCCGAAATAATACTAATTTTGAGATAATCAGAAAAATATTTAGTTTACCGTGTTCAATAAAATGTCGACGATTTTCGACAAAATTTGATTTTCAGTGTATGAAAAACTTTAGGAAAAGTTACCATTCGGTGGTGGAAAATAGTTGGATGGAAAATTAATGGATTCGTGGATCATTTGGTGGATCCAGAAAGTTAAAAAATCGAGGGCCAAGTGTGCACGTAATGACCGTGGGCTGCTGCATAACGTGGATGCATACACGCGGTACAGCCCGGCTTATGGGGCACATCGATCCAACCCACGGTCCCAGAGACCTCGTAGCTCATAACTTTTCGGCTAATAACCCGCCCTCGGCAACGTCTTACAACTGCGTTCCACTCCACCAGGGTTACTCATACGTGCAAACAGATATTAACGCTCCTCAGTGCGAAAGGACAGAGCCGAGAGCTTAATTATGCCCAAAATCATATTTCGTACGCCCATGTGACTCTCTGCAATTAGTAAAATAATGAGTACTAAATATTTATCATTGCCGGGCGATCGTTTCGTCTCAATTACTTTTCGTTTTTCCGAAAGCTCATTTTTTTCGTCTAATCACTAATTTATTTGAGTTTATAAGAAAATTTTCAAGTTTCGATGATGAAGTTATTATTTATTTTCTTTATATAATGAGAAATAAGAAACTGTTTTCTTTTGACGATATTTCCCTCGAGATCGTAACGCAGTTTAAGAAAAAAAATGGAGGACAAATATGGTAAAATATGTCCAACGTTATACGACGTTTTTGCACTTCATTTCTCACTCGAGGATTCGTGAATAATCGATTTCAGAGCACTCACAACTGCACTCTCCCCACAGGGGAGAAGAGGAAAGGTTACTCTCTCATTTTCTTTCCCTCCTCCTCCTTCTCTCCATCTTTCTCTCCCTCGTTGCCTTTCTTTCTCATTGAATGAGAGTGTGTCTCAACTTCGAGTGGCTCTATTCTCCCTTCAAGAGTTTGCTACAGGAATCGACTCTTCCAAGAGACGTGGTTAGTCTTCAATACGCGAGTCATTATCTTTTTTTTTCGCGAATTCATACTTTTAGATCTTTTTTCTTCAATCTAATGGCACCTTTTTTTACTCCCAAACTTTTTGACTTTCTGCTTATAATCGTTGCTCGATTTTCCTCTACATTGACATGTTTCTTTCTGCAGGCTTTTCTGCAGGCGTTGTATGCTAAATGTTCTACTTTATTTTATTTATTATTTATTTATATATTTATTATTTATTTCAATAGAATATATTTATTTATAAAAAATATATTCTATTATGTTAATTTACACCCTATTAGAAAAAGAGTCATATCTAATAGCTCGCACAATTTTGAGAGCTTGCACCATGTAGAAGTCAAGATATTTATTTATAAAAATCACAGTTTTCAATTTCTCAATTTCTAACGTTAAATATTTTCATTTCGACATGATGAAGCTCCTTGATACTTTGCATACGCTTTTGTGTAACATCGAAGAAGCTTCATTCCGTTTTTTTAAAAAATCGTGCGTAAATTTTTATCGAAATTTTGGGTTATTATATAAGAAATACATCTTACCTCGGATAATCTTGAATTTAAAGTATGTTGGTCTTTAGTCAATTTGTAACAACTTTTTTCAGTCAACTATGGCGCGTAAACCATTTTGTATGCGAGAAGAACTGAAAAGAAGAATTTGATATTGACCGTCGTCATGTGAGGTCTTTAAAGATGAGCACAAAAAAGTGGTCACTACGAAGTTTCATAAAAATATATTGCACACAATGCGTGTCGCTTTTATCAAAATACATTACAAAGTAGAAAATTGTCTATCAAAAAATGATTCCTTTCCCTCCCCTTTCGTGGCTGCGTTACAGTTTTGGGGAATTTGAAAAGTTTCGAGTCGCGAATGTCAGCGAGCTGTTTCTTTTCCTCTAGCTCGTAAAATCGGGATTAATTTCGGTTTTGAAATCATATGTTTCTCGCCCGGGCGAATACATATCCAAGAGTCCCTCGAGGTCGTACAACTTGGCCAAAACATTTCGTATATTGTCGAGATAATACCAGCGCCGATTTTTCAATTGTCTTACGAATTCCGGTGAAGGATTATCCGCGATTATTTTTCTGATTTTCCGACAGCAACAATCGTCCCTTTTTGGCCGCGACAATTCACAGGTTTTCCTTGGACTGATTGGGAATATTCCATGACGTCTCGTCATTATGCGACTAGAATTTTCACCACGCATCGTCTTCGTCGGCACATCGCTGTTTCGCGAATCTTTCAAATAAACTCGATCCGTTTTCTCCTCAAGCAATTCCTGCGCCAACGAGCCAGACAAAAAATTAAAATGCGTTGAAGAAAAAAATGGTCTTGCTTTTCCATGAGAAAAAATCATGAGCCTCTAACGTAGCAAGATTGAAAGCGCTCCCTCGCACATAAAATACCATAAGATTGCAAAGGAAAGCTTAGGGGAAAACGAGCTTCCGAGAACGAAAGAGATTTCACAAGTTTTACTTTCGATGTAATATTTCGCACAGCAAAAAAGAATCTATGTCGTGCCTCCGTGCTCCAGCAACAACATATACCTCCTTTTTATTTCCAAGGCAACCTCGAGAAGCCATGAAAAATTCACGTCTTTTATAACTTTTATCACTTTTATCGACTAATTCTTGTTTATTCAATGAAGACCCCAACTTTTCGTATTTCCACGATGTTGTTAACGATTTTGTCTGTAATTTCTGCAGAAAGATGTTAAACTCGAATTTTCAAGAAAAATTCAACATTATTTTTCCATCAGCCAAAGAAAATTCAATCAAGTTACGGAAATCTATGAAAATTTGAATGGAATCGTGTTGAAGGCTCGCAGCTTTAATTCGCGAATTGGGAAAAATTTGACGAGCCGGAAAGTAACGAAAATAAATGGAATTGAATGTTCGTTCGTATTCGAAGGTTTGGGACTCGAATGTTCGTGAAAAATGCGTTGTACGTGCCTTTTTCGTGAGCGGAGGTACACCGGCGTTGACTCGTTTTGCCTCGCGGCAGAGTCCATCATCGATCATTTCGTCGATGAAGGCTTTAGTCTTTTTGGTAGTGAGATCGATATCGTGCTTCCTCGCAAGTTCTGGGGGCGATCCGTTGCAATATTTCTTCGGAAGATTGAGCAAAGGATTCGGCCTCATCTCATGCAACTTTTCTCTGGTAGCGTTTCTTTCAGCATTTTCATCCCTGCAAGTTGTTTTATTTTTTCGAGAATGAATTTTTTCCAGAGGCTCTGAATCGTTTTTGGAATGATCGCCTCGGGTGACCGTTGTATCCGAATAATTTCTTTTTTCTACGGCAACAGGAACTTCCGGTGGTTTGTAAAAAGTTTTCGAGATTTCGTATTCGTTTCCTTCTCTCTTGGTTTTTTCCCGCGAATTTTCATTTTCCCCGGGCCGCTCGTTGTTCCTCATATCTCGGGGATTTCCACCTCCTTCGGCTAGGATTCCGGTCCAAGATTTGTTGAATCTTCGCTTGACACGTTCGTCCATGTCGGTTTCTTCCTTGAGCAATTGTCTCGCTTCTTCTTCGGTTTCGCTCGTGGCTTCGTCCTCTTTGCTTCTCGGTTCTCCTACCTCTTCGTCATCCTCTTCATACGTCTCTGCCTGCTCGTCGTCGTGGAGCTTCTCCAATTGGATATCGAGTAACTCGTCCTCTAGTTTTCTCCCAAGTTCTCGGTCCTCGGGCTCCTCACCGAGACGTTCCTCAATCTTGCCAAACTGATAAGACTTTCGGGCATCGATCCTCGATGTTCGGAGCCGCGTCTGTATCGACGAAACAAAATAGAAAGAAAAAACGGCCGAATTTATGGTGAGAAAAGTTTTTTCAGCGCATACACACACGGTCGCTTCGTTTCCTTAACTTTTCCGGCACTAAAAATCAATCCTCAATCTTTCTCCCTTACTTTTCATTAACCTACTTCGGTATTTACCAGGAATTTCCAACAATTCTCTATACTTTTTCGATTTCTCATCAAGTTCGTTGACTCAACTCGTGTGACAAATTTACCCAAGCAATAATCCATTATACATCGACTAAAATAATCGCCAACGCAGTGCCATCGATAATGCAATACGCTCGACATATAGCGCTTGTTTTTTAACTGCATATTACGAGCAGTTGAATTTTATCCAATGCTTCGTTCCCCTCGATATGAATTATTCATCTTTCTATAACTCAACGTCATAACGGAAACTTCGCTTCCCTTTTTTTTCACCAATGTCACAATTTGTATGCAATGTTTTCCCGCGCCTTCATTCAGACCATTATTTTTCACGATAGAGAGTCAAACTTATTCAAAACTGTGGTATACGTACGATCCAATAACCGTGATCGAGTGTCAACCACGGAAACATGCACTTTTTATATAAATCGAACATTCTATAAATTGGCAAGCAAAGAATGCGACGGGGCGTCAAAATGTTCGATTTTTCCAAACGAATTTATCGCTGGACAATCGTCGAAAATGACAATGAAAAATTATGCTCGGTGGATCGTAAAATAACACAAATTTTGGAGCTTCGAAGAATATAAATCAAAATTCACGTTCATTCGTTTCCGACGTATTTTTGTCTAGAAATTGAAAATTAATATTGCACATATTTGATGACGTTGAAGCTTGCATCGTTGGAATGCAACGAAAATTAATTTTCCTCTGGCGATGCCTATTATCCAAATGGGGAATGTAATTATGATGATGAAACGATCGATTTTCACGACTCAAAAAGTACATCAGCTCGAAGAATTCAGATGATTTTGATAATTTAACAAATCACCAATAAAAATATATATTTTCATCGGCAAAAATTATAACACAAAATTCATGATTTGGAATGCACCAGGAAATTCCGGTCGAGCACGTTGTGACGTAACTTTGACAGTTGGCGATCGCCACTACTTTTTTTTCCCACCGTCTTTATCGGATGTGCCTTCGGCTGAAAATATCGCGGAAAAAGGTTCTGGATAAAGTGTTTTTCGGTGTACTCGATATATAAATATAAATTCTTGAGAAGTTATCGTCGGAGTTAGCACACTGGCTGACTCTCGTTTCTACTTGGCTGTTTGCTCTGGCGCGATGCACCAACGCAATTGCACTTGGACGTCGCAAGCGCGTGACAACCAATAACATTTTTTTCCAACGTACGTTCGAGGGGGCATTTGCTATTATTTTTAATGTTTGAGAACGTCATGATTATTGTTGTTCACGATTCGTTGTCAGAAATGTCATCCTTCTCGTGACTTTGAAACTCATCGAGTTATTTTTTATGACAGTTGTTTTGGCCGTGACTGTCAAGGATGTGGAGGAGAAATAATTGAATAGAGTTTGACCAACAAATGCTACAGAAAACGTTAAAATTTTTCATACTATTTGGATAGAAAGTTTTTTCTGCATTTGCAGCACTTGAATCTCGACACTGAGTTTCTTTTTTGTTCCTTTTAGTCTAATGATTATCGTTGAATAGTGAATTGTCGGATTTTCGTGTAATTATAATTACATCGTACCTTCGGACTTGAGGCACGATATTTCCGAGGCTCCGGCAACATTTTCTCTCTGGAATTTTTCTGCTGCAGCGAGGGAACCTTGCTGACAAAACGATTGATTTTCTCGAGTGTATCCGACGACATCTCGTCCCGTTGTTTCTTCTCCTCGACTACTTGACCCGAGCTCATTTTGTGTTTGACAAATTGTCGTAAATCCTCGCGCAAGCCCTTCAATTCACGTTCGTCTCGCTCGCACTGCTGCCAAACCTCTTTCCCCACGCTCGAACCAGTCTCCACCAAAGCCTTGCCTTCGATCTCGGACCCAGTCACCTCGATGCACTCACCCTGTCCGTTTTTTCGTTTCTTCAAATCCAACCACTCCCGACCACGATTCCTTGGTGACACATCCGTTTCCGGTTCGGAATGTGCTTCCTGAGCACCAGATGCATTTCTTATTATCATGAAAATTCTGTTTCTTCAGTTTTTCAACGAATTCGTTCGAAATGACATTTTTTTCATTAAAACAAATAGAAAAATCCATTTTCCTCATTTCCCAGGTTGGCTTCTCGAAAAATTTACATGGACATTCGAAAATTGGCTCATTACTTATCTGACACAACGTCATAAAGAAAACTCACCAATGCTGGACGAAAAATTTGACAAACTTTTAGGATACGGATGTTCATCATTTCCAATTGAGAAATTATTGAAAAGGCGTTACCCACCAAAAAGTGAAATTAATGTTGTGGAAAAACTGTCTTTGAAAAGTATCCAGAAAAAAAAACGAACCGATCCATTCTACTCCCACAATTTTCACTCCAATTAAAGTTTTTTTTTTTTTTTAATACGGGAAGTTATTAAGGTCGGTTTTAGAATTAGTGTTCGGAATTTGATAAAATTGAGTACAGTATCAGATTGCGATTGGAAAAAGATGCAGACGAATTTTCACGAGGCTACACAGAACCAGAAAGAAATTCCCAAGAATCTCAGTTTTCATTTTATTTTACAATAAACTCTTATCAATTCTTAGTTTCCCAGTTTTCGCAGTTTTCATTGTAAAATACAATGAAATTTATGGAATTAATGTTACATGTATAAAATTACCAATGAAAATATCTTTTTTCTGATTTTCTGTAGCGTTTCGAAAATTCGAGCGGATCTTTTTCTTAAAATAATCTACTAGTGAACGAAATTTAATTCAATTCTAAAGAGTAATTCTAAAACTGAGAGTGCTATCTCAACATTCCAATGATGTAAAGTGGAAAATGTTTTTTTTTCGGTTTCACACAAAAGTACGACATTCGGTAAACGTGAATTGAGTCTCACCCCGGATCGCCAGAGGGATTGGGAAGATTTGCACAAATTTCGGCACTGTGTCTGGCCGCGTGAGAGACAGTAATCCGCCTCATTGATCTCGAGGTCGGAATTTACGTATTCGTGGATCTGAGAATCACGTCCCGAGCAATCACGGTAACAGAAATTTTCCGATTTTTGTGAATGACCGTGAAGTCTAGAGGACACGTGGTTGCTTCGGTTGTAAAAGTGGACTGCGGAAGTACCAGGTCTATGTGTTTGACTGCCCTGTTGCCTTGAGCGATTGGGCCGGCGACTATTCATCGAGCAACCCGCATTTTTTTCATACTCGAAATGCTGATTGAGCGATGCTTCTGATTTCTCCGAGTTCCTTATGAGAAAAGTGAGTTTTGGTGAAAAATATCATCTACAAAAATTACTGGGGATGAAATTGCCGAAAACTTCGGAATCAACCAATGTCTTTTTTTTCGGCCAGAATATTTTTTTTTTTTTAGGGGAACATTTCTGTTTTGCTGTGGAATGAAAGAAAGTCAGATTGGAACCAAAAAAATCTTTGGTCGGATTGCCGGTTGGCAACAGGTTTTGTAGTTTTGTCAGGTGAGCATTAGGGGCACGGGGAAAGTATCGACAGAAATGGGAAAAGAGCATAACGGGGAAATGGATTTTCCTCAAAAACGTAATGTATGGAAAATAAAAAAATTCTGTTGATTGTTCGAGCTTACTTGCGGCTGAAACGGTCGCTTTTACGATTCGCATCGATCAAATAATTTTCTTGACTATTCTGGCAGTGAGTAAATTCACAGCGACGACATTTCGTTCGATGCTTTTTCCGTGAAGTCTCGCCATTTCGAATTCTTTCAATATCCCCATTTTCGCGAAAATCTACGTGCGAAGCGGTGTGACGTGCTGCTTGACGTTGCGTACCAGGATTTTTAAAATTACGCGACACCTCGTAAAAGTCCTCCAGGATATCGCTCCTAAGTGGAATCTACAAAATAATTTTTCACCATCGGAATGCAATAAATACCAGAGATTTCGTAAATTCGTTTCGTCGATTGAACGACGTTTTTACTAACCGCGTCCTCCTCCATGACAGCTGTGATGCGTTCAAATCGTCTGTTGAAAATTCCAAAAAAGACGGAAGACAAAGTACGGGAAACAAGTTGACAAAGTATGTCAACAAAAAAACTGATAATTAGTGCAAAAATGAATTGATGAGGCCCGCGAACCCAATTGGTGTCGCAGGAAGACGGTGTCGAAGATTTGATGCTGTCAAATTCTTAGTTGAAAACAAAAAAACTGCGACCGAATATGCGCATTCTTTTATTTGTCAATACAATAAAAAAAAAACGCCGACGTATGACAGAAACGGGTTTTTTTAAGTATAAAAAAATAAAATAAAAACTAAGAAACTCATAAGCAGTGTTTGTATTCGTTTCATTATTGAGTTGGAATAATTTTTTTTAAATCTCGATGTTTTATTTTCTTTTACAATTATTTTCGTGTTTTCGCCACTTTTATATTTATTAATTTTTACTCACCGCAGAATCTTCTTCATTTATCGAAAATCTTTCAATAAATCCATTCCACTTGTTGGCCCGCCCGTTCCGCCATTTATTTCGCTACCGCAGAACGTTACCGCCCGCTAGGGAATCGTTTCGGTCGCTTATTGCTACACGATCACTAATAAATTTGAGATCTGCGACTGCAACAAAACCGTGTTGCCGTTTACATCATTTGTGTCAATTTCTTGTGTTATGTCGTAATTGTTATTGGCGGTCGCGTGTGGTAATAAAAAAAATGGCAATAACATCCTCGAAGTGATCATTAATTTCTATCCTCGAAAATCTACTTCGCATTATTCTCATGACGCATATTTCTTATTATTCCGTTAATTTTGTCCAATCGAAATTTTCAACGTTGCTCCAATTTTTTGTCCTTTCGAAAAATGCGAAAAATCAAATTATCAATGTTTTGTTGAGTCTTTGGAATAAATGAGAATTTTGACTAGAGAGTCGTATTTTTTTTTTTTGCTATTTTAGTTGAACGCATTCGACGAAATCGGGTTTCGTATTATCATTTTATATTGGAATATAAATCGTCATGATAAACCATCACATGAAAATTTTCAACGTTGCTCCAATTTTTCGTAATTTAAAAAAATGTAAAACATCGAGTTATCAATGATTTTTTGAATCTCTGGAAAAATTGAAAATTAAAAAAAAATCCAATCGTATTTTTTCCTATTTTAGTTGATCGCATTCGACGAAATCGGGTTTCGTATTATTTTGTTATATTGAAATACGTATCGTCATGATACACAGTCGCTTGAAAATTTTCAACATTGCTCGAATTGTTTGAACTTTAGAAAAATGCGAGACATCAAACTATTAATGTTTTGTCGAGTGTCTGAAAAAATTGAACATTTTCAAAATTCAATCGTATTTTTGGCTAATTCACGCATTCCACAGAATTGGATTCCGTATTATTCTGTTACATTATTTATATAAATCGTCATGATAAACAGAATTATAATTAATTCAGTTGAATATTCAGAAGATCGTGAATAATTCGTTGAAATTTACTTTGAGAGATTTTCGGCTTCGATGTCTATGATATTTTTTCTCAGCCGGTCACTTCGTGTCCGGAACTCAATTTCCGGTAGGAAACGACTTTCTATATATGCTTAAATCGTATATGAGAGATTGCTCGGGTTTGTGAACGGGAAGGCACACAGTATTATTCTGGAAAAGGATCGATGGGTATCCAAATAGCATGTACACCACGTTTGCCCGCACCGACGATTCGGGACTCTTTCTCCTCATGTTTTTATCCTTTCTGGCCGACCTCCGAAGTCCTGGGTCTTGGAAAACCCAAGAGGAAAATTCGCCTTTCATCCTGATACTAGCAGACAAATAATATCGCCGTTCCTTCCACTTTGTCCTGGGAACACAAACTGCCAAGTAGCGAATCGACGGAGTAAAGCTCGATTTTGCGGGATAACGTAATCGAATAGTGACGAGATATCGAACTCAAGACAAAGTCGATTATCTCTCGCTCAAGTGTTCCTTTCACGTCAAACAATATATCACGCCGATTCGAATCAAAATATCACATTTTCATGCACTCGTCAAGAAATTCATTAAATTTTTTTTATTCCTCCCAAAAACATGGAAAAGTTTTCAAAATTTCTGTAAAACTGTAAAAAAATAGTTCATCGTTAAATTTCATCTGACTCGAATTAACTTATCGCGCTCTCGCCTACGACTCGTACTAAAAACATCGCGGGAGGTGTCGAAAGTCCCGCTTTGCCTCGTACATACGCTATTGTATACGCCCAGTTTTCTTTCAGATTAGAATTTTCGTTAATCAACACAGTCCGTCTCTCGACAAAAGAATAAATTTTAAAAAAAATGGAACTGCATTCAAAAATTGCATTTCGCCTTTCACAGGGAAACAGAAAAGTTGGAGAGATCCATTACAGATAGCAGACAACGCCGTTCAACTTTTCAGATCTGATTTGGACTTGGACACACAGACAAGCACATAGATATACGCGTAAGAATCCATAGAAAAATATGAAAGATAAGAATCTGTACATAAATTGAATTTTTACTTTTTTTCAATAATCAACAATGAGTTTTTAACGGGATTTTGAAATTAGCCATTCAAGCGAATAGAATTTTAACTTTTTAGGGAGAATATTTCCCTCTGCCCAGCTGTTGTGCTTGGCCCGCCTCTCCCTTTGCTATAGATAAATATATAGATATATAAAAGTGTGTGAAAATCCCCCTAGCATAGATATATATAGATAGACATTTTCCGAGCCTAATGGTTAGCCGCGTGACTATGATTTCCGTAGGGTTCCGCCCAAAAGCGTACCAACCGATTTTTCGATTGTATTCTCGTGGGAAAAATGATTGCATCATGCAACACGATGCAGTCGACGGAACCCCGAGCTTCAGACGAGCTCTGACAGTCGCACGAGTGTGAGTGAAACTTCGGAAACAGATTATTCAGTTTTCTTGAGCGATTTTCCCACACCGGAAAATCACGGAATTGACGTCAATTTGTAACAAAAAAAAAACGACGCGTAGCTTTTCGTGCGTCTTCGAAGAATCAACCGTGTCGCGCTATTACCTCGGGCTGAGATCTAGATTGTCGTTTTTGCTTTTTCGTTAATTTGAACAATAAATAATGGATGCCAATAAACTCAAAAAAAAAAACATGAAGGCACGGGACGAAGTCATGAGAATTATCGGACGGGAGTACGAGAGTGATTTTCGTGTAAGTTTTTTTTTTATGTTTTTTTGTTTTAAATTTGTTTGAAACGGCCCGGCGGAATATGCAGCGTAAGTGCGATGTATGTCCGACCGTAAATGAGTGTGACTTGCGTCCAACTGCATGCGAGAAAAATCATTTTCCGAGAACGTCCGATCCTCATTCTCTTGAATATTTAATGTCTCGAGATTGCGTGAACGGATTTTTTCTCAACATGGACCAATCGAAAGATGAAGAACCCTTCAAAATTATAATCCGATTTGGGATTTTTAATTCGACCCGTTTCTCCCTGAGAGTCGTCTGAAGAAAAAAACGGCCGGAGCCGGCATATTTGAGTATATAAGAGTGGGGCAGGGCTCGCGCTACGACTTTTTTAAGGTGATCAGTCAGTCACCGCAGCTGACTTTTAGTTTTCGAAATAAAAATTCTTCGGTCTCATTTGACAAGTTGCTAAAAAAGTGGGTCAGGTTATGGCTGACAGGGACTTTTCGCAATCTATAAAACCAGCGTGTCGCAAATTCTGTATTTTAAAATTTGCAACAGCTTTCTCGCACTCACATTCGCGAGACACCGACTGATACTCTACCTTAATGCTCGGTGATACGCCGCTGCCGCGTGGTTTGATTTCGCCTATTTAATTAAATAAAATAATGAGTGGAAATTCTTTAATTAATTAATATTCAATAAAAAATAACCAAGGGTCAAAAAAAAATGTTGTCGCAAGAACAAGCCATCGGAACTGACATAGAACGATGAGTCTTTTCATTTTTGTTTCAGGCGCGAAATATACTGTTCATCAATAATATGGAGCGACGACGTCAACAACGTAAAGAAAAACGCCGGGCGATTGAAGGCACCGGCGACCACCAATGCTTCGATGACGTTTACCATATCCAGTGGCTTTTCGAGGGTCGCAAGGGGCGAGTCTACCCAGAGGAAAACTGGTATCTTCCAGCCTGAGCAACAACTCCCGAAAGTGTATTCGCGCTGCATATTATGAAGATTAATATCTTCTTTAAATATGCAGGTGAAGAAAATTTGCGACGATGCTCCGAGCAGGAATCGATCTCGGGATCCACGGAGTCGGAACCGGGCGCGCTGACCACTGCGCCATCGCGCAGAGACTCATTAGATAGAATACTACACCGTTACATATCGAGTGTTGATTCAGATAATAATTATAAACGATAATATAATTATAATGATTATATTAATGATGGATAATAATATTATTTGATAATACTCAATATTTTATATAAATACATGAATATCAATTGATAAAATTCAATTAATAATATTTGATATAAATATATAAATATTAATTGATAAAATTCAACTAATAATATTTGATAGAAATACATAAATATCAATTGATAACATTCAATGAATAATAGTTGATATAAATATATAAATATTGATTGATAAAATTTAATTGATCATTTTCTATAAAAGATTCACTTTCTTTGATTTTAAGAAAAGTATTTTTCTGCAATATTTTGTGAGATCGGCGTTGTGATATTATTTTTACTTGTTTTTTTTTCAACCATGAAAAAAATATACAAATATTAAATGATCCCTCGTATTGAATTTTTTCCATTTGCATGAACAGTCCCCGATATCAGTCCAATATTTCTGGTTTCCATTTAATATTTCTATGATAGCTTATTGAGCGTCAGTTAGTTCGAACCTCAATTCGAGTTATCAAATTATGAAATAAATAAATTGAAATTTTTTTTTGTGGTAAGATTGTCATCTCTAGAATTGCCGTTCAGAATTTAATGAAAGTTGGCACAGTAGTAGATTATGATAAGAAAAAAATCCACGTCAAATTTTCAAAACGCACATTTCATCATTCTACAGATTTGATTTTATTTTAACAATGAAAACTGTCATTTCTTGCAAGAATTGGTAAGAATTTATTGTAAAATACCATGAAAACTGAAACTTCTCATAAAACTCAATGTGGAATGTATGAAATAATCAATGCGAATATCTGTTTTCTGGTTTTATGTAGCATTTTGAAAATTTGACTGGATCTTTTTCTAATCATAATCTACGGCTGTAACAAATTTGATTAAATTCTGAACACTAATACCAAAATTGACAGGACTACCTTAATAGGAAATGTTTCCAAATAATTTTAATTTGTAGAATTGTAGAAATGTTGACTTAGACATGACTTTGTTGTATTTTGAGCCCATCGCCGCACGAGACATGTAAAGTTTCGGGAATCGTTTGGATCTCGCATTCTTAGTCTGCACAGGATATGCAACCCATTTCGAGAAAGTTTTGCCCCTCCGTCGGCAAGTAAAAGTGATGGTTCGGAGGTACCTCGTCGTTTTTACAAACCACAGCTTTGTGGATTTTACAAACGAAATTAAACTTTGGAGAATGCATGGCTTCTGTAAAGAGTATCAACAAAAACGAAAAGCTCGTGGAAATGAGGAGAAAACGTTTCCTCTGATCTACAACAATGATGCTATCGCGCAGGAGAATTTCATTTCAACTTTTTCACCACAAGACTGTGACAATCTTTGTCAAATGATTTTCTTTTCGCATGGCACAAATTTCAGGAAGAGATGAAAATTGTATAAAACAAAAAGTTGCTTATTTACTTGTTAGAGAAAAGGGAAAAAACGTGTTAACAAATCGCACAAGGATCTCGTCAGGATAAAAAAAAAATTGAAACACAATGTCAAGGGAAATTTCTTATCTCCGGTTGAATCGTTGGAGATTTTGAAAGGATAGAGAATTTTCTATGTGTTTCATCGAATGCTCGTTACAGGCTGCAGCAACATTATTCGAAAAAGGAAATAAAGTTAACGAAAGACTTTTTCATTGAACCGCTAAGAAAGGGAGCGAGGAATGGGGCTGGGGAATGGGGGCCGATTGTAACGAGGACAGAGAACACAATGCAACGTTGATACACCGGGTTTTCTTATTCCGGATATTCCAGAGATAAGAGAAGAAAAAAAAGTGAACGAAAAGGAAAAAGATCGATCGATTTCGATTCTCCGAGGCCCTTCTGTTCCGTTTCGTCTCACGGATTCACTTGTTCAATTTATTTGCCTGGTAAACTCAGTCGCAAAGTTTTTCCAGTACGAGCCAGAAATTCGAGGCAAATAATGAGCACAAGTGAGAATCGGAATAAAGAGAATGAGAACAAAACGTGGACGGAGAGACCGAAAGACACGAACGCGAAATTGTTTCGTGCACGCCAAATGCATTGCCGCTTGGCGAACCACACGATTTATACCTTCCGGACATATCTCCGATCAATTCTTGAATTATTTATTCGATGCGGATTTAAATGCGACACTTAAACTTTTTCCACATCAGTCAACAACCAAAACAGTCTCTCTCGCAGTCGCTCTTCGTGAGCTAATGAAATCTGCACGAAAAAATCAACCAAAAGATAATTTTCCGAGCCCCTGAATATCAAAATAGCAAATTAAACTTGACCCTTAAATTTCCATTCACCAAATAAATTCGAGCAATTCTAACTTGGTCAACGATGTCGTCGGCGGCGAGTACGAAAAAACAAAAGGATGGGACGAAAAAATGGTGGGACAAGAAGAAGAAACAAAAGGAAGCAATTGTGTCTGCAAAAGTGAATGAATCCTGGATGAGAGATTTGATCAGTGATCAGAGAATTCTTCGTGACAAACCCAAGGCCTGGGAGTCAGAGCCACAAATTGGCATGGACAAGATTCGAGCTCGCACAAACATGGGGAAATATTTAGTGAATTTTGCTAATTCTTCCACAATCCATGGACTCAACCATTTGGCTGCACCCCATCGACATCCTTTCGAGAAGTAATTCAATTTTTATCACTTTTTCATTCACAAAAATAAACTCGAGTGTCGTTAAGCTCATTTTCGTTTCAAAAAAGCATTACAAAAAATAAAACCGCATTCCATAATGGCAAATCAACAAACTCGACTTAATTCAATTTGACTCTCAAAAAAGATCCATTTTTCGTTGTTTGAGATAATTTATATGAAAAAAAAATTAAAAAATCTCACGTTTTATCGATATTTTGAGAAAATTTATTAAATTGCCATAATTGATTTCAATTAATTCAATTTTCCTTGCAGGGTACTCGCAGTCATATTTATCGTTGCAGCTCTCGTGTGTTTAATTCTTATGTCGCTGATATTCTGGAAACGTTATCAAAACGAAGCGGTCATATCGATAGTCGACATCGATTATAGAAGTTTTTCGATAACCCATCCTTCGATGTTGCTCTGTCCGGTTGTAAAATACGACGAAACCAAGTTTGCAACAGTTTTTGCCAAGTGAAGTTTGTCAATGAACGTAAAAAGCTGAGACGAGAAAAATAATTTGATTTGTGATGGGAATCTTGATTAATTCGAATTTGCAGGCAGGGTATCGAGGATACGAAGGAAGCGAGAGCATTTTTCGCCTTCCTTTCTAACGCGACCTACGTCGAGTTTCCAGACACCCCGATTTACAGCGCCGCACCATCGGCCAAGTGGTTGGAAATTCTTTGGGAATTAAAATCAGATGTGAGGACCGACAGACGAACTCAATCTTCGAGATCTTGGGTAGTTACCGAAAGAGGTTTATGCCTTTTGTTCGACTCGCTGACCGGCGATTACACGTCCTACGAGTGAGTCATTCGTTGAGCATTTTAAATGCAAAAATATCGAGTCAAATTTCCGATTTTTCAACGCACGATCGTCACGTAAAAAACCAATGAATTATACGAGAGCCACAGACCAGAACCTGGCGATTTTTTTTTCTTTTTTAAACTGTCGTAGATACTGGGTCGGAAATAATTGGACCGTTGTGCCATTGCCAGAAGAAACTCCAGCGTACAAATACGAACAACGGGAAGAAACTCGATCCATCAATATCGTAACACACTCTGTGCTCGTAAGTTCGAATAAATGGCCTCGATGTCGATATTTATTCACGTCTATTTTAAAGAAGGTTGGCTACGTACGACAATATGATAAGGATTTAATCAAATTTAGTGATAATATTCTTTAGCATCAAATACGATGACACAATTTTTTTTCAATTTTTTGTCCATAGAGATGGCGAATAATTTGAGTTCACAATATGCAAAATATATACCTATATATATCCGAATCGTATGCTTATCCATGGAAATTCTAGCGTTAAATTACTCGAAAACTAGGTAGAAGAAGTATCTTAAGAAATTTGTATATCCAGAGTGGAAGAGCGTGCTCAAAAAATTTCATCAAATTCTAATGATTTCGAATTTTCCTATGCTTTTAATATGGCGACATTGTTTTGTGCAGCCACCCTCCTCGAACGATGTTGAAGCAACGGAATTAGCTTTTTCATTCCATTCCTGGAAAGCAGAGCAAAAAATAAAATTGCAATGTCCATTGATGACAATTTAAAAAAATAAAAAACTGAATGGCAAAGGAAAACTAAGGCGATTCCAAATGATGAAAAAAATGTCCGATGGATAGAATATTTTTCGTTGAGCTCCAACGATGCCAAGTTTTTAATTTGAAGGTTTTATCATTTCTTTGGACAGGCCAGCAGTTGCAATCCGATCGATATTCCGGATTACATAAAACATGGTATTTCGGTAGAACAGAGACATCATGTCGCTATCGAAATAAATCCTACCGAAATAAAAACTTCCGACGCAGTCAAAAGTTTGTACGTCCATCAGAGGCGATGCAAAAATATGGACGAGGGCAAACTGAAATTGTGGCCGGTTTACACTCAGAATATGTGTAGCCAAGAATGCAAATTTGATCGGATGCTCGAGAGGTGCGGCTGCTACCCGCATTTCGCGAGACCTTCGCGTGAGTCTACATTCATCGCTGCAAACTCATTATTCCTAATTTAATTATTCACTAGCGGTCTCGGTGACCCGGCTCGTACCAAGAAAATTAACTTTGGCTTGTCTTTCTAAAGTATAAAAAAAAAATGCTCGAAATTTTATATTTTCCTCTGCTCACGTAAATACATGTAACTTTTTTCTGTCCCAAACAATTATTTCAGTATTTTCTAATTAGTGCTGAATTTTCAAGACTGAATAAACTTTTCTGGCCCAGGAATTTCTACTGTTTGATATTTTCGTTGCAAGAAACTAATGAAAAGGGTAAAATCTGTCTAAATCATCTTTGCTTCTTATACTGAACATTCTTTCAGCTAGAATTCCAGTCTGCACGGCCAGGCAATTGCGCTGCTTAGGCGAACACCGTGACGAATTTATGCAAGCGTATCTGGAAGCAGCAAAGATTTGCGACTGTCTCCCCAATTGCGATAGCGTCTCGTACGAGGACAATCAAATGGTGGATATAACGTTGTACGTAATTTTAATCGATTTGCTCGGAGTAAAAAAAAAATGGTTTCATTCCAAGTTTTTTTCTCATCTCTCGCGTCCTGCTTTGTTTACTTGAAAGAAAAGAGGGATCGCCACCCGACGCTGTTGTAAATTACCACATCAATTTTCCCGCGGAGACTGTACGTCGTGAGCTTCTGTTCGGCTTCCTCGATTTTCTAAGTGAGTCTTCATCGGGAGTTTCATTTAACAGTCGATAATGCATAGCCGATTTCAATTTCCTTCTATTTCCTGTTTCTCTGTCGACTTAACTCGGTACGATGGATACTTCGTGCAGCATCCGTCGGTGGTGCAGCGGGTTTGTTTCTCGGGGCAAGTGTAATATCCTTCGTCGAGATCATGTACTATGCGACACTCCGGCTCTGCTGGTACAGGATTGAGATACAAAAAGAAAAGGAAAGAAAAATGAAAATCCAGAAAATGATAGAAAAACGGAGAAAAAATCAATCCGTGCTCAAATATTGAAGTTTCGAAATATTTGTCATCGAAAAATGATGAAAATTTTGATTGGCACATTTTAATCGAGAATGATGAGCATGAATTTTTACGGAAAACAGTTGAAATTTTTTCTTTTCATAGACGTGAGCAATTTAATGTAGAAAAAATAATAATAAAGTTGTTCCGGGTCAAAATGACCCAGTGTGTGTTGTATATCTTAGAGATTGAAAATAATGTAAAATAAAGTTTGTAGAAAAGGAGTTTCGAAGAAAAGACTCGAGAATAATTGGAAAATACGTATTTGTTTTTATTTGCTGTTGAAACGCCCGCACCGTATCGTCCTCTGGACTCGACCGAATATCAACACTGATAGATGAATCAATAAAATATTACATACATACATACAATTATACACACGAGTGGCCGGGTCCTGGAGGAGACACGATGCCAACTTGGTCTAACGGTTTATTTTCAATTGTATTTTCTATTTACGTAGTGCTGCGTGTATCTCGATGCTCATAACTTTGTCATGAACCTCCCGGAGTGCGTGTAGAGGAATTACGGAGGATTTTCGTCTAGAACGACGCGAGTATATCACTAAATGGGGTTCCAAGCTCCTTTGATGCAGCCTCGAAACCCTCCACGAAAGCTTTTTTCTGATCCTCGCTAGATAGCTGTGACAAGAACGAACAATAGATTTAACGTGGCGCAATATTTCTACCAAAACCACAAATCTCTCGGTCAAGGAACGAATTACAATTCCAAGGTCAGAAGTGCACAATATAAGGCAAAGATTTTCGCGGTCATAAAAATCTGTAAACGTAAGAAATTGAAAGACCAATTATTAAAGAAATTTTATGTGATTTTTAAAGCCCAAAATATTTGGCATAAAAATAAAACTTCTGAAGCATAGTTTTTTGCAAATTCGACAAGTTTCAAGATTTTCAACGCAGAGATTTAAGGAGGGTGGCTACACACAGATGGATTAGAATTTGATGAGATTTGGTGAACATACTGTTTAGTATTAAATATAAACATACAAATTTTTTATGATTTTTCTTCTCCATAGTTTTGGAGCAATTGAATACTAGAGTTTACATGCATAAGCATATGATTCAGATATATAAAGATATATCTTTTGCAGATTGTAGACTTGAGTTATTCGACACCTATGTAGACGAAAAGTTGAAAAATATTCATGTCATCGTATTTCATACCAAAGAATATTATCACCAAATTTTATTAATAGCTCATCACAATATCGTATGTACCCAACCTCCTGAATACTGTCGAAGGGAAAAAATGGAACTCACTCTCTGATAAAAATCTGATGCCGCTATGCACAAGATTTTCTTGTCTTCGTACTCGTACTTTCCCATTCTTGACTGGACGAGAGGGAATCTGAATTTCATGGGTTCAGGAAGACAGCAGTAATAGAGAAAATCGACGAATGAATCTGATGATTCTCATAGATTCGTTGAGGAGAAATATTGAAAGGATACAGAGCTCTCAACCAGGGGTTTGTCGATGCACTAATGAAGAAGCACGAGAGACACCAAGTCGACATAGCCAAAGGTAGACTTTGGATGAAGTTTGGTAGGCTGAAAACAATCCAATCCTGCAAGAGCTCGAGTTGTGTACCGTTGCAAGCAACTCGTTCGCAAACCTGATGAAAAAAAGAGAAACGGAGAAAAGGATTTGCCGAGCTTCATTCATAGAAATCTGAACTTCTAGTTGAAATTTTGAATCAGCGAGCTCACCTTGAAAACAACCGCTGACAGAAGTCGCTGGTGGGGCTGCTGAGGCGACAGAAACTCGCCGATTACTTTAGTGAGGATATCCGAGGGGGGAAAGAAATCGCCTAGAACTTCGGAAAGAACGGCACAGAGTACTTGGACCTCGGTTGGATAACCACGTTTTATGCGATCGAATATTGATGCTGTTCTCTCGATCGTACGGACCAGAGGTTCGGGCTCAATGTCGGGCAATGGCTCCTCGGTTTCAGGACGATTAAATCTGTCAGCTGACTCGGTGTACATGCATGTTAATAGTAATTGGAGCGCGGGCAATGCGAGCAGAGGACTCGCTTGACGCAAACGTTCGATCGTCACCTTCACTATTTGCTCGGCCACCCGCCCAACCACGCTGCGAGTCGCTATTAGTCGCTCCAGTCCCTGAAATTCAATTTTCATTTTAACATGTCATCCTTCGATGGAGCATTAATAACGTTTGCATATTTATCGGCGAATGGCAATAAAAAACGAAATATTTCTCTATGGGTCCGGAAGATCTGATGGAAAAACCAAAATTGCTATAATCGTAGTTTCTGTAAAAAGCGTTTCATGAAAAATGCTTGATGCGACATTTACAGTTTTCCGACTTCCCGACCTTCTCGATAATAATTTTTTGGAATATTCCAAATAAAATTTTAAAATAAATTTTTTGAACAATTTTGAAATTCGCTTCCGATTTCGAAATCAACATCTTGATCCATTAATCGTTACTTTTTTTCTTTCGTTGTAATGTGTCTAGATTAGTTGAACGTCGAAATACTGAGAAATAAAACCTGTAGGAATGTTCTGTGAAGGTCCGTCGAAATATTTGGCAAAGTGACTAGATTGAGAACGAGTTCCAAGACAGCAGGAGCTTCGGCTTCCGGTGGAGTATCCTCCGCGTGTTCCAAGAGGAAGAATACGAGAGCCCACATCAACCGCTGGTGTTCCTCGCTCTGCCCGAGTACCCTTCAATCATGAAATCCAAAACGCAATTAAAAGTAATTAACTGAAAGTGTTGTGAATATGAAATTTGTAGAGGAACGAGAAAAAATTACCCATTTTCCTCGTGGACTTCAATGTGCTTTTGAATGTATCTAATCGCCAATGGGTGAACGACATTCATCGTTTCTTCGCAATTGGCCAAAATGGCACTTTGCAAAAGGTACAACATGCCGTGGAGCGCCGTTATTCGAGCAGGCAGAAAACTCGATTTTAGACTCAGATCTATCGCACGTTTTACTTTTTCCAGCGTCTCGACATCCTGGAAATGGTTCAAATTATATTTTGAAACTCACCAGAGTTTACTACCGTGGGTCTGTATGACCCAGATGACTGTTTTTCATATGTTTTTTCCGGAAAATTAAAGAATTTTTACCCGAGCCAATGACACAGGGTTCGGCAAAAAACAGATTTCCGTGCCATTTTTGTGTTGAAAACAAATTTCCATGGTTACAATGCCCCATACCTGTCATTACATAAAAATGGCACAACGTTTTTTTGCTCCCATGCGTGACACCCACAGTCAAAGGGTTTAGGAGGTTAGCGACATACGACAATATGATAAAAATGTAATAAAATTTGGTGAGAATATTCTTTAGCATTAAATACGATGACACAATTTTTTTCAATTTTTCGTCTACATAGTTGGCGAATAATTTGAGTTCACAACATGCAAAAGATACACCTATATATATCTGAATCCTATGCTTATGCATGTTAACTCTAGTGTTTAATTACTGGAAAATTACGGAGAGAAAAAATCGCGAAAAATTGTATATTCATATTTGATTCTAAAGAGTATGTCCACCAAATTTTATCGAATTCCAATCATTTCGAATTTTCCTATGCTTTTATCATGGCAACATTGTTGTGTGAAGCCACCCTAGTTAATAATTGACCTGCGTCAGAATGACCCACCCCGGGCTAATACGGTCGACAATAGACAAAAAAATACTCGTACCAGAGGAGCGAGGACAGCTGCTGACTTGCAGATTGCAACGACGAGATACTGATGTAAAATTTCATTCTCGACGATATGGGTCCTGGAAATTTCCAAGCAAGTGTCGAGCATCCATTGAAACTGTGCTCTCTCGACGAAAATATCGGACATGGATAAAAGAGACTTGATAACTTCGTTGAGCAATCTCGGCGGCGTATCAGCTCCTGGGATCATCCAACGAGTGTAAAGTTCAATGAGGAAACGTAGACAGGAAGCAACATCGAGTCTCGAATTTTCGAGGGCTCGTTGTCGTCGATCTTTCAATAAAATAACGGAAGAGCTGAGTTTATCCTCGTGCAGAGCACATACGGACCATAAATATGGAATGGACAACTGGCCGTACGTGAACTCAAGAGTATTTGGATTTCTCTCGATGTTTCCACGATCGAACAAGTGCTGGAGCCTCGTCGAATCTTGTCTCGATCTTCCAGCGTTGCTCACAAATTCGTACTTGCTCGCCAATATGTCCTGAACGACGAGCAGCCTCTGGGAGCTTTTTTTCAGCAGAGCAAGCTGGGGATCTCGTGGATGATGTATCGGCAAACTGTTGCCCGGATTACCAGGACAAGGGAGCAACAGAGTTTGCATCAGGAGACGCGCTATCGCTTGGACCGCCAGGCTCGTCGCTAAGCTTTGCAAAGCATCCTCCGAGCGGTCGATCTCGTTGGGAGAAAAGCTCAGAACACTCAAAAGGGCCATCCACATTTCTTCGAACTGTAGCCTCGAGGTCCAGCCTAGGAGGGTCACCCTGAAGATAAATTGCTGAAGAATGTCAACTTCCTGGAGCAGATTCGACTCGATGGACAAAAGAGGTAAATTGCATTTGGTCGTACCGGATGGCGACACCGTCCAGCCTTGTTTCCAAGCGAGAGGCGGCGTCAAAACAAAAGTATTTACGAGTGGTTGTCTGCTTATGCTAATGATCAAACTCTTGAGGGTTCGCAACATAAAATCAGGTATATTTTGCGAAGTTTCTTGTCGGTTTTCCAGCCAGCAAACGAGGCCGCTCATTTCGAGACAAGAGCGAGCGTAAAATTTTGTTTCTTCGGAATCGAGAGCTTCGCTCAAGCCTCGATCATCCGGCGTACTTAAGGGAGTACCACTTTTGAGGGACCAGTGATTGACGAGCTTCGTCACTGTTTTGGAGGCCGAACAAATCCACGAGTAACGCGTCTCGCTCCCGAAACATCTCGATATCGCCTCGTTCTTCAATAATTCTTCAGCGCAATTGAGACTCAGCTCAAGCTCGTGAGGCTTCAACATTCTCACACGTTTTTCGTGGAGCTCCAGCATCCAGTGTGCAGTTTCCAGGCTGAGGAGCGCGAACTTGGCCAAATCTTCGTCATAATTTTGCACCGTTGGGTCGATCTCGAAACTTTGCATTTTCCATAAACTCGTTACGTAGTTCGTCACCGAAGGAATGAGAGTAAAAAGAGTTTCTCGATAAATCGTGTCGTCAATGAGATTCGAAAACCGCCAAGTGTACTTTGCTATCTTGCCGTTGTTCTCCGAGTTGCTGGGATCGTAAATCTGATGAGGTTTTGGCACTAACTCGTTCATGCTATGAACTTTTTCCAAAATGCAGCGTCTGGCTGATTTGTAAAGCGGACAAGGTTCCGTCCGTTCCTCTCTGGCTGCGATATCGTTCTCTCGATATTTTTCTCGCGTCATTCTGACACCGAGCCTAACGCATTCGGTGAGAATTTTCAGGTCAAATTCTTTGGCTCCGAGGATCGAATCGCATTCCTCGAGCTCGAGATTGCTCAATAATTGTGCGGATTCCGGCAGATCCAAACTTGCGCAAGGATTGCAACAACGCAATTTAACTTGAGAATAAAACCACTGGCGATCGAGTTGGATATTTTTCACTGTGGACGGATTGAAGGGACGGCAATGTTCAAGTTCCAACGGTGACAAATCGTAATAAGCGACCGCCAGCTTATTCATCAAGCTCACGAGTGTCCCGTGCTTTCTTGCTAGTTTAGTGACTTGCAGGGTTTCCATCACTTGCAACAAATCGTCGCGTGGCAATTGCTCGTGCGCGTCCTCGCAACTCGAGGCCAAAAGCGTTTCCGCTTTTCTGCTTGCGATCTTCGCAGCCATGCGGGAAAGCGCGAGGTGCTTCGTTTTCAGGAAACGTGGCACGAGCGCAATAATCACAGCACCGCTTTGGCTATTGTGAGCGCCTTCCATACACTGCAACAATCTTTTGACGAACGAGGGCCTCGTGAGGTCGAGACAACGCGCTGCAATCGCTTGTACCAAGAGACCACTCGCTGCTGGATTTCTGTGAACCGCTGCAGTTACTAAATCACGGACGGGCGATTCGTTCGACAAATAAATTGTTTCTTCGATGTGGTTAACCAAAAGCCAGGTCAGGGGTTCGACGTCGTTCAAGTTCTCGCAGACGTGATCACAGAATAAAATGGTGCCGGCTTCACGCACGATTCTCGTGTTTATGCTGCTCTTTTTTGGGTCGCAAGGATCCCGACCGTTCTCAGGATTCACTGAAGCTTCGGCGACGGCTTTCAATTTCGTTCCTTCGCCGATGAGCCTGTTACGATTTTCCGGAGATTCGGCGAAGGCGCTGCTCCATCCGGTCTCCTCGATCCCCAATATCTTCGACCAGAAATTTACCTCGCTGTAGTCCAAAAGCGTCATCAGGTAAGCCCAGTGACAAGTCAGCAATGGACACGTATCTGCGACCTCGAGCATCATCGCGTTTAACCTGCAAATAGGCACGTTTTGTGACTCGGTTTTACGAATTATTTGCATTGCTGCGTTTGCGATTTTGCAGTGACTCCCGGATTCGAACATGTGCACGCAGAGCTGAAGGAAAAAGGCGAATTGGTGAATGAGACACGTGTCCTCCACCGTGGAATCCACGGAATTAGGTGTTGGCACGGAGCCAACGTATCCCTTGGACGACGCGTGATACGTGGTCAATAATTTCTCACGATAATCCACGGATTCCAAGAGAAACCGAATCCGTCCACCGACCAGATCGATCGCTCGAAAAATAAAGTAAGCGAAGATCGTTTCCGGAGAGATCGAGGAAGATTGGACATTCGTAGCGTTCAAAGGATCTGCCGACGAGTAAATCGTGTCGAAGAGTCCAAGAGTATGGACGAGGTCGGTCATGTAGACGCTGAGATCCGAGAGCCTCGCGAGCATGGTTTCTTCCTTGGCGTAAGCGATCAGAGTGAGTAGAACAAGGTTGACCATGCCCAGCCAACGTTTCAAACGAACGAGAGGCTCGTCGACGTTGGGAGGCACGGTGAACAAGACTTTCAAGAGCGGATCGACAGGCCTGAAGACGGTCGGAGAGACAGCAGCGAAAAGTTTCATCAAAGCGGAATCCGCTTGTTTCGTTTCAACGCGAATTTTACCTGAAGCCAAAAGTGGCAAAATCGTATCGGTTGACAAGCGAGACCATCGTCGCCACTTTTCCTCGCCATTGCCGTCATCCTCGTATCGCGACTCCGCTACGCATCTCGCGAGAAGGTCCAACACTCGCGGATACTCGATCAACCGAAGCATCGTTGTCATCAAAACTTCTCGCGTCGTTTCCAGTTCCCTTTGGTCGGTGGGGTTCTTCGTCGTCGCTGAGGATCGTGCCAGGAATATGTCTTCGACGGTAGGGATCAGAGCTGGAATACAGTGACTCGTTGGCGGTTGTCCACTGGCCATCAAACCATCGCAGAGTTGGATTATTTTTGGCACATCGATTATATTTTTCGAGTGAAATTTTTTGTACGAAAGATGCACGAGGAAAGAGAAAATTTTAGGTAACAATTGGTCGGTTTGCCGAATCTGTGCTTCGTCGATAAAGGCGAATTGATCCAGCACGAAACCTATGAATATCTTGTCCGTGTCCAAAAGACAATAATTCACGTGCAGCTGCACCAACTGAGTCAACAAGGACAATACTTGACACTGGAATTCGACCGCACCGGTTGTTGTGTATTGCTTCAAAGATTTTATCACCATGGGCTCGAAAATTTTGATGAAAGATGTCACTGATGTTTTTTGGTTGGTCACACGAGCGAAACTTTTAAAGACTGATGACAATTTCCGTTCTTCTCGTCTCCGCATCGAGCCGATCCAACTGGAATGAAAATCACAGTTTTTTTTTGTAATTTTTTTACAAATTTTAAAATTTTCGGATAAATATCCCAAAAGGAAAGCTCATCCAAGGACTGGTTTCATTTTGCTATTGCGCCAAAGTCCATTTTTCCGCAGTGTTTTTTATCATTTTGGAAAATAATTTTATTTTCTAATAGTTCAATTCGTTAAGACGGCTGACTACATACGACAATATGTTAAGAATTTAATTAAATTTGGTGATAATATTCTTTAGCATCAAATATGATGACACAAATTTTTTTTCAATTCTTCATCTACATAGTTGTCGACTAATTTGAGTTTACAACATGCAAAAGATATACTTCTATATATATCAATTCAGATATATATACATATATAAATCTGAATTCTGTGCTTTGCATGTAAACTCTAGTCTTCACTAACTCGAAAACTATGTAGAATAAAAATCGTCAAAAATTTTTATATTCACATTTAATAATGAAGAATATGCTCACCAAATTTCATAAAATTCTGATCATTTCGAAATGTCCTATGCTTTCAACATGGCAACATTGTTTTGTATAGCCACCCCCTTAAATTGTTCAATTTTTGAAGAGTTGTGGGTAAAAATTGTGTCTCTTACCCTGCCTCCGGTTCGTTTCCTCCCCTGCAATTATTTCCCATGGCTTTAATAGTGTCCGCCATATGTCTGGCTGGCTTTTGGAAACATTGGGCGTACAAGCCTCGTCGAGATTCATCTCTGCGAAGATCTCCATTTTCGTCAGGATTCCTTCCCGCCTCGAGTTCAGACCATCGAGCATTAAGATTGGTACCAAAGAGGCTTTTGAGCAATTGCCGAACGCACTGTACGGTGGTGGTCGGTGAAAGTGTCAGCGTAGTTTGGAGATAGTGTAAAATTTCATCGGCATGTTTGCTCGCTTCGGTGGTCCCAACTATTTCCAATATTTGAGACATGACTTCAAGACAAGCGTTGAGAAGGGCGAGATACATTTTACTTGCTTCGGAGTCGAGAGTGCTGGTGTAATTGGCATGAGCTGATTTGAGGCTTTCGTAAAGTTTCATGTAATGTGGCATGGGAAAAAAATTACCGATCAATTCTTTGCCAATTTTGAGCACACCGATTCCTCGTTCTCGTTCCTTCACTTTCTCGTTCGAGGAAAATTTTTTCCTCGGCGAAAGTGACTGCGCTGAGGGAAGAGACGGCAAAGAAGATTTGGCACTTGGCGGGACGAGCTGAATCCCATCGATAACGTGAACATAAATATTCAAGAGTCGGGCGACGTGAGTAAACAAAAGTTCCAAATGTTGATTCGTCGTTTTGTCCTCGAAGAGCTCCCACAAATTTGAGGAATCATTGGAATTGCCATTTTTCTCTTGACTCCCTTCGTTGCTCGGTTTCAAAGCGTGCAGAGCGATTCCTGACATGACGTTGCCCACCAATGTCATCAAATGTCGATGAATCGACAAATCCAGGCTCACTGGCGACGAGGACAACATCGAAGTCAACAGCCCCAAGAGACCGTTGCTAACGGGCGTTAATACGTTGCTTGTCAAGCCGATTTCGTTGATTTCTGGTGTCCGACTCGTTCCACTCGTTTTCGCCTCCTTTTTCATTGGCAATTTGGCTACGAAGCAATCCCAAGCTCGAGGATAAAGCGTCGTCGGATAAATCTGGCTCAAATGACTCAGAGCCTCGCAGCAGCCGTATGCAAAGTATTTCGATGTGTAAACCACCAACTTTTCTGTCAGTAAATTGATCATTATGGATAAAGAATCTTCCAATTTTTCACGATTCCCTCGTTTCCCAGAATCAGCGTAGAAAGCATGAAACGGCTCTATCAAAGTTTCTACCATTAACTTGTACTCCATAGGACACGTTCTCGTCGACAATGGATCGGATATTATCGTTGAAAAATAATGCTCCGTATAGTGTGAAGCTTTCCTTGTCACTTCGTTCTCGTTCGGGTGCTGATAATACAGAGCCGGAATAATCCTGAAAAAAAAAATGTTGATATTTGCAAATTTCAATTTGCAGCTCTTTCCCTATTTGCATTTAAATTATATCATTTGCACAGCTTTTCTAGAAAGTAAGGAAGAAGTACAAACTTGTACACAATATTTTACAAAATTTGCGGAAATTAATACGGTCGGGCAATTTTGCAAAAATTTAGATTTTCGTAAAATTCGAAAGATCATAAAATTTGAACCGTTCGACCGATATTCCCCAAATTCAATACCAAGCTTGCTATGACGATATTCTATTTAAAGAAAAAAAATTTGCAATAAATGTGAAAATTGGCAGAAGCTAGAGCGTCGACGCCTTTTTTTGAAAATTAAAAAATGCTGGGCAATTCGTAGGTTTGTAGCAATTCCGAAAAAAATTTCAGGGAATCATGAGTTTGTCTGAGTTAACATCTATGCAAAACGGAAGCCCTGTAGCGGACACCGTTCTCCAGTAATGAACGTTTGAATAATTTTTTCTAGACATGATTTTTTGATGTTTTTGGACATTTTTAAGAACATTGACACTGAAATCTGGAAAAAAAAATCCATCGTCACATAGCTTCCTCTATGCCGGAGCAAAGAGAAAAAAACGTGGAGAATCCAATTTTCAGGACCAGAAATCACGGAAAAAATTCTCCCAGGGGTCATTTTGACCCCGAAGGGAAACATTTCATCGATATTTTCTTGAATTATTTTGGTCTGTACTTACCTAACGATAGCCTCGCTCGCGGCAACACGAATTCTCGGATCTAAATCCGCGAGCAGCGTCAGCAAAACTTTCATCGAATTTTCTTGGAACTCGAAATTCCCAGTGACGTGCTTAACGGCTATGTAGGGCAGTTCGCTCAGTACTTTGGCCAATTGTATCTTGACGAGAAAATATGGGTTGTCTACGAGACTCAAAAGGTTTTTCATCGCCCGGACTCCCTGATAATTGTCGTCTGACTCAAGAATATCCGTCAAGCATATATTCAGGGACATGAGAGTTTGACGACACGCTGTTGTCGAGTCGTCTTCCAAACCCTGAAAAATAATCGTGTCACAAAAACTGTTTCTTTTTCCATAAAACGATTTACTTTTTTACTTTTTTGTTTTTTACCTTTATTAACAAATTGATGAGATTCTCCAGTGGCACTGCCTTCTCTCCGGCACGTTGGCCACAGTTTTTTTCCATTTTGGCATAACTGCCGTTACAAGAAGCGTAAACAGCACTTAAATAAAGTCCGACGAGCATCGTCACGTTTCCTCTAATCTGAGGATCGGGATGTTCCGAGAAAAGCAGAATATCAGCCATCATCTGTTGATTGCCATCGAGAGTTGGATCTTTGGCTAGTGTTGCCGACAAAGCTCGGGGATAGAGACGTAAAATATTTCCTATGCAAGTCAAGGCGAGAGATTTAACGCTGACACGAAAGTATTTGTCAGGAACTAGTTGGCCAGGATTTCCTGGGAGCAGGAACGACGATGCGAGATAACGACAAGCGTAAATCAGAGGCACGTCGGCGTCGGTAAAAGATCCAATGTCTATTCTTTCCTGCGGCAAAGTTGAGACTGTGATAAGGGAAAAATCGTCCGGAAAATCTTCTTGCAGAATTGCTTCCTCCTCGATTTTTTCACTTTCCGGCAAACTTGGCTGTTCCAGTTTCAACGGATGATCCAATGAGGTTTCAATGTCAATTACATCGTCCGTCAAATCACCTGAGATTATAAAATGCAAAGGACAGTTGGAAAATCCTTATGGGGAAGAGCATCGATAGTCAAGTATAAAATTTGACGAATAATATACATGCGACATTGTTACGTTACGTTAGCGGGCAAGGGATGTATTTATTGAATAAAAATTAACCTCTTGTACCTACTGTCAATGGAGCGATTACTCATGGAATACTGATTTTCCGAATGATTGTCCGAGATTTCCAAAAGCCCGCAACTCCTGGACGGTGTATCGTTCTGCGAACGTTGATGTTCGGTAAAATTATTGGTCGAGTCGGTGATCCATTTTTCGACTTTAGGTTCAATCTCCGGAGTGTCGGGTTCGAAAAGTGTGAGTTTCGAGTCCGTATGATCGCCGGAAACGGTTGTAGTCGCGGAGCTCATTTGTCCTAACGATATTCTCGTTGCATTTTCCAAAGCGATTATTTTGCTGCTTGGTATTCCCCTCTCCGATGTCAAAATTTTCACGAAATCTTCCTCTGGCGATTGGAGCAGCTGCGAGAGAGTTTCGAGTGCCGCGTTCACCATATTATGGTTCGAGTGCCATTTGGCGTAATGCAAACACAAATCGTAGATTTGCACGAGACAATCAACCCGACAGGTTTCCGAATCGATTTCTCCTTCTGGAGGAACTTTTATGTGAGGCAGAATTATTCTCAAGCAACCGAGAACTCCGATCACCAAGGGGGTGTTGTCTTCGGTCTGCGATACTGGCACCAGAGTATCTGTATTGAAATATCAAATCAATAATTACAATTGGACTGCACGGCGTCCCATGTCTTTTCAAATAGTTTTGAGGTTTGGATGATCGATGCAATTTAATATTATTGGCATGGTGCGTGAATTGTGAACGATCGAGTAGGCAATTGATGTTTATTATCCTCGTGTAAGATTTATTTACCTATGAGGTTTCTTAGCACGTAATTCAAGAAAATTCGAGGCTTTCGACAATGCAAGCAAGTTGTTAATATCATGCTAGCTGCGTTTCTTCGAAATACCGCCTGAGATGAAGACAAGTTTGGATAGAATGCTTTGAGAAGTGTCTGAAATAAGTATTTCTATCATCAAAACGTATATTTCTTAGTGAACAGGGAATTGACTGAGATAACAGAGAGATCCTGCTCACCTTAACGTCTTTGTCCGTCATGAATGGCCCCAAACTCTTGAGTAACAAGGGCAAAGATTGGGCTAACGTGTCGATGACAGAGTCCTCGCTTCTTTGAGTAATCGCGACGATGCATGGCAATAAATTCGAAACGTAAGCTTTTCCTTTCATTGGTCTTATCGTGTGACTGAGAATAGCGAATCTCCATAGCGCCGCACGCAATGATCTTGCCGGACCATTTTTGCTTATCATATTGTACAGGGCAAACTGAACTTTAATGATGTTGCTATCTGCCATCGACTGTAATTAATTAACGTACTTGAAAATCCAAGAAATTCAATGTCCTTTATTTTTTTTGAGCGACAAATAGAGATTTTGTATTTTTTCATTTATTCTCTTCACTGAGAACGCCAATCAGTTCTTTGTTAAGGTCAATTAATAAATTAATCAGTAAGTAGGTAGATCTGTTAATTAAATAATTTTTTATACTCTTATGATCCTGTTGAGACATTCGTCCGCCAACATCCGAACGTCGGATTCAGAGTCATCACATAACTCGAGCAGCCGGCTGATGGAAAGACTGAGGACCTGAGAAAAATGTGGAGCCGTTTTTACCGCCGGCAAGCACATGTTCTCCACTATGGTGGTGCAGCAAGCAATTTTTTCTGCTTTCCTACATTAACAGAACACCTGATGAATTCTATTGGAAGTGTTTGCGTGTTTGGTCGGATATATGAAGCAAATAATATGTGATTTTTCTCAAGTTCATGAATCAATGATGGCTTGTTGTGATATACTACAAAACTCGAGGATTAAGGAAATTAGTATTTTTTCGCTAGCCTGTCTCCAAATGGGAAACCATGGTGATTACGATTCAATTTGGAATTTTTTTTAGTTCTAATGACATCGTAACGTTGATCATATTTATCGTAATGTTGGAGGAATTTAATGGTCTCTTCAAAAAAAGATACATTGTTTAATTAGTTGTAATGGAAAAGAATATTTTATTTACCTTGCAGCATGATCAGTCAAAGAGCTGGTGTTCTGTTGAAAATTCTTCATTGCTTCCACAGCTTTCATAGCAGTATTAAGAGCTTGCGCCATAGTTGTGATATTCATTAGCAACAAAATGTGTCAATTTAAAACAACAATAATCCCGCACCGTTTCTCTTAAGCATTATGTACGTAATTAAGGCTTGCATTAACTATGTGAGAAAAAAATAATAAAAAGACGAACGAATCATAACCAAAGAATAGCTCCAGTTTCCTGCCATTTGTGAGGCGAATTTCCTCCTGTGTATTACTGGTATTACACGACGAACGACCACACTGGCACGTAATAACACGAATTACATAGATAGAGTACGTGTGTGTCGTTGATTTGAATCGGCGCACTCGGAGCCCTCGGAGCCACCCAGAAAGTGGCGACGCTGGGCGACTAGAAAATAAACAAACAACTACGCTGCAAATTTTCCCGCGCTCGTGCGGTAACTTTCGTAGATGTCGCTGCACGTGGAAGACCCAATCACAGCTTGGAAAATGGCAGAAGGTTGAGAAATTTGTCGCTCACTCATCGCACTGTCTTATTACCGGAGACCTATTCGCTCAAGCCAAGTTATATTTCACAAAAACCACAATAACATTCCGATTGCAAAATACTTATTTTCTCGAATTTTAATCAAAGAAAACTACATTCGGGTAAATATCAAAGAAAGAACATGTTCTTTTCTCATGTCGATTAAATCCTCGTGAAATTTAGTCACATTGTTTGTGTTCTGCAAAACCTGGACAACAAATCTTCGCGCATTATGGATCTTCTCGTTGTGAACGTGTTCGAATTTTCAATGTGAAAAAATGTTCATTTCGTAAAGTGGAAAAACAACAAAATGCGGTTCGTCCGAATTGACACACTTTGAAAACAGCTTATTATTCGATTTGTGAAATGTTTCAAGTACAGCAAAAATCTCTCAGCGACCTGAGGTAATCCTCGTTTGATGAAATAAATAAATATTCTCCTTTAATATGCCATTATAATTCGTACTAAACATCATTAACGATTCTATAAATATCAACAAATCTGCAGTATAATTTTCATTGTTGTCTCACCAAAGAAAAGTCATGATTTTTACAATCGATTCAATTTTTTCTAAAATCAAATAACACTTAACTTTGCAGCATTCATCATCTTGGATTTAAAAAAATCATCGATGACCAAAAATGCCAGGTTGCGCTGCAATTGGTTGCAACAATCGCAGCGAAAAGGGTTTTACCATGAAATGTTTTCCTCGTAATCCAAAGTTGAGAAAAATTTGGACGGAGAGAGTGTCCCGAGCAGATTGGGAACCTTCGAACAATTCGTTTCTTTGCCACGTGCATTTTGAGGCTGATCAGTGGACGATAACGCAGAGCGGGAGGATAAAATTGAGGAAGAACGCAGTTCCGTCGATATTCACTGTGACATCAACGCGAAAGTCACCGAGAAAGAGGAGGAAACTTGCCGAAGGTGAGGAAGATCTTTATATAATTGAGTACTCGGACGATTCTGCAATTCGTGCATTATCGGGGAGAGTGAAAAGCTCGAGTTACAATCGTTTTCCAACGATATTGGGCAGAACCGATTACGCGCAATCTGCTTGTCGAACGATAAATCGAATTACGATGGATAAGGGCGAGATGCCGGAAACAATCGTCGTTTCTGACGACATAAGTGACACAAACACGAAAGAGAAAAAACGAACAAACGGTGTCGTTGACGACTCTAAACCTATGAACACCACGAACAATGCAGAGGTCACCATAAAAAAAGAATCTCCGCCACAATCGAATCACGAGCTGGACGACATTGAAGAAAAATTGCGATCGATTTGCGACGGTGAGCCACAGAGCGACGACAAGAATACGATAGAAAGAGAGATCGACAAGAAAAACGTCATGGTCGAAGATAAAAGGAAGAGTGCAAAACTGAACCTGGAGGAAAAAACTCCACCTAAATATTCGAGCAACAATGAAAATTCCACAAAAAGTCAAGATAACGTTGGTAGGAACACGAGTAGTCAAAAAAGACGGTCCGCTCTGGAATCGACGATAAACGCGAAAAAGGCTGTCGTTACGAACGTCACCAATGGGACAATTAGCCTGAAGGATAATTGCGGAAAAGCTGGCAACGAGAAGTCAGGAACGACGAGAAGCTCGACGTTCACGATCAAGTTGACAGGGATAGATGAAGACGTGACAGAAATCGTCGAGGGCTTGGGAACAGAGCCAATTCTGAAGTACAAATCGAGCGCCGATTTGTCCAACAGCAACAAGAATTTCGTCACATCGGTAATATCGGTGACCGACACTTACGTAATAAAACCCGAAAATCGGGGAGATAAGACGATGCGAAAACCGCAAATACAGTGTTGGCCAAGCCTGGAGATCAAGAAAGAAACGTGCGAGAAAATGAACGGAACGGAAAATAGAAGCTCGACGAAACTTGCGTTAGAATCACCGGAGGAGGACGACGACGACACGATGGATCATCAACGGCTGAGAAAAAAGATTAAATTCCAAGAGGAAGTGATAAGAAAGTTGACCGTTCAATTAAACTCCAGCAAAGAAACGCAGAGCTCAACGAATCATATGAGCACGCGTTCCCAAACGAAAGGAAAAGTAATCGCTCCAAAAACTTGCAACGGAGACTGTCAGAACGAGAGCAAAGATAAATTGCTCAAAGATTTTTCAAAGAGAATCGACAGCTCGAACGAGACTATTTCGAGGCTCCACAAAAGTCTGAACGAAGAAAGGCAAAACGTGAAGAATGCTCTGACCCAAATTCGCCAGAGGGACAATCGCATCAAAGAGTTGAACTGGAAATTGAACAAAGCATCGAAATATATCGAGAGAGCTGAAAAAAATGCGAATAACTACAGGAAAAAAATGATGAATCTTCAGAATTTCGTTACAAAGAAAAACCTCGAGGCAGAAGCTTGCCCGAGTTCCTTGAAATCCATAGAACAAGACAGTACCCTTGGCAATGATTCGAGAAATTTTTCCAGCAATGTCACTCCAATGGAAACAGCTGAAGAAAACGATCCTGAGGCAACCAACGAGGACGTTGTTTACAGAACGGTCCAAGATATTTTCGAAGAAAGCAACCACGGTGACGATGATCCAATGATCGACAATCCTGAAGATTTCATGCGTCAATTCGCAGGTTCTCTCTAGACCCGACGATTTTTTAAATAATCAATGATGAATAAACAAACCACGCGTTTCTTACGACACGAAAGAAGGGACGAAAATTAGATCTCGTATCTCTCCACGATTCATTAATCGAACCGAGCTCACTGCTGGTCTTGTGAATCGGTGAGTAAACATAAAAGCACGTGTCCATTGTATCCTTTTGACGAAACCACAATTGTACATAAAGTAATTCCTTTGAATTTTCATCCGTACAATTTGTTCCGTTGTTTTATTATAAAATGAAAAATCCGGTCATTTATTTGTGAGAAAAATTCAGAAAAATGACTTATTGGAAAAACACGATTGAAATGTAATTTTTCAATACTCATACACACATCTCGAATCAAGTGTCCTGCGAAACAACGCTCAAATGATGTAAATAACTTGTAATTAGCTTGGTACTATCGATGTAACAACTCAATGAAATATTTTCACCATCCTTGTCGACATGCGATTCATTGTTAACCACTGGCAACACCAAAATACTTGCTCGTTTCAAAGCTTTACGGAATTTCAGAAGCGTCGGATAGGCTTTGCTCTCTCTTGTCAAATTTGCTTCTTGCTTGTAAACGTCGTTCGTTGCGATTCTCGCAGCTTCGTAATTCCAATGGTAAGGATCTTCCAGCCAAGGAGACATCTGAGTGCTTCCCTTTAGAGTTACATTATTCGGAGTGCATCGTTCGATCAATTTCTCTTCGATGTATTTATACAGCAGTTTGCAAACTCGTTCCGGATTTTGATGGGGAACCAAGCTGTGGAAATAGTCAATCGAGCTTGACTGTAGGTTGCTACGGTAGGGTCAATTTCACCCAAAACAAACAGGGACTATTTGTGACTTTTGACTCTTGAAATGCAACGAAATTCTATTATTCTCTGGCAATGTTTATTTTCGAAATGCAGAATATAATTATGATGAGTAAACGATCGATTTTCGCGACCAAAAAAGTACATCAGCTCGAAAAATTAGGATGAGTTGAAAATTTGAACAAATCACAAATAAATAAATTGAAACATTCGTTGAATTCCAACGTTGCAAACTTCAGGACTATTTACCGTATGGAAAATCGAGCAGTCACTTTCTTGGGAATTGTTAATCCAACCGGATGTTCGCTCGTCAAATTATTGTCAATAAAGTGCAAGAGGAATACAGGATTGCGCCAGACGTTCATGAGCGTACGTTTGGCTTTGCCATCAAGAGCGAGTTTCTTAAAGCCAGCAATTTTTCTATAGTCGTCGATATTTACTCTGAGCTTGTGATAAATATCTTCCTCGTCCGGAGTGATTCGCGCCACGTCGTCGTAAAATTCAGGAATTTTAAAACGCCCCTTTTCGTCTACGAGAGTGTTAACAATGAACAGAATGTCTTGGAGAGGCTCGTACATTATTCCACCGTATTCTCCACTATGGAAATTCTCCCTCGGGCCATCGATGCTAACGTCGAAGTAGCAATATCCTCGCGAGGCGTGAATCAGACAGGGATCCCTTTTGCTTATCCATTCTCCGTTGTTAATAAGAACACAATCTATTCCCACCAAAAACTCTTTTCTCAGCTTGTACAGAGCCTCTTCGACACCAGGACTTCCCACTTCGTGCATCGATTCTGTCAATAATTTCTTCCTCAGTAACGATATCGAGCTCGTCCCCGTTTTTCAAAATTTCCAATTCCCCGGATTTTTTACCACAAAAGATCTTGACGTTGACTGGAATGTCCAAACCTTGGACTTTGTAGGTTTCTATCGCATGAATGAAACACAACAAAGGACCCTTCATTCTTACGGTTCCACGTCCATACAAAAGTTTATCCCGTTCAATCAATTCGAACGGATTTGTCGTCCAGGATTCACGAGTTACTTCCGCAACGTCCAAATGGCAATAATACAAAAGTGTTTTCGCGCGTCCACTTCGTTTTAAACTTCCTAATACTATTAACGGTATTTTCACCTAAAAAATCACATCCCGTCATTCTCGTCTTCGAAATATAAAATGCGAACCAGAAGTCGACAGAAAAAATGGTATAAAAAAAAAAAATTCGATCTGGAATTTTTGAATTTTTGCAATGAAATCGAATACCGACGAATTCGATCCCTCCGGTGTGTAATCCCCAACGTCCTTGAGATCAACGTGGAACCCAAGTCCTTTTAAACGTTCTTCCAACCATTCGATCATCGACGATAGTTTTTTGTGAGATTCTGGGTCGGTGCTCATTCCCGGAATGGCCACGATTTCTCTCAATTCTTGCACATATCTTTTCTTCTGCGCATCAATGTACTTGAAGCACTTGACTATGTGGGCCGGGGGAGAAGCCATTTTTGGAAGGAACGCCTGTTGGAAATGCGACGTGAATATTTAGTCATTGACTAACTGTCAAAAACTTAGTCTGCGATAGACTTTTGTTTGGTTTCATAATTATCATTTTTATATGAGAATTCGAATCTTAGGCTAAAATGGCAACAGAGTATTTATCATTTTTTATAGCTATTTGTGGCTGTTGTTCAACGATGAGTGAACTAAAGTGCAGCCGCATTTTTTGGATTGACAAAATTCTTCTTCTCCTTTGTTGTTTTCTCTTTTACTCCTGCGTCCTCAACTTTGTTGCACTCGCACCACGGAGTTACCGTTTTATCACAGTTCAACGAAATATTCAATATTGTGAGTGTCGCATCGGATATCGTTGCGTTTATCGTTTGAGTCAATTCATAGGATACGTTATTGAGGCCTGTTTGACGATCACGCTTCCTCGTTATTTCCCGCTGATTGAAACATTTTGCCATGTCTCTTTTACGGTGATTCTTGTCGTGGATGTGCCTGGAAATCATTTTTTTTTTCATTTCACTTTCCAAAGCCATTGCGTTGTTTACAGTAAAAATGAAAATAACGCATTTTTTTTTAAATTAAAACTCCGTTCAATTGTTAATTATTTACTTGAACGTGCTGTGGGTTCCCGTCGATATATTTTGAGGTCTTTTTACTCCCAGAGCAGATTCTTTGAGCCTCACGTAAAATTCATCGTCCTCTAATCCCCAACCCCAATATTTGTTCGACATTCCATTCACGAGCTCAAAATGTTCTCTGAAAATTTAATCAATTAAACAAAATTCAAGTTTGCATTGTTGGAATGCAACGAAATTATATTTTTTCTCTGGCGATGTTTATCATCCAAATGTTGATTTTCAGGGCCAAAAAATTACATCGGATCGAAAAATTTGGATCATTTTGAAAGTTGAACAAATCATGAATAAAAATAAATCTTTTTCCTTGCTGTCCAACGTTGCAAACTTCAGCTCCTTCTATTAAACTATCCTCTCTAGCAACCAAAAGATCAAGAAAGTTTTCATTGCATTTTACACGAGAGCCCAAATGGAGTTTATTTTTACCTTCTAACCAGGAGAATTCCTCCTATAAATGTTGAATAATGATAACGAGGATGAAGTTCAGGTGATGAAACGTGGAACGGACCATCAGCAGGAAATTTGTATGAGAGCTCGTCATTTATAGGCAACAAATCAACATCATGCATGGCGATATAATCAAAGTTGTTCTTCACTTGAAGAAAACCAACATTTATCAACGATGCTCTGTTGAATCTAAATCTGTCCACCTGAGAATGACATATTATGGAGATATAGAATTCATTATTCAATTTTGTTGAGCCTTGAATTCTTAGAGGGAAAGTTCTTCCAATATTCTTCCTGGTTCGTTTTGAATTTTTCTTGTCTGGTTACGTTCACAAATATTTGTACTGTTGGAATCTTCGGCTACTTACTTGATTCAATATGAATATGTGGTAGTTAATATTTTGCTTGTCCAAAAATTGTTTCATATGCGGAGCAAAGGAGAGCAGTTCCTCAAAACGATCTCTAAATGGCACTAACAAGGCTAATCGGTGCTCGGAACGCTTGGGCTGTTTGACCGAGCGGCTCAAGGCTTTAGGGTTTTCATATTTCTCTGCAGGTTCGTCATCCTTGCATTTACACTCTTCTGCAAGCAAAAAATTTGATTTTCTTGACTGGCTCTACCAATATAGGATGATCGAAAAATTGTATTGAGAATGTACCAAGTTTTGACTCTGAACTTGTAGAGGACTTACCAACACCGAATGGAACGACGCTCAACAAAAAGGAAACAACAAAAGTAACGAGAATACAAATGATGAGGTGCTTGGCCCTCAAGTTCTTCCAACTGGCTTCCATGCCGTCCGTCTAGTATTCAAGGCATCGAGAATTATTCGCGTGGAACGAGCTTATGTCCTGAATAAAAACGTTATTCCTTCAATGGCTATTATCGGTGTCGTAAACTTTTTGCACATTAGGCAAATTTTCGAATTCGTCGGAACACTGTTGCAGAATGTGCAAGTTTTTATGGGCCATTGTTGTCGAATTATTTTCAACAAACTTTGAAGAAATTCACACACTTTCTACAAATTTATCTATCAAGTAATATAGCAATTAGTAATTGTTATGAGCTTATTGAACAATTTCTGGAAATCACATTGTTTTTCTTAGAGAATTTGCATTCAACGTTCCAAATTCTTTGAGCATTTCGAACTGACACTTCGCCACGTAAATCATAACCTCTGAACCCAGTCACGTGTTGATAAGTCAGTTTCCTGTTATACCAATGTATGTAAGAATAATCATCTATTATTTATTGAAGAAACAAATATAAAATTCTACTGTATAATGCTAGTTTCGACAATAAACAGTCATATCGACGCATTCAGGACGAAAATCCCCAGCTTTTTGGGAAATAAAACAAAGACACGAATTTTCATCATTATTTCGGGTTTATTAAAAATCACTCATACTTTCTATATACACGTATTCATTATTCTCTTCAAGATTTTTCGACACACGAGTAAAATAATCAGAAAAAAATAAATGACTAAACTGGTGGGATAATTGGTCGGTTTGAAGGCAATCTCTTTCCTCTCTCGCTCAATATCTCGATACGAATTCAAAGTAGTATTTCGGAACACTATTCCATAATTGGGACTGAGATAAGTTAAAAAGATAAGAGTCAAATATAATGAAGCAAAAAAACACACTTGACAAATGCAGTTATTTACTATTTTAATTTTTACAAACAAAAATAATAATTATAAAACCGTTCACGAAGATGCCGTCAATGAAATGAAGGTAATTAGAGAGGCGTGTGTTTCAAAAAGCGACTAAATCAGGCGAATTGGAAATTGCAGGCACGTTAATCGAAACTAAGCTTTTAGGATTCAAATTGTGTGCCTTGGGTTCGGGGGGGCAAGATTTCACGAAATAAAAAACTGTCATGGGTTTGTAAATTTTTGTACTCTATATCGAAAGAAAATAATAATAATAAAAAATAAAACAAATACTTGACAAGCAGGTCGGAGACAGATACAAGTTAAAATGGTTTTTCTTGTTTTCCGATAATTAATCGACAGGCGAAATCCGTACACAAGACATATAATTAAAAGCTAAATAATTTATAATAAACAAAAAACAAGAGGATTCGATTGAAAATGTATGAGTTTGAAAATTTGAATTTCTATAATGCTGTTTACTTAGAAAATTGTACTCTCATGGACTACCAATAATTGGATCGCTCCAGTTGTTTGCCTTAGCGAAAGTTGAACGAACTTTTCGGGCTCGTGTACCACTTTGGTGGAAAATCATTATATCGCCATCGAAGGCCATGTGAAAACGAAGATTTTTCTTTTTTTTTGGAATCATACAAATATATAGTGTAAATATAGACTCTTGGAAGATCATAGAATGGGACTGGCTGTAATCTACAAGTGTGACAGACGGACTTGGCCTACCATTTTTTTCACATTTTTCTTCTTATCTTTCTTTTCTTATCAAACGCATATATCTTTTTCTCTAATATCAAGCTCAATTTTCAACGTTCTAAGCCACTATCCGTCTTTTTATTTTTATCCAATTTCGTATTATAAAGACTAATATAATACGAATGAATAATTTTTTTTGAGAGTTACGAATGCAGGGGAGAGAAAGCCAGAACTTGAGATAGTAATTGAAAATTTTCGGTTGTTATCTCAAGTTCGATTTCTCTATAATGGTTTTTTGTATTTCTCGGTATTTTTGGCTGGTCTGATCGGTTTACATTATGACACACCATTTCTTGGGCTCGACCTCAGCGTCGACCGTCAATTTGTCGTCGCTCAAACCCGTGAAATTCAATTTATCGGTTTCGAACTTGTAACCCTGAGGTCTTGGCGTCGATACTTCCACGGGCCTCCTCAAGCCCTTGAGGATTTCCAAGGACGTGTTAAAAAGACTGCTACTGCTTTCGGTTTTCAACTTTTTCGATGAGGCTCCCGAGTTTTCTACCATTTTGCGTTTCCTCTCGGCTGGACTGCCGTTGCAGATCGAGTCTGAGAGCTCCGTTGGATATCGGGACAGCTTGCTGCTCGTGGGATCGTCCGGATCCAAGGAAACGCTCGATGTGTTGACGAACAGCGAACTGTTCGGTGAAAATCTGTTTTCACGGACGGTCACGTATCTCAGGCGATTGATCGTGCTGCGTCCTGAGATATTCCGGAGCGTCTTGCCAAACGACATGTCCGCCCGTTTTTGCGGCTCCTCCGAAATGGAATCCTCGACGTTGCTGACTTCGAACAACTTTGAATTTTCCTTGAGACAATCGTTCAGTTTGATTTGTACGTCTTTCAACATGATCGAAGAATCGTAAGAGACGAACGACGCATCTTCGACAGTTGGATTTGCTTTGGGCTGCTCCGTTGGCTCAGTTTCTTTGTCCGCTTGGGTCGGGTTTCCACTTTCTGGAGTTTCGCCAGTCGTCGATTCCACGACTTGGTTGGAAGAATGTTCAGTCGCCTTCAGCGAAGTTTTATCCTTAACCGCTGTTTCCACATTTTCGTTTTCTTCGCTTTTTTCCCCGTTCGTCGTCAACTCGCATGAAAGATTTTCATCAGATGATTTTGGCACTTCGGGCTCGTCGACTAGTTTTAAAGAACTGTCCTCGCTCTCCGAACCAGCGGTCTCAGTCTCTTCCTTCTCGGCCTCGTTCTTCAATGCTTCCGACGAGTTATCCCCGTTGTCACGTTTTCCATCTTCGGTGTTACTTTCCTCATTGCCAGATTTATCGACGATCAATTCGGTTGTTACGATTTCTTCGCGAGGCGTCATGTTTTCTGTTTCTCTTAATTCTACCATTCCCTTGCCGTTTGTACTCGAGTGGTTCGCGTTACTTGCTTCGATCTCTTTCGCTGTTTCCTCCTCCTGAACTTCCGTCCTCAAACTCTTTCCGTTTCCTTCTTTGATGTCTTTCTTCGTTATCGAAACTTTGAGCTGTACCGCCGGTTCCTCCGACTCCGTATACATCGTCCCAGCCTCGGTATCCTGCGACGACTTTGAGGTTGTCGTTGACGTCAACTTTTTCTCCTCCTTGCTCGTTGCAGGCTGAAACCCAGTCGGATTTTTCATTGCTTGTTGGTGAAATTTTGTCCTTGACGGACTACGCAATTTACTCTGTAACATAGAAGCCAGTTTCATGTCCATCGTACAGCGTGCTAAATATACTATCAGGTGCAAACATTCGACTTGAGCAACCCCCTCGAGGAGGTTGGCTACATACGACAATATGATAGGAATTTAATAAAATTTGGTGAAATATTCTTCAGCATCAAATACGATGACAGAATTTTTTTTCTATTTTTTGTCTACGTAGTTGTTGAATAATTTAATTTTAGAGGATACAAAAGATATACCTATATCTATGTAAATCCTCTGCTTATGCATTCAAATCCTAATCTTCAATTACTCGAAAACTATGTAAAAGAAAAATTATAAAAAATTTGCATACTCTTATTTAAGATTAAAGAGTATGCTCTCCAAATTTCATCACATTCTAATAATTTCGAATTTTCCTACGCTTATAACATGGCAACATTGTTGTGTGTAGCCACCCTCCATAATAGTGCAGCGCTCCTTAAACTATAAGGCTCTATTTTTCACGAGAGTCGTGAGCGAAATTGATTTCGTCTGAATTCCACAAATTCATATTTTTATTGTCATTCGTACACCAAATATTGAATAAAATGTTCTGTAGTTTCTAGAATTACCCTTTCGGAGAACCAAAGAGAACATCATTACCGTTGAAAATGTTGCAAACACGAAAAACAAAAAAGTGGCAAATGAAAATGTTAGATACTTTGTGGATTGTTTACTTCCCATCCATGAAGGAAAAGCTATTGGAGTGTGCGAAATGTGTCAAACATAAAAAGCGGTTACAACCAGTTATCTAATTACAGGTCCTGCTTCCAATTGCATAGAGAAACCACATTTAATTAAAAATTGAAACAAAGAAGCAGAAAAAACGTAAAACACGCTGAAATCTTTGATAAAAAAAGTGTATGTTTACCTTGAAAACCCTTGTCACGGGTACCGGTAGTTGTTTTGGTGTTCCAAGCACAACAGGCCTGCAAGATGACAGAAACTTATAGATAAGCGAATAAAGAATCTAAACTCCTAACAGCCTATCAACTAATAATAAACAGTCTATGAAATAAAAATTTCCGGAGGTGATGAGAGGTCACGGAAGTTGAACGTGTCTTCGGGAATATCAAAAACGAAAAGGCTAAGTTCCCTTGCAACGTTCTCTTCTCCAAGCATTCCTAGAGTTTGAAGTCTCCCGAAATATAGTTCTACGAAGGAAATGAGGCTTGAAAATATAACAAACTTTGAGAGAACGACCAGGAAACATTTTCGTTCGATCCCTTGTCCAAAAGAAACAAATTCCATCCAATAATTCAAGGAGGTAAAAATTGAATACGAAAATTCTCAGTCATCGAGTGAAATTGCTTGTAAATTTCATTTACACAATTGTGGCTTCTTTTGAACAAAACGCCCTCATGTCCCAGAATCACACCTTGCCACTCGCAGCACAAATCCCAAGCATAAAAAAGCAGACCCATCAAGTTTTGTCGGGGACAATGCGCTTCGATTTCAATGCTCCAGAGAGGAAGCCACATTTATGCAAATTAATTCTCTATCATTAATTACAGGAATTATAGCCGGTAGAAAAAAAAACAGCTTCGATGCTGCTGGATTATATTAAGAAGGATAAATCTGAAAAAAGTTTCCTTTGGCTCGGATTTTTGGTTTTTTCGGCACTAATTTCAGGGTTACAAACCTGTTGGAATTACTCGACTCTCGTTGCCTCGCGGAACCTTTAGACGACGGGATAGAAGTAGTTTTGAGTCTGCGAACGTGCAAATTGCTCTCATCGCCTCCTGGTGCCGCCTTCTTTGGCGTTTTACCCATGTTTTCTTGGTTTTGTTTATTTATTTTCTCTAATCTCTGCGGCAAACTCTCTCTTTAGTAATTTCGCTTATAAAAGTTGCGTTTGTTAAGCTCCTGGGGCGAGTGTTGGAAAATCCGATGGATTTCCGACTATTTTAACGCTCGTTCTTCGCCCTTGAATTCCTTTAGAGAAGCAGAGACAGAAAAAACAAAAAAATCTCTAAGAACTCGAGTCCCAACAGCGGAAAATCGTAATGAACAGTTTTATCGTCGAGTTTGAATGGACTCGCGTAAGAATTAAACGTTGAAAATAAAACCGGAGTCAGTCGTTTGACCAAAATGTTACAAAGAGCTTCCTTGTTTTTTTGTTTACCGGAGCGCGGCGACGTTTTGCCTTGAAGCGTAAAGAACACTCCCTAGGCGCTCGGTCGAAGAGACGCCATTTAAAGTGGTGCGATTATCTAGACGGGATGAAACGCAATGCTGCGTGCGGTTGTTCCGGCAAGCGAAAACAAAAAAAAATGCGTGTATATATTCACAAAAGAATCGGGGGGGTATACGCGCGACCGAAACTCTCTCGCACTCTCTCACTCTCGCGTAAAAATTCACATTCGGCCTGAATGGCGATGATAGAAAAGTTCGGGCAAACACAACTTAACCTTTTAGGGGATTACGCTTTTTAAAAATTATTTTTTTGTTTATATAAAAAGCACACCTTATAGCTATTATTTTGGTTTCCAAAACGCGTTCGCGTTTTTTTTCTCTTTCCCGGGACGAACAAAATCTGTGAGAACGCTGTTTATCTCCGGAGGATGGTGTGGCGCGTACGTACGTGTTTTCTCCACGCTCCTTTATTCCAATCTCCCGTCTCGCTCAAGCTATATGTATATCGCCGGCACCTTTTATACTCCTCTCTCTTTCTCTTAAGACTTCTTTCTACCTTCCCTCTCTCTCGCACTTTTTACGACACCGGCGAATAATGCTAAGCCCACATTCGTCGAGACTGCAGTTACGACCCAATCACTTGAACGCTCTCTGTACGACGTCGGTGCCCTTGCAATTGAAATGCCTCTTCTTCCTCCCCTCTCAGCCCTGGCTGCGTCCTACGTTTTTTTCTTTCAGAATTTTCTGTTGTAAATTGCATTCGAGTTTCGAATTCGTCAGTTTTACGCAGCAATCTTGCCGTGTTGCCGCTCCGGTTGTGTATTCTTCTAAATTTTTAGCATCAGTCAAGGAAATATTTTTATCGTTTTTTTTATTCGGAACTTGCTTTACTTTTCGCTCCGAACCATGATTTTATTTTGTCGAAAAACATCGGCATCAAATTAGCGGCGTTTCTGTCATGTTTTCTTTATTTCCCGAACCCTTTTTTCCCATTGCCAGTGAATGGCATCGTCCAATCGAGCGAAGCAGTTCATTCGGCTTGGAAATCGACGCCTCGGCCAAGATGGCGCTCGTGCTCCGGCAATTCTCGATCGGTAAAATAGGAGCCTCCCAAGAAGCAAATTCAAATTTACGCAGAAGTGCGGGGCTATGCGACAATTCTCTCAAAATAGAAATCGAATTAAAAAATCCCAATTTGGCTAAATTAATTGTGCAGCGAGTTACATAGAAAAATCAAGAGGAACCATGAGTTTTTTTTTGCTAAAACAAAATAAAAACAATCAATCAATGAAATATTGCTTTGTCAATCTATTTTATTGCGTTCTCGCGTTTGCATTCGAGTATGGTAATGTATTATCATCGACAATTGAGATGATAAATCGATATATTAACATTAAATTGATAAACATTTCCACATGAGAGCAAATTGCTCGCATTGCAAATTGCAAGAGCCCCTACGAACTAGAAAATACTTGTATCGCTTTTTTCTGGTGCTCTATAATTTCTATATGCGCTTAAACATTTGACTCAACAATTAATTCTTAACATTTCTTTTTTTTCTGTCATAACGATGAATCTTTTGTAATTAATATTTCATGTGCAAGTGAATGTGCAAAAGCACGAATCGAATTCAGTGCAATCTGAAAGCCGCCATTAATCACAATCTCTATTTTTATTTCTTACATTTTTTTCTTTCCTTTAAGGGGTTCCGTTTGATCATAACACAGAAAAAACGTTTTTCACGAAATTCTCTCCGTAAAAACTACAATTTTTTCTTATCATATCGAGACGTGACCACTTCAACAAAAAATCGATTCGAATATTGTCCAACGAAAAGTGAAACTCTTCTCCCATCCTCGTGTCAATTTTTTATTCTGAGAGAAATTGTGGAGGCTTGTTTTAAAGGAGGTTGGCTATACATAACAATGTTGCCATATTAAGAGCGTAGGAAAATTCGAAATGATTAGAATTTGATTCAATTCGGTGAGCATACTCTTCGGTATTAAATGTGAATTTAATACCGAATAATAGGATTTCTCTTCTATATAGTTTTCCAGAAATTGAACACTAAAGTTTACATACATAAGCAAATATACATGGGAATATCTGTTGCATATTTCTAACTCAAATTATTTGACAACTATGTAGACGAAAAATGGAAAAAAAAATTGTGTCATCGTATTTAATGCTAAGGAATATTCTCACCAAATTCTATTAAATTCTTATCATATTGTCGTATGTCCCCAACCTCCTTAAGCATCGGTCTATTCTATTGAGTCTTCGGTTTTCAACGATAAACTTTTCAACACTATTCGAGTATTTATGTACAGTTTGAAGTTGAGAAAATAATAATGCTCGATTAATACAGCGTTCAGGTTCTGTTGTTCAACAGAATAATTCGAGTTTAACTGATTCACTAGTTTAAGATCACAGACTACTGTTTCCAAATATTTTCTCAATATGTTATCGACTCGGATGTATCATCTATTCTAAATACAGGATTAAAAAATGAACTAAAAAATAATATCCCGGAGGAATAGTAAAATAATTTGAATACTGCAAAACTGAACTGCGCACGAAAACAAAAATCCGGTAAAAAAAAAACCCATAACTTTCTGGGGCGGAATAATCGACCATTCGAACGACTAATCACGAATTTTTTGTACATTTCCGGAAAAGTCGGTTGGACAGACGAGCAACTTGAAACATTCGTTCCCTATTTTCTCGCTCGGTTTTGCTAATGGAATAATTAATACAATTCGGCATTATGTTGGTTACCTGATCGATAAAACGTTATCGGCATTTGTCTTATGTACATAATTGACTACGAATTAATTTTCGAGTATTTAGTACTTCCCAGAACAAATCGATATGTTTTTGCTCGACGTCAAAGGCTCGAGAGTGAACGGGACACAACTATAAACTGGAAAGAGCGAAAAAGAATATTTGGAAAATGGTAGAGTCAGGAAATGAGAAAAATAAACTTATCGATTTGTTTCGGATCGCACAATTCGTGGCGCATTTCTGCGGCACTCCTACACATTAATTCTTTACACATAAATACACGTCTATGTTGTCTTTTCTCTTTTGGTGTCGATTCAACTTGGAACGATAAAATTCAACTCGCTGAACATGAGAAACCTTCCCTCGACCAGGGAATTCATATTTTCTCGTTTCAATTTTCATAAATATATGTCATTTTGTTGCTAAATTAGATCGTCGGTGTGTGTGGTCCCTCAGAGCAAAACACCCGAGTGAAAGATCCTTTACAAAAGGTGACGAAAGCTTGCGAAATATTCGGAAATTTTTTCTTGTAAATTGACGAAACATTGTGTATAGCGATACGTATAAAAGCGGTCACGTGTACTTCGCAGTTTGCCATTCTAGACTCGACTCCGACACACGTATAAAAGACACTCCAAACGACAATGTTCGAACTACCCGAGCGTCCATCTCTCGTCTCTCATTTTTAAACGTCGTTGGACTTTTTTTTACGATCGAATATATTGACTGGAGGTTGTACTTTGAAATATTCCGCGTTGCACACTTTTTCATCCTCCGACAAAAGTCGTCAGATTTCAAACAGGAACTTGGGAAATAAATTACGCGCGATTAGGAGAATTCGAGACTACAAGGAAAATGTCATGTGAAGAAGCACAGATCGAGGGTTTACGAGACTCTTTTCCGTGCGCTTGAGACGCTCGAACTTTCGAATGTACTGGAAACCGTTCACTTTCCAAAAGTAATGAAAATTTCGAAAAATCAAATAAAAATTCGCCCTAATTTTCGATCAACATTCTTTTGAGGCTCATCTACTGTGATCGCTTCCGAAAATCAAAAACCCTCAAGAAACTTCGTTTTTTTCAATTTTCCACACTTTTCAGACGATGTTCCGGCGCCCAGCACATTTCCGAAGCAAATCTACATCACACACTTGCATACACGCAGTCATGCATACACACACACCGTTTTCAAAAAAAAAAAAAAACTAAAGATACTCTAAAGCAATAGTTTACAAAGCTATCAATTGAATCGAGTCATGTTTAGAATTTTCTAAAGCTAGGATTATACGCTCTAGACAATAATTACACGTTGATTTCACCGAGGCGGAGGTTTATCCGGCCTGTGCTATTTTTGCTGGGCAACCTTTCGTCCGCCTGTGTATCTAAGGAGGGTGGCCACACACAACAATGTTGCCTAGTTGAAAGCATAAGAAAATTCGATATGATTCGAATTCGGTGAAATTTAGGGAGCATACTCTTTAGTATTAAATATGGATACACATATTTTTCAAGACTTTCTTCTACATGGTTTTTGAGTAATTGAGCACTAGAGTCTACATGCATGAACATACCATTCAGATATATATAGGTATATCTTTTGCATATTGTAAACTCAAATTATTAAAAAACTATGTAGACGAAAAATAGTAAAAAATTTGTGTAACCGTATTTGATGCTAAAGAATATTATTATCAAATTTGATGAAATTCTTATCATATTGTGGGATGTAGCCAACCTCCTCAACGTGCGATTACGTTTGTGAGATCCATAAAGCAAACGTTCGTTGGCAGATTATTTGAACAACATTATTAGAGGCTAATTCCGCAAGTCTAAGATGGCGTTTGAAGCTTGAAGCTTTTCGACAAGATTTTCCGGCAATTTGACCTCTAAGCCGCTCCGATAGGCGAACTTTTTTTTTTTAAGTTTTTTACAAGGCGATCAAATGCGATTTGCAATTAGACCACCGTTCCTGGAGCTTTTGTCGCTGGTCCAAATGATGGTCCGAGAGATTTCTCGTCATGCCAACCTGCCCAGCTGATTTGAGTTTTCTGGGATCGAGATTCGCGCCGAAGCTCTGAACCCCTTTGGCGAATTTGGAGAACGGCGAAAGGATCTCTTTGGCTGTTGTAGCGACGGGACTGGCGACGCTCGCGACATTATTTTTGATGGATTTCAAAGCGGATTCGCTCTGTGAGGACGTTATGTTCGAGGCCAAATCTTGCTCCGAGTTGGAACGTTTTTTCTCGTGCAATTTGGCTTCGTCGGCTTGGGCACGAATGTCTTCGCCCAATCTTCCGGGCACTCGGTTATCGACCTCGCCCGTCGAGTGGCTTATATTTTTCGGTAAATTCAGACTCGAAGGCGGTATCGCTTTTTCTTTCTCCTCGGAATTGACCGAGTCACCAACTCCTTGAATCGTTATTTCCGGAGTCGTTGCCCCTGCTCGATCGATTTGACCGGTCGAAATACTTTTGTCCGCGTCGCTCGGCTGCAAAAAGTCCAACACGCCAAAAGAACGATCCTGCGAACGTTCTTTATCAATGAGATTATTCAAATTCTCCGAATTACCGACGTTCTCGACCATCTCCAAGTTCGAAGATATCAGAGAATCTTCTAGCTCATGGGAGCCCCGACACATCTCGTTGAACTCGTGACTGCTCGTACTACTGCCACTGTTACTTCGCGATTTCCTGTTGCCTTCAATGTCACGATTCCCCACTGTAAACAATGGCTTTGCTCCAGCCTTTGCGTCCACTGCTTTTTTCTTTTCCGCATTAAACTCCGATTTCACCGGCGAATCCATGTTTTTCTTTCCCGCTATCGTGTGACCGAATTTATTGAGCTTGCTGAACTGCTCAGACATGTTGGTCAAGGCTTTTGAGCCTGTAAATCACGAGAATTGACAAAAAAGATATTATTTTTCTTCTTTGGATGAAACAAAAAATTCTCCAAACATTTTTACTCCGATTTTCGCTCAAAGATTTTATGTGAAAACGTTTTTTTAACGTCTGCACTTACCTGCACTCTTCAGAGCTAATAATTGAGTTTCCGAAACGTTCCTCGTCAGTTGTGGAAACGAGGAAATGTCCAAAAGCCCCGTCGATCCTTTCACGTTCACTGTTTTGCTTGTTCTCTTGTCCAAACTCACGTTCATCGCTATCGGTATTTTCGGCAATCCCGCGATTTCCACAGCCACCGAAAAGGCTTCGCAGATGGCTTTTAAAGATTCTAGAAAAACACAAAAAAATGAATGTGCTGGTCAACAAATTTTTCTGGGTCCGGAGGACCCGGAATGGAAAATTGAAAGTTTTTCAATTTACCTATCGTTTCTTCTTCGGTCTTTATCACAACAGCCATATTATTGAAAAAGCGTAAATTCGTGCTTCGAAACATGTGAAAATATCCGTACTCGCACGATATTTTATAATTTATTCGAAGGCAATGATGTTGTTTATTCTTGAACAAGGAAACGCCTGTTTCAGGTTGTCCGAATTCGATGAGAACTATATCGGACAATTTGACTCGTTGATAATTTGTCACTTTGTCAATTTGATCGTCGTAATCAGCGACGCAGTAACTGTCCCTCGTTAAAATCAATATCGTGTCCATTTCGGTTTCGCTGGGATCGCCAGTTCTGTACAAACGATAATGTAAGAATAACGATAATGTAAGAAAGTTCACATTTTTTTATGCTGTTTTTTTACGATTTTCTGAGATAGCCATAAAGGGGGTGTAGAAGAGTGTAGAAAAAGTCGGAACGTACACAGAATCGGCGTCAATCAGGCCCCAGCTGCCCAAAATAATTTCTGGATCAGGAATCAACAACTTTTTGCAATCCTCGATCAATAATTTTACGTGAAAAGCAGTAGCAGCGTTGTCCTCTTCCTCGGTCCGTTCTTGAAACATGTCTTCGCTCACTGGTTTGCCAAGCATCAAATCAATGCTGGCTTGTCTGTAGACGTCCTTGAATCGATTCAAATAATACCTGAAAAGTTGGAGCGGATAAAAATCATGACAAGCTCAATTTCTCGGTCTTGCAGGTACCGGAATGTTGAATTTTCAAATGAAGAGATAAGATAATATCATGCTGCAATGATTCGTGGATAAGGTTGTGAAATATTGGCCAATCAAAACGTTATCCTTCGTTCAAGGAGGTTGGCTACATACAACAATATGATAAGAATTTAATAAAATTTGGTTTTAGCATCAAATACGAAGACACAATTTTTTTTCAATTTTTCGTCTACAGAGATGTCGAATAATTCGAATTTACAATATGCGAAAGGTACATCTATATATGTCCTGAATCCTATGCTCATCCATGTAAACTCCGGTTTTCAATTACGCAAAAACTATGTAGAAGAAAAAAATTAAAAAATTTGTTAACTCATATTTAATACTAAAGAGTGTGCTCACCAAGTTCTAATACTTTCGAATGGCAACATTGTTATGTGTAGCCAGCCTCCTCAATGCGATAAAAAAAGCTTGAATCCTTTTCACGAGAGTTAAAGGAGTAAGGGAGAGAAATTCGAGCAGTACACAAAAGTAACGAGATTAAGTACGTGTCTGAAATTTAGCACTCTGCGTGCAGGTACTCAATGTCCATGCAATTATCAAAAAATCTCATGAAACGTAAATAAAATGACCCGGAATGAAAACTGAGGATTTCTTCGAGAATCTGATGACGAACCTGGCCAAGTGAAACATTGCGATAAAATAAGCAAATTCAGGATGTGTCGAAAGTTGAAGATCTATTTTCGGCGGTTTCACGGGTATTAGTTCGAGGCAACAATTATCAAGAGTCTTAATATAGTCTGACCAATCATCGTTTATGTGTTCAACGTCGATTTTACAACCAAGCGAGATGTCTATTGCCGCTTGACGCATGTCATCCAAAAAGTGTTGTTGATAATATCTACGGGAAAATGAAATGGAACGTCACGATATTTCAGGATGAATTTCTAAACTCCGATTTTAATGTCAAAAATAAAAAATCGTGGGACGGGAATGTTTTGATTGCTTTGCTTTTTCTTGTCTTTTTCTTAACGTCACATGCGTCATTTTCTCTTTCGCTATATTTATGATCTTTTGTGTTGTCGGACGGAAATTCAATTGTCACGAGAACGAGCCACGCCTCAATAGAAATTCCCAATGTCCTAAATACAGCGAGGCAAGATATACTCAATGGTGAATATTTTATCGATCGAACCAGCCCGAATAACTCGAATTCCCGTGGAGACGACACAAATAGACTATTATTTGAGCTCTTCGACGGAATCGATAACTTATCAAGATAAGTGATTGTTCCAATATTTCATTAATTCGTTTACCAACCTGTTTGCCGAGTTGACACCATCCTTCATTAATCCTGTGAATTTTCTTTCCCCCGTCCTGGTGTAGTCGCCCTGGAATGATCAAGAAAACGTTTAAAATTCTCGTGACAAAGAATGCCACGTGTTTATGGGGAAAAAAAAGTACGAAGAAATTTTAATGAAATACTTGGTACATTTCTGAGCAGAGAAAATCGTGAGTTGGCACAGAAAAATAACTCCGGGTCAAAATGGCCCAGTGTGGGGAAGCGAAAATTGTGAAAATTACACAAACCTTCAGAGCGTTCGTTCCGGCATACTGTTTGCTAATAATATCGCCATTGTTGGCCCAAAGAATTTGAAAACTTTGTCGGATATTCGTCGGCAATGTGCCATCAGGAGGAATGAGACCGAGTTTCGAAAATTGCATTTCCATGACAGTTTTTCCGAGCGCAGTTTGCACCACGTTCGTGCGATCCAAGCAGTCGATGCAATTCACTCGAAATACTCCTTTTTGCATGCATATGGGGCCTTGCTCGTCGTGCCAACAATAGCCCATCTCACTGAGAATCCCTTCGAGAGCACTCACGAGTATGGAAACGTTCTCAAAATGCATTCCTCGACTTGACGACAAAATAATTCAGTCATGATTAAAAAAACGACCTTGGAAATGCAGAAACTCTTTTCAATGGTATTCGAAGCTTTGCTCACCAATATTCATGAAAATCGAAGGTCGTGTACGTTATCTCAGGACAGTTGTAATTAATCAGGTGATTGTTGTAAGCGTCCCAAATGATTTTTTCTTTGCCAGCCTGTTCGACCAAATTTACTATGCAAATTGGACCATAAGTTCCAAGTTCTTCGAAAAAATGTTTCTCGAAAGCCACTTGCGTTTCCGCTTCATCTGCTCAAACAAGAAAATCATCAATGACATTGATAACAATAATAATTATTATTTACATTCATCTGAACAAAATTGAATTTTTGAAGGTAAATGTTGAGTTTTTATCGTTACCTTTATCAATTCTCGGTGGGGGTTTGTACTTGTATCCTGGCTGCGACCAATAAACCGGAACGCTACCACGAACCTGTACAAACGAAACCTGATGATCGTGATACCAAACCAACTGTTCAGTCTCAACGTAATTGGCGCATTTTCCGTCCTCGTCAACGCCCCTCCGTTTGTACCTTGAAAATGAGTTTTTGGTTTTTTTTTTTCAACTCACGTTTCATCTGTTTTTCAACGGAAAATATTCGGTGATTATCGAGGAATAATAAATTACCTGGTGCCTGCACGGAAACGACTCCTTCTTGAGATAATCGCCAAGTTGAAAATCTCGTATTGAGGCTGCCCGTCGAAGCCGACTTCGACTTTACATTTTTCAATTTGCACGAAACCTTGGATAATCGGTAATATCCAACCGTCAGCCGCACTTGTCTGTATGACAAACATTGAATTTATGAATTTATTGTAAAACGGAAAATGCTGAGGATACTGGGATTTTTCATTTAATGAGTAAAATTACTTTTAAATCGATAATGTCCTGTAACATGTGCTTGTTCCAGAAAAATCGGTCGTCTACTCTTTTCCAGAGAGGCTCTTCTTGGTCTCCCTGATTGAGACGACTTTTTTTGTGCGCGCATTGCCTCTGCAAACTGTTTGTTATGTCGCCATTTTGACAGAAGAAAAATGAGTCTGTTTCGGTGAAGATTTTTGTTAGTTCTTCGAGAATTCTCTTTTCTAATTTTTCTTTATCTTTGGCAGGACCACCTCTCTTGATAACCGTCGATTTGACCTGTTTAATAAACGAAGGAACAACGTTGAATGGAATTCTAACAGATCTTCATATTTTTTATGTTTTCTCAAAGGTTTATGTTCCATTTTTTGTTACCTGTGACGTTGCCATCGCCGCAGCTTGCTGCGTCGTATTTTTTATTGTATTTCCGGCACTTTTTATGGTTCCCCAAGTTTTGGCAAAACCTACTTTTTGCGGAACATCGAAGAGACCCGTTTGGAAAGTTTTTTTTGGCAGACTCTGATGTTTCTTACAAGGCTGCAGACCAAGCTCTCCATTGTCCGAACCAATTTGGAGAAACGCGACTGATTTTATTTTGAAAACTGTTCTCCCTCCGTGCAATTCACCCACTGGTGATACTTCTTTTATCAACATCAGACGTTGCTCCATTACTGAAGGCTCTTCGATCTTCCCAATTATGCCGTGCAACGTACCCAGACATTCCAAGTTTGTCGCTGATGCCCACTCCCAGTCTGTTTCAATGTAGACAAAATCAAATTTTGATATTTCACCAAAGAATTTTGTGTGACCTTTTCAAATTTTTCAACAATTTTCAATGTTATCTTTCATATTGTCTGGTCTAACAAAAACATTTTTCAATAATTCATTTACTCGTAATATTGCTTTTTTGAATTCCGATAAAGAATAACGAATTAACAAATTACTCAAAAAACTAGAGGGAAAAAATATCGTACGATTCGATATAAAAGAGTTGGAATGTCGTTCGAGATTGAATTTGATTGATGGACGAAATCCCGCGATAATCATGTACTCAATTGTTTTGAAACAGTTGATCGATCTTTCCAAAAACAAATCGCGGGTCCGAGCGTTTTTGAGATATTTGTAAGAATTGCCGAACGACGTGTGAAACAAAAAACCGCATGCCTTACACGAATGAAACAAAGTTTATTGAGAAAACGGTAGTGGTTTGATGTCTAAAATATGAACAAAAAAAAAACAAGGACAAATCGATAATTCGAAAGAACTTCCGGTGGGTTAATTAGCTTGTGGCATATATAAGCAGTCTCGTTCGACTTTCGAGAAGTAAATAATGTTCGGGAGATTAAACGTCGTGGCGTGAGTGACAGCACGAACGGTGGGGATTGAAAGTACGAAATGACAAAACCGCCCACTGTTTTCTGGCGAAACATTGGATTTGTGTCAATGACATTTGTGACAAAGCATTCGAAAATTACAATTGTTTCCTTCGTCGTGCGTCAGTTTCGTTAAAACAGAATTTTCAGGGTAAAGTATAAACGAGTTGTCAAAGTAAACAATGATCGACATGAACAAACCTGATTTGGCTGACAATTCACCCGTCAATCTGTCACACCATAAATTGTGTCGCTCGCGTACAAAGATGAAATGTGTTTCGGTACGAAATAATTCCATCTTCTCTCCCAAACTTGTCTCACTAGATTTTCAAAAACACTTTCACAAACTCCGGGGATTTCTTTGCTTACAAAATTACAAAAAGTCATCCGTCCATGTCTCGAGACGGGACCAACATTCGTGACGTCTTCGCGTGGAGACTCGACTGTCGAGGATGCATGTACACTCACCGACCACTGGGGATCGTTTGATAGCATCATACGCAACATGTCCTGCTATTTTCATATAAAAATGTATGCGTGCGTAGGTATCAGTAGCCACACGGAACCGCCTGTTGGTAAAGTGAGAAGAATTTCCTTGCGCAATATTCACGTAACAACAGTACAGTATGATAGTTGGCGCAACAGTCTCGTTCCATGTTATCGAAAATTAAAATATTACTGCCGTTAGAAAACATTGATGAAGTAATCTCTTAAGTTTTACTATTACTTTTTTTCATGGCTGTGGCTACTCGTCCGGATATTTCGTATACCAAAAGCATGTCTGGACGAATAAGTAACCCTTACTCGTCCGGGTAAAGCGGGAAATCATTGGATAAGGCGTTTCCGGACGAATATTATTCGTCCGGCTACCCGGACGGCGAGCCACTGCGTTTATTTTCATTCATATCAAACACGAAACAATTGATTTTATGACAATTTCTCAAGAGTGTCAAGTATAACACCTCGCTTTTTCAAATGAAAATCGTTATTCGAAATTTCCTCTCATATATTCTAACGAAAAATGACGATGATAATTTCGAGACAAAATCAAATACGACATAGAGCCTTTCTGCACGAAGAGTAAAATATTCTACGGTTTCCTGATAGTTTACGAAAGTTTGGAGTATGACATCGCAACGAAATTACGTCCAATTAATTTCGACATTCGGATTTATCGTTTCGCGATCCGAAGTTTGCGCGAAAGGTTTAGGTATATATAGTTACCGTTGATTCGTCGTCGCAAATGTTTGCTCGTTTCCGAGTTATCCAGAAGAAATACGTGCCCCAGCATCAAATTAATGAAGCTCAGGGTTGAGTTTGCGTTATCTACGCGAAACGTGCATAAGAAATAATATTCCGGCGACTAAATCAACCATCAGAGTCAAAAATTTGCATTTTTGTTTCGTTGTTTCACAAATTGCTTCAATAAAAATAACTTTGTGTTATATTTTCGTTCATATATTAATAGCCTCTATTTCCCAAGTTGCCCTATCCCGAAACCCGAATTTTTCCATAATTTGTTGTTTTTATCATTAGGTTCGAAAGAAAAAAGTGATTATTGGAAAAAAAGGTATGTGGTCGATAGGAACAGTAAATGTAACACATGGAAATCGCGATTTCAAAAGACTTTATTACGAATATTATTCCAGTTATTTCTAATCACAGTCGTGCGAAGACTCGATTAAGCGAGATCGCGTGAAAATCTACTGCAGACTCATGAATTATTTCCTTTCTTTTTTCCTCCACTCTGATTATAGTCGAGTACTTTTTTCCTCTTGAGGATTTATTGCAAAGACGGACAAAAATCGATGTTTTCTGGTCCCGCACGAAGTCACGAAATCGTTGGTACAAAAAGACTTTTTGTGTGAGACTGAAGCAGATATTTTTAAAAAATGCCACGAAGATTTATCTCGTCAAAACGAGATAAAATAAAATGGAAAAAAGCAAAGTGCGCAAATTGTTCATATTTACGCTTAGTTCTCGATGGTGAGGAGGACAAAAAAAATATAAAAATCAATCACGCATTTTCGTGCCTGAGAAAACGCATTTTTTCTTCTGTTTTCGTTTTCAAAAGTATAAAAGTTGAAGCGATCGTCGGTCGCTTGGGTTGCACAAAACATTGGATCACTAACGATTATTTCAATTATTATGATTGATTTTGTTGTTTGCCGCTATTGAATGAAAATTTTTGTTGTTTTTCGATGACGGTCGCTGTTCCGCGCTGCGGTGTACGTCAATTTCCATAGCCGTGTCTCTTGTAAAAGTAAATAAACACAAGCAGCTTATTTACTATATATTTTGATTGCCGTCTCTCTCGTGTCTCCCATCACGACGGTGTTTTTTACTTCTGTAGTCTTCCCATTTGCGGTGATTCAAAGTTTGGAAATCATCGAGTTTGGCTATGAGCTCGAGATAGTCGGAAAGTTTTAGCAATTCTTTGTCGGTGTCGCGGTTCAAGTGGGCTTCCCTGAAAGGTCTTATTCTCAGACCAGACTGAGGATTCATAATGAAATTTCTCCTAATGTCGTCAAACATGATTGTATTCTTCGGACTAAATTGTTTGTATCTTCCCCAAATTATGCCAAGTGGTTTTACGTTGACGACGCCGTATTTTGGGGTGCGAACAGATATCATCGCCAGCGAATCGAGATGAAACGCTATTTTGTAATCCGGGTGTCTGGAAACACCGAGCAATTTCATTTTCTCGTTAATCCATTTCATATTCGTTGCGGACCAGATTACTATGTCGTAATGGACATAAGCGCGTGTCAGGAATTCGTGCAAATATGGTCGCATCAGTTCAGCGCCGCTGGAAGCGACCGACCTGTGATCGAACAGCGTATAATCGATGTCCAACACTAAAAGCTTCTTGTTTTCTCGCAGCGGATTCAATTCCTCAATTTTGTAATCTCGGATGCGCCTCTCGATCTTGGACAAATAGATCTCTGCTTTTTCAATCTCCACCTCCTCTTCCTCAATGTCCAAGTCGTTTACAACATCCGGCATATTTTCTGGGGCTTGGCTCGCTTCGGCTATGTCCTCTTCTCGCGATCCCATCAACATCAATTTAAATCCTGACTTTATACTCAGTTTTCCTATTGTGTCGTCATCCGTCGCTGCTTTTCCTGCAACGGTAAAGAATATTGTGCCATAATGTAGCGATAAATAGAGTCAGCAAAATCTATTTTGAGGCAAGAGAAATTGTTTTTTTTGTTTGCGATCAACAGGTCCATCAAAATCGAGATAATAGTACATTATAACACTGGGACGAAAAAGCTTTTTCTGACGAGTGTGAGTCCTCGCCTTCGGCTCGGCCTGCAATCACACGAGTCAGAAAAAGTTTTTCGTACGCGTGTTATACGAAATTTCATATTACGAGGTGCGGAAATGGGCGTTTTGTGTACGCGAAGCGTATGCAAAACGTCCATTTACGTACCGCGTGATATAAAGATATTTTTTAGGAGACAATTTGCGAGGTTCTTTATAATTTCTGTAATTTTCGATTTTTTCCGTGGGTCAATTCGGTACAGCGAGAATATAACTTCGTTTCGTTGATATTAGATATGACATGAACAAATTACCCGCTTGTTGTCGATAGGAAAATGCTTTCTAACCTTTAAGTTTGAGATTCAAGAGTTTCTGTCGTTCAGGACGCACGCCGGTTTCCTTGTGAATCCGTTCCTTGAGATCGAAGACGGTATCGCTCTCAAGAATATCGCTGATCTCATATTCTTTTCCACTCCACTTGACGACCACCCTAAAGTCGTTCTCCATATTTTCTTCTTTTGTTCTTTTCCACACGATTTATTTACGCTGAGAAAAAAAGTCTCTATTCTGTTGGAGGAAAATCTTGCTCTTTCTCGCGTTCCGCAAACACTTTTTATTCAGCTTGACGTTTTTACACTTCTCGTCTTTCTTATAATAATATGTCGTTTATTCGCGGAAATATGTTGTTGTCTTTCGACTCACTTGTGAGCAATGTGAGTCGAATTTTTATTTAGCCAGACAGCTGATCGAACCTCGAATCTAAAAAATCTCAAATAACAATAAACATTCACGCGAATATGGAAACTGCATTGTTGCGCCATCATACGACGAAATTCCAAAGCTCCAGCAAACACCGAAATAGTTGACGCCGAAAAACGATGGTTTCAGGGCTCAAAGTATTTTAAGATATGTATTAATGGTTCCTGGTGCCTTTGCGATGCTGGGAATCGAAATTCGAAGATTTTTTGAAAAAGCTTTTGAACATTATATACAGTCGAAAATATCGATTGTCCCAAACATTTTGACTTATCGTTCGATTAAATCGTCTCTTTGGAGTTACCACATTGATACAAGCCTTTTCCCGACGATAGATAATTTTTAGCTACAAGATGAAAGAAATTTTACTCGGAGTGATGAATAATCATCAGAATATTCCTGTGTGATCATTCTTCACTTTTTATTGAGCGATTCAAAACTTTTTTAGAATTGATTGGCAGATCAATGAAATAACGTGGAAAAAAAAGTTGATTGCAGATACTGGTGCCTTCGCAATTCCTTGCGTGTGCATACTCGTAGTTCCGTCCGAGTTCTCTCTTCCGTCGACCCTTCAGTCGATGCTGCCGGTGCTGACATGAGGACCTTGCGGCGACACGAACACTGGAAATCGACCACAGTCGCTTTTGGATACATTGCGGACTTCATAAAAATAGAAAAAACAGAATATGTGAGAAAATTTCAAACGGAATAATGGATATAGCGTAACGACCAGGAGACAACATCGTTGTCTGTTCACGCGTGTGTGTGTTCACGCGTGTTTAATTGTATCGTTGATCATGAAAAGCGGCTGTAGATAAATCAGAAGGGTGATGCCTCATTCTCAGTAATTTGTCGAATTTGAAAATAATTTTGACAGACGATTGGTCATTGCGCATGTGTGGAAAGTGGCGTGTTGGTGGGACACGCGTGAACTAGGATGGTACCCGGGGGCGCGTGCGCCCCCCGACGTGAAACTCTGAGTCTTTTAGAGGGGCGTAGAAAGGAGGCCATATTGTACAGTTAAATTAAAAGCAAAAAAAAGAAAAATATAATATTTGATCGGCTGTTCGTTGGTTGTCTCCGTAATATTGTAGTCGCGTCCCGCAGAGGCCTCTGTTACCCCGCAGTTTCGTTGTAATTGAAGTGACAAGTTTTTGGGGGGGGTTAATATATTTTTTTGCTTAGTTCGATATTGACGGGCTTTTGTGAATTGTATGCCAAAGTGCGTCCCCGTGTTGTCAACGACGGTTTAATACGCGAGCCACCTGACAACGAGCTAGAGAAAAAAAGAGGGAGAGAGACAGAATAACGTTTTTATTAGTCGATGTCAGCGAAATAACGGACGTTATATCAAAACTGTTGAGAGGACGTCCCCGAAACACAGTCTATCTCGCTCTTACGGAAAAATCCAACCAGTTACTCCTTGTATATAAATACAGTGATCTCTCACACCAAACACATACTCACACACTTGACGGACACATTTACACATACATAGAAATTTCCTTGTATCCCTTTCTTTCCTACTCGCACGATCCGGGGACACACATCAAGTCCCTCCGTACCACAAAAGCCGCGGAGAAGATTTTTCGGGCTTTATCGTTGAAGAGATGGGCACTCGAGACGACGAATACGATTATTTATTTAAAGGTACATTTTTCTATTATTTATCTCTCTTTGTTCGTTACCCTAACATTATTTCTCGTAATAATACCGGAATGGCGCAAAATCATCTTTACGTACGTGAACATACACACGCACACACACACTCGCCCGCATATCGCCAACACATACATGTACATATATAAAACAATGTAATCGTACGGTGGGTTTCCATTTATTCGTGGGTCATACACCAATACATCGAAGAATCGTGGGAGACACCCACCTCTCTGAGAGGATTTTCTTTCTTTTCTTCTGCTGCTTCTTCTTCTTCTCTTTTTTCGCACACTAACGCTCTCGTCCTTCCGGTCGCATTCGTGGTCAACGACGAAGACTACGAAATACCCATAAGCTTACTCGAGCGCCTATAACTTTTCTCGTTTGTTTCCTTCTTATCGCATTACTACAAAAGAAAAAAAAAATAATCATTGACATTGAACGTCACGAGGCTCAATTCTCTTTTTTGTTTTTTTTGACGTATGTATTCGCACTGTTACGTCGAACATGCGCTTCGCTATTTGTGTTGAACGTTGTGACGGGATGTGCAATGTTTTAGTTGCCTCGCGAGACTAAACTTCGAGACGAAATCAAAGATGGAGAAATTATATTCATTCACTTATTTCTATCGCCGTGAAAAAATAAATATTATTCCTTTCTCGATGACTGCACTTTGCGAAATTATTGCATTTTGTTTTGTTCTTTTGTTTCGTGTTTTCTTTCCTTCCGTTTGAGCGACTATTATTTTCGACACATGTGTTTAGCTGACGCGACGGAATAAAAAAAATTGTTTTTTCGTTCGACAAGACGAGTATGTGTGTCGAAATCTTTTTCTCGGCTTCTCGCATGTACCAGCTGACGTACGATGACTGTACAACGATGACGTCGACTGTAAACCAGGATGATATCATCCACCCACGCGTATATGAACGAATCTCGAATGAAAGATTTTTTTTTGTTTTTCGATACATACATTTTTTGAATACACGTCACGGGTGTTTGCGTTTGAATTGTCGCGATGTAGCCGCGTGGCATAATGTAGGTGGCTTTGACAACGTAACGGGAAATTAACCCGATTGAACGAAATCGTTAGATAATTCAACAGATTTCTTTCCTTTTTATCGTTATCGTTGTTTTTTCTTCTTTCATAGTGACTTTTATTCCCAACCAACAATGTATTCGATAATTTTTTCAACTGTCAATCACCATCGTGATAAAATCTGCACAATGCGACACGACCAAGTAACTGTTTTTTTTTTTTTATTTTTTTTTTTTTTATTTCGTCTCTTGTCACTTTCTAGAAAGGTTACAAATTGGAAAAATGTATCTCGAAGAATGACATCTGTGTGTAGGCAGAGGCGGACATGCATTGAGTTTGAAAATTCGACCTTGCTTGAAATTATACATGGAAGTTCAATTGGTGCTGATCGATCCTCTGATTCGAATATCTGGGCGGTACGAGCCATTATCAGAGCAATGAAATTAAACGCTGCTATTCGAATGTCACATGTACTTCGGAACATGAATGAAATGACGTAATCAAATATCTATTATTATTTTTCTTTAGACCTATGTCATCGCATTGAGAGCTTCGGCAGTATGGAAAAGAATAAAATTCATTCACGACCTCTAATTCTACTCTCCACGCAACCCTTGACACTTGGCTCTTTCTCTGCAGGATTCTCCAGATAGTTTTGGTTTATTCTAACATCTTTTTCCTCTCTATTTCGTTTCAGTTGTTCTCATCGGAGATTCCGGTGTGGGCAAGAGTAATTTGCTCTCTAGATTCACACGAAACGAGTTCAATCTCGAGTCGAAGTCCACGATCGGGGTTGAATTTGCGACTCGCAGTATACAAGTAGATGGAAAAACCATCAAGGCTCAGATATGGGACACCGCGGGACAAGAACGTTATCGAGCAATCACCTCTGCGTAAGAAATCTGGTTCTCTCCGACAAAGAAACCAAAAACAAAATTTTATAATTTCATGCTCTTTTTATTGGTTTCTATATTGGAAAATGAAAATTTAATTAATCGAGCAAATTCTTGATTTTTTGGGCAGATATTATCGCGGTGCTGTTGGGGCGTTGCTAGTTTACGACATAGCGAAACATCTGACGTACGAGAACGTAGAGAGATGGTTGAGGGAACTGCGAGACCACGCTGATCAGAACATCGTGATTATGCTTGTGGGGAACAAATCCGATCTGAGGCATCTCCGAGCAGTTCCGACAGACGAAGCCAAGACTTTTGCCGAGACGAACATGCTCTCTTTCATCGAGACGTCCGCCCTCGATTCAACCAACGTTGAGACAGCCTTTCAAAATATCTTAACAGGTAAACACACTTGCGTCTCATCGATATGTTTTTCTTCTTTCGCGACTTTAATTTTACTTTTTTTATCGCACATACAAGCATTCGAGCTCGGATTGTTCCAACTTAATTCTAAATTCAGCAAACTTTTTCGTCAAATAGTGAAAATCACGATAAAAATAGTATCTAATAATTCTTGTTTCGATATTTCGGAGGTTTTTTCATTACGTCGTTGGAATGCAACGAAATTCTATTTTTCTCTGGCGATGCTTATGATGCAAATGCAGAATGTAATTATGATGATAAAACGATCGATTTCCGCGACCGAAAAAGTACATCAGCTCGAAAAATTTGAATGAGTTTGAAAATTGAACAAATCATCAATAAAAATGAATATTTTTCGGTGCATTTCAACGTCTAAAACTTGAACTTCATTTTTCATTTCCGTCGGAGCTGCAAACGAATTAATGAAGATGAGGCAATTATTTATCGATCTTTCAATGAGCGAGGCGTGATTCCGGATCGTCCAGTCGAACTCATTGATCGATCGATCGAGCGATAAGCCTGAATGGTGATTATTGTTGCCGACACAATTTTCTTGAGTGTGTTTATTTGTTTTGACAGAAATCTACAGAATCGTATCGCAGAAACAGATGCGAGACCCACCGGAAGGTGACACGATCCGGCCACAGAACGTAGAACCCATCAACGTTAAACCAACAATGAACTCGGATGGTATGCGCAAGCAATGTTGCCAGTGACTCGCCACGCTGTTTGAAAAGTGAGTAACGGATACTTCTCGCCTTTCTGAATCATATCTGGATAAATAATCTTTCGCATTTGGACAAAGGCTATAAATTGTTAAATCCGTTTTAAACTGCTTTTGGCTTATCGTACAAAAATACGTGCAACTCTATCAGGACTCTCAATTGATTCGAGGCAAACACGTGTCGGTGGATCGATGACTCGTGAACAAAAGTTTATGAGACTGCTGGTTTTTTTTTTTTTTAATTCCTTATTCGGTGCATGACACGATTGACTTATTTTCGTTGACCTTAGATCGATTACGCAGTGCGGAACTGAACGAGCATTTCGTTTTGGTTCGCGGCACTGAGCGAAGGTTATCAATTTTATTTCCTAAATGCATAAATTTTCGAAATTTAGCCAGGAGGGAAAAGTTGCAAACAAAAAGAAACGGTTTTGCAATTTTTTTACAGGAGGAGCAGCAGCAACAGCAGTAATAGGAGGGAGGGAGGATGAGGAAGCGAAGGGAGAAGGAAGAAAGTGGTGGCTAGTGAATAGAAACGTCAGGTGCATTGAGGCACGAGGCTAAGACTATGTGTGCGAGGGGAGGAGGGCTTTTCGTCTCGTAAGCACTTGGAGAGCAGAGGAAGAGTGGAAGGGAAAATGGAAGGGGCAGGGGGGGATGAAATGACGATGGTGACGACGGCGACAACGGCGAAGGCGACGAGAATAGTCTCCGAAACAACGAGAAAGAAATCCGCGAAGAAGAACAAAGTAATTTTGACGATCGAAGCATCGAAACGCATCCGAGCGGTCAGCGTGAGCTGGGAAGCAAAAAAAAAAACCGAGACACCAGACGAGGCGGATTTATTCCGATCGACGAGCTCTCCAACGCAATAACCATCCCAACCGAAAAGTTTTTTCTAAAACATATCGAGAAAATCCATCCTCCAAAGAAAAAACAACAGTCACCTGTTGGTATCGTCGCGAAAAAAGTAAACGCGTAAAAACACTCGTTCGAGTATTTAATCGGACACGAAAAGAGGAGGGGAAGGAGGGAGAAAACCAGAAACCGTCGAATTTCTTTATTCCGGACAGAAGCGTGGTGAAAATTTTCGCTTTTAACACCAACAGCCATGCAAATCCGATTTCTTCGAACTTGCTCTCTGTCTCACTTGCCTCTTCCGGTCTGCCCGCCGCCCACCAACTTTCTCTCCTCTCTCCCCGACCCCCCGTTCTTATTCTTTCTATCTCATCCTCTCTCTTCGTCTCTTTCCAATCATTATATAGACAGACGAAACAAAAGATACAAAAAAGCAAAATATATGGGTATGTATATATAAAAAAGAAAACAACAAGCAATTTGTATATATACATATGTCATATATCATCGAACACAGTTCTGACACAGCGAACATATGATAAAAAATAAACACAACGGATCCACGTTGAATTTCGAAAAAAAAAAGCCAATAAAGTTAGGTCGAAGGATGAAAAAGACGAAGAACATCAATACCAACACGTACACACACGCGTATATCAATTATGGTACGATAATTCAATGTTGTATTACCGCTTCTTTGTAATGCATAATATTATAATTATCATCATCTCCTTTAAGCATCATAGTGTGAAAAAAAGATGGAAAATAACGCCGAGAAGAACCGCACCTTGTATTCGTATCATCAACGAAGTTCAGGCTTTATACGAGACCGAAAATCAAGTGAAAACCACATTACAATTTTTAATAACAATACTTAACGAAAAATTTGTGAATTTAACAAACGGTGGATGTGAATTGTAGCTGCACGCGCTCGTTTACTCGGAAATTAGGGGAAAACACACTAATTCACGAGGTTTTCAAATAACTTGAAATAATACACACACACACACACACACACACACACACACACACACACACACACACACACACACACACACACACAATTGGGAAGGAATATTAATTGATTTAAAGGAAAAAACAATCAGTTGGGGATGGAAGGGAAGGATCGACGTTTCTGATTCGAAGATTAACACGAACCTGGAAAAAATAACGAAGCATCTCGTTCGCCCACAGTCTTGTCGCCGCTATCACGTAGTTTATTGTTAAGCCAACTACCTATAAAGTATAGTGTTCACTCAGTTATCGCTGTGCAGGCACCGCCCGACCAAGACGACGATGACGAGGAACGCTGCTGCTAAAAGTACGCGCTTCAATTATTTTTCTGTTTATTATTTTTTTAACGATTGTAACGTCATGGTTCAGTTCCGTTTGCCTTTATTTTCTATAAACATAATAAGATTTTTCAAATATCGTGAGCTAGTAGAGAACAAAAAAACGAAAAAAAAAATGGAAGATGAAAACACGGAGGAAGGAAGAAAAACGGACAACGAAGCAAACGTGATGCAACTGAGAAAATTTCGAACTTTTGAAATTCTCGAGGGACGATCTTTCATGTTTCTTTATCTTTCGTTTTCTGAGGATCACAGGATATCGAGATTTTTTAGTTTTATCCCATTTTGTTGCGTTCTCGAGTGACCAAGGAAATAATGGAAAAGAGAATAAAATAATGAGAAACGAAAGGAAATAAAGTATATTTAAAATAGTCCATTAAGTTTAATAATTCCTGTGGATGGTAACGATCTAACCGAGCGATGATATTACGATTATTTTATTTTTTCATTACGTTACGAATATATAATGGTAAAAAGGAAACAACATGAATTTCTGTGTTGAACGATTACTCGCGAGTGCGTCCTATATCTGTGAGTGTGTGTGTATGTGTGAGTGTGTGGATGGGAGAAAAATTATCTTGACTGTTCTGCATCTCAAGAGGCGCAAGAAAAAAGAAAAACAATTGCAAAACATTTGAGAAAACGGAAATGAGACGCGGATCAACCCTCTATTGTGTATAGACGAAGAATCGAGAGGAGAAAAGCCCGGAGTAGAGAATGAAAGCCACGAGGAAAGATTCCCCGAGAGAGAAAAAGAGGAGAGGGGGAAAAGAAAAAAAACCACCTAAGTAGAAATAAAATTAAATGGATTCTTTTAAAAGCATTGTAAATTCAACAAAAACAATATTTATGCTGCTTCTGTGCACCAAAAACATGAAAAACTTAAAAATACAAAAAAAAGTAATAATTGTGAGAGTCCGAAGAATTAAAAATTCGTGTCCTAAACTCGTGTATTGATAAAAATCGCTTTAGGAAGATACGAGAAAGAAATCACTGAGAATTATTTACGAGAAATTACGTTGATGCAGAGCTGAGAAAAACAAACACTAAATCATATTGTGCAATGCAAAATTTGCTGTCATATTCTACTCCGTTCGTTCGGTAATTTTTTTTTTCTACAAATAATATATAAGCATTTTCTTTCATAGCTAAAACTCTCAATACCATATCGATTGATTTTCTACGAAATTTTAGACTTGGTAAACGAAATCATTTGTTCGATTTTAAAAACGAGGGAACGAAAGTAAAAAAAATTAAGGACGAAATATTTGCAAAAGCGAGTTGAACGTAGATTTTCCTATGTTGTTATATTTTCCAACCTTATCGCCTCTGCCTCGTGAAACTTCGCCCGTATACGTAGATCGTAATTCTGTCAGAGTCATGGGGATTCTTTAAAAAGAAATAAGCAAAAAACGAATGAAAATAAGAACAATATTGCGGTTATAACTAGAACGATGAGAATAACACCACACAGTTTTTACTTTATTTCTAAGCGACATTTAATTACAAGGAATGATTATAAATTTAAGAAAGGACGTAAACAAAACATACGAATAACGACGAAGAAAAAAAAGGACAGAAAAGAAAATATATACATCACCAAGTTTTTCTTATTGAAACCCCGTACAATGTCTTCGCTGCCACGGCGTTTTTCGACGTTGACATTATTTTTCAATTCATTATTGTTCGATGCTCGTCGTAAATCTCATAGAGACAACGGGATTTTTGCAATTCGGAGGTCATTCTTTTGTCTAGTCCAAAACTGTGCGATTAGATTTGTCTTTCTCTGAGTTTTTTCGGCACTGAGTGATATTTACAAATGGTACGTCAAAATATTGTCTTTTATCACTTTGATTCCTGTTCGCGATGAAAAAGCGCGATTTAGGCGAGAAAAATGGCTTTTCGAGCACGAAATTCCTGAGTCCTATTTCACTTACGAACGCTCGTGGGCACAAACGTAATCGCGTAATTAGTTAAGCCATCGGCGAGGAGCAGCTACGAGTTCGAGAATATCGACGCCGGCTCGAGACGAACGGTATTCTTCAAGGACACACCACCCGAGTTGTTTTTCTGACGCCATTCCAACCATCTCAACAATTCTGGACTTTGCGTCGTGTCGCTTGGATCCGTGCGGGCTTCCAGTTGTTGATAATATGCTTCCCTTATCAGGCGGAACGTTTGCACGTTTTTGTATGGCAATTGGGTCATGGGGTCAAGATATTTCGCGGGCAGTCTGGAAAAAAATTCATTTTTTTAGCGGTTTTGTTGAATCCGCCGAGAAATTGTTTATAATATTTACTCATTTATAAATTTAGCTATTTTCTCACCTCGTAATTGCACACAATGAAGGTAAAGTCGGTCTAGGCGCTGGAGTCTTCTTCATTGCCTCGAGGAACAATTTCTCAGTCTCAAAAGTCACGAACGTTCTCTCGTAGAATGTTCCTGTCTCATCGACTTCGAAATTCGTTTCTTCTTTCGAATTTGACGTTTCGGGCGGCGGATTCCAACTTGGATCGTCCAGGATTTCGGGTCCAGACGTTTCTACCACGTTTTCCTTCGCTCCTGAATCTCTGTTAGAGCGAATCAAAGTGAAAATTTAGTCATTACTGATGCGGGCAAAGAAAGAATAAAAAAAATTTCACAAATATTACCATTGACCAGATTTTTTATTGATAATTATTTCGAATTCTCGTTTTCTTACGTTTCTGTTGTCTGTTCGTTCGCTTTTCCCTCCGCGATTGTGACAGCTTGTGTTCCTTCGGTTGTTACATCGATTTTCGAAGTTTCTTTGACTTTTGGTTTACTCGCAAGGACCATAACTGGCATTGCTAATGATTGGTAACGAATCATGGGCTCTGAATGTGTTTTTCTAACGGCTCTCGTATTTTTCTTCTCATTTTCGAGCTTTTGATACTTTTCTGCAACATTTAACGAGTCGATCAACACGATATCCCAATGGGTCGGACAAAGTATTTGTTTATTTCTGTACCTAGAGATTTTATGTTCAATTCCTCCGTCAACAAAGCTTCTTCCAACAATTCTTCCTGAGTCGGTTTCCACGTATCATGCCGGATGACTTTTGGCTTTTTCTTCTGATCCTCGTTTCTTTCTCGCAGTCGTTTTCTCGTCGCCGCTGATTTTGCGGCGGTTGAACGGCGGATTGATTTTCTTTCTGGCGACAATGAATCGTTCGTTTGAGGAGGGTGGCTACACGCAACAATGTTACCACGCCGAATAGGCAAATTCGAAATTATAAGAATTCGATGAAATTCGGAGAACATACCCTTCAATATTATATATGAATATCAAGAGACGAAGATTTTCCTTCTACATAGTTTTCGAATAATTGAACACTAGAGTTTACATGCATAAGCAACGACACTGAAGTTCGCAATGTTGGGATCCAACGAAAGTAAGTTTTTCTATAAACTTTTTGCTAAATTAAAAAAATCATGACAATTTTCGTACCGATTTTTTGCTCGGATCCTCGAGAAATATCGTTCTAGTATCCTAATCAAAAATTTATATGAGTTTTGAGCTCTGCTGGAGAAAAAACAAAATTTCGCTGCATTCCAACAATGCAAAGTTCAACATCACGTGTAAGCTTAGGATTCAGATATATATAAGTATATTTTTTGCATATTGTCAACTCAAATTATTCGACAACTATTTGAACATTTGAAAAAAATTTGTCTCGTCGTATTTGATGGTAAATAATAGTATGACCAAGTTTGATTAAATTCTTATCATATCGACATATGTAGCCAAAATCCTCAATCCCGAAATACCAGAGAAATTGGCAAATATTTCAATGGGGATGTTGGTTGGTTTTTTTTTGTGGAAAGTTCATAGAAAAATGTGTGAAAAGTTTTTAGGACCCATAGTTACCTGTACTGTCGAGCATGAATTGATTCTGTTTGGGTAATTTTGGTTTTTGTTCCTTTGGCGTAGTTGCCGGTTGAGCGGTCAACACTTTAGGCTCTTTGTAGGCTTTTGTGACAAGCCGACGTTTTTTTTTGGGCCCATCAGCTTCGGGATCTGAAATGGGCTCGTCGTTTTCGTCGATACTGAAGTCAGAATCAACTTCGTCTTCGCCCTCGTCCTCTTCCCTGGTTTTGATGAAATAGAATCAACAATTTCATCCTTAACCGTTATCCAATGTTGCTACGGTTGTGAGTGGCGAAAACTTACATATAATCGTTGTCCTGTTCGACTTCCTCAAAACCTCCATAAGTGGTTTTGTAAAAGTCGTCTTCCTCTTCTTCGTTCAACAATTTTGCCATTTTGTTGCCAGCATTCGCTCGTCTTTCTCTCGTCGATGCCATGATTTCGGATTTTTGTTGTTTTGGCGTTCGGAAAAGTGACAAGCAGCGGTAAGATTGATTTTTTTTTTTTTTTTTTAAATTACGAACGGATTAACGCAATGCGCGAGGATTCGATCGATGTCAATATCAATTTCAGAGCTGTATTCACATTTATTAATAACAATCACTAAAACAAAGGCTGAAGGCCGTTGGCAAATAGATCGTGTACTTCAAAACATTATAGCACGCTTATGGAAACGATAGGACACTTTGGGCCACTGAGGCAACGTAAACTCCGTTGTATTTTTGTTCAGGCGGAACGATTGAATTTATTCTTGTTATGCTTGAAAATTGAGTGGTTGATGAACTGTTCTTTTCTCTAAACGCCACAAATTCGCAGAAAACATTGAATCTTTTGTAGTGTCGTACGCGGCGTACCCACCCGGTTATCGCGAGAGCACTAACCTCCAATTTTTAGTATCGCCTTTGTTCGCCATTCGCCAAGTGTCGCTGTTGGTGCAGTTGTAGTCGGACAAAAAGTTATATTGGACAAATTTACCCGAAAACTTTTCGGAAAAAGTACAACAGAGGGGCTCTGGAAATAAACCCGAACAATTTTAAAACTTCGTATGAAAAAATAACAGGCTGCTTCATTTTTATGAACGAAAAATTGATTCCCAAGTGAATGCGGTGAAGAAACCTCTGTAGGAAAAATAATGTCTTGGAATGCAATACTCAAATTTTAGGAAACAACCCAACGTTTATCTATGAGGATGAAGAAAATATTTGACATGCGAAAATCATTTGGAATTAGAATAAAAAACATGGTCATTTTGACGCATGAGAGTATTTGTCATATCAAATTTGCCGCGCTGGTGCGACGCAAGAAAAACTTCGATGAGGGACGCGGATGTAGAAACTTCGGGTGTCTCCGTACGTGTTCGTGAGATGTTCGGCACACGCTGAATGCGTGATTGTGGGACATAAGGCATTTGTAAAGCAACGGGTGCGGGTGACAGGAAGGCAAAGACAAATAATCGTTTGAGTGTACGTGTTATTGGTATACATAAGTGAGACACATACAAGATCGGAACGTCGAAAAGTGAGTAAGAAGTAAGGAAGAAGGGGTAAGGTGAGAGAGAGTGAGCGAGCTTGGGACAGGGAGGAAGGATCGAGGGAGGGGGAGGCCCTAACTTTATACGAGTCATCAGAGCAGGCAGGCAGTATTTGTCCCTCCGCCCGCAGATTTGGTGGTTAAAGGAGATTTCGTAACGGGAGGAGAACCAGCGGAGAGTTGGGTGTGAACGTGAAACGCTGTTCCTCGAATAATACGTTCGGAAAAGTCCAAACCTCGTTGTTACAAAAGAATATAATAATTCATCCTTTTCATAAATCTTGTTTGACAAAAACGTTCGTACGACGTAAAAAACAAAGAACGAGATAGAGAAAGAGCGATAGAGCGGGCCTGCACAAGTAGAAGGAAGAAAAAAAAGCGAAAGAAGAAATCATCGCATCGGTCCTTCGTCGTTGATCGAGCTCGCGCGCGTGTGTGTCTGTGTTCAAGTGCGCAACGTTTGGCGATACGAATAGTCGTGGATAATTCAAAAAATAATAAAACATTGAAGAAACGAACGTAAAAAGAGGGCCCCTGATCACCGAATGGAAAATCATCGAGTGATTCAGACCAAGAGTGTTGTGAATAATAATAATAATAATATTAGTCGCGAACTTGAGCTCTGGGGTGTCTCCTCCCGTTAGCCCAAGTTACAAAATAATAATTAAACCGAGAAAATAATTGAAAGACGAGTGAATTGCGGCCGATTCTTAAATAAATGACGTCAAATACAACAACAAAAGAATAAGCAAACTTTGAAAAACTGCGACGTGTCTCGTGCACTCGAAGATTCTTCAGAATATATACATATACGTGTATATATCCATATAACCGACGTAATACCCTCGTTTCTCACAAGTGGAGCTTGAAAAGTAAAATAGAAAATCGCGCGCTTAATAATAATAACAACGAAGCGAAATAATTAGCGATAAATTTGGTCGTATTTTCGAGCTGGTTCGATAGCGATTGTCGGTTTTTCAACCTTTTGCGGCAAAGGACGCGCTTTATCGTAATTACGAATAAAAAAATTACTTGGGTGAAATTATGTGGAATTTTGCTTCGGGATTACAATCGGCTACTGCACGTTTAGTCAGCTGACATATTGCGCTCTGCTACACCACGGCAGCCTGCTTCAGTGAGTTTGCATGATTTTTTCTTCAATTCTTCTCAATTATATCTATACATTTATCGAGGATTAATTTTTTTTTTTAATGAAATTTTACAAGTGACTAATTTATTTTAATATTGCTTAATTTTTAATTCGTAAGTGAAACTATTTCTGCGTCGTAATCGTACATTCGCAATATCTGTCGCTCGGTTTATCTTTCGATTTCTCTCTCTTCCTCTTTCTTTTCTCCCTCTTTCGCCTGGCTCTCTCGTGCGTTATGTCGCAATCTAAGCGTCACACACGCGGTATATCGATGCTTATAACTACTCTGTGTGTTCAACATTTCTTCAACGCCTCGCCACTACGGACCTAGCGATTAGAAACAGAGAGAGAGAGAGAGAAAAAAATATATGGAGAGAGAGAGAGAGGGAGACAGAGACAGAGACTGTACCTGCGGCCCGAGACGACAGCAGGATACTATTTTTACCGATAAGACGACCGCAACGCAGAACTAGAGAGTTCGCGCCCGTGACTCTCGATTGCGCGCGCGGTTACCCTCTCCCTCTCATTCCTTTTCTACTATTTCTTTTTATTTCAACGCTCGTGCGCTCCTTGCCCTATCTCTAGTTTTTTTTTTTCTTAGAATTTACTGACTGTTCTATTTACGCCAAAATTTTCTAAGTCGCAATCGTTTATGTACTTTTATCAACGCACTCTGCGTTGTGCGCGTTTTTCGAGACACGTTCATGCCCACGTGACATTCCACACGCCAAGAAATCGACATCGTTAGAAGGATCCAATTTTCGAAATTTCCGGCCAGTGCGGATGCCACTTTTTTCTACGATAACGAGGCTACGACAATTGCGCAAGGTTTTTTTAACCTCAAAAGTGAAACTGTTCGAAAATTGGGAAGAGCTCAAGAGAAACAAAGATCAATGTTTGTCTTTGTCGCGATGTCTTACGTTGAAAAAAAAATCGACTAAATTGTCTCCGAAGTCGTCAAACCAGCAAAATTCAGAGGCTGCGAAAAAGAGTCAAAATGCAGTATATGTTGAGTTCGTCGCGGATTTGGAAACAAAACGTCATTTTTTTCGTAAAATTGCGTAAATATTATTTGACTTTCATAGAATTTGGGTCCTAGGAGCAATTTTTTATTTCGGTATAATAAAATCACATTTCAGGTTAATAAATTTCGATAAATTTATATTTCGAAATGTTGAGTAAGATTTTCGAAACTTGGTATTAAGGGTTAAAATTCCATGTTTCCATTACTTTTGTTAAGGCTTTCGGAACGAGTAATTTTCGCAACAACAATTAGCATAAGATTACTCCACTTGATGCACGTTCACGTCAAGAAATCACGAGGAATCATTTTTCTGGTATGGTCACAAAAAGGCATTTCGTTATTATTTTTCGAAACATTATTTTCATTGCAAAAGCAGCGAATACAAAAAAAAAGGAGCAAAAAGTTCAACAAGTGAAAACGGTTGTGTCTGTCGAAGGCTGTTTTGTTGGGAAAGTTTCCTCAAGGCAAGGTGAAAGTCCTACTTTACCGATGATTTACGATCGCGCGTCTCTCCAATTTGTCCGAATGATGATTTAGAGAAAAACGAAGAAAAAACATCGCGAGAATGGTGCGTAATATTTTTCATGAAAAATTCAATAATTAAAAAGCGCGTTAGAAAGATAAAAATAAAATAATGAGTCTCGAGCCCATATGTACACAATCACAATTGCAATAATTCAATGAGTAAACAAATAAAAGAAATGTATTGAAAAGCATAAACAGCTGCTCGTGAAACGAGCAGTACAAAAGCCAATCCAGGCACAACAATATGAACCGTGTAGGAAATGTAATTTTGCACTTCCATGCACAGAAGAACACGCCAGTTTTCCTCTTTTTTTTTCTCTCTCTCTCTCTTTCTCGTTCGCACTCCCGTATAAAAGTAACACTAGGAGATCGAGACGCAAGATGCACGAATATCGCATCTACACACCTGCAGTACGTCCTACACACGCACTTGGTTCGCTCTCGCCAGTTTTTTTGTTCATGTTATTTTTTCCTCGCTCACGAGTCTTTCTCTCCTCGAGCTCGAGAGGCGAGTGTAAAAAGTGGGGGTAGATACCGAAGGCTCTAGCAATTGCCACGGCTGGCGGAGAATGGTGGGGGAAAACCGAAGGTTCTCTCTCCACTGTGCCCCCACTACAGGCGTCGAGCTTTCTCGTACGAGTGCGCGATAGCCTCCTGCTCCCCACTCTTCTTTCGTGCGGTCACGTGGTACTGACGATCGTGCGTTGTGTACATTGTGCGAAAAGAGCACCTTCCCTTCGATCATCGCTACTCTCAATCATTTTTCATTTATCATTCGGCTAATACAATTTTTTCATCGTCCCGGAGACCTTGAAAATAAGTAACGAAATATTAACGGAATCGGATTTTTCGATCGAATCTCTCGTCCGGAATAAACAAAGGTATCGCATCAAAATCTTTTCTCGTTTATTCGTGTAGGCTGCGGTTCGAAACGGAACCATTTTATTCCGAAATTTCATAACCCATTAGTGACTATATTTCATAACCTATTAGTGACTTTTGTGTAAACAGCCTTCGGTCTAAATTTCCAAAACTGAAACAAATAAATTTTCGATAAAACTAGTGGCCAAAAGTGTACGACGCTGACTCGACAAAAAAAACTGTTGAAACGTTTCGGAGCAGCTGTAGATTTCGGGAAATGAATAATAAACTATGACAAAGGTGCTTGTGCTGAGTAGTCGAACGAGTTCGAACATGTATCGTCGCGGAATTAAGGAAGATGTACGCGGCAACGTTATGACGTTTTATTTTTCTTGATTTCTTCTATATTTTGAAACCCCGATGTATCAAGATGTATCGCGCGAAAGTCACGATTCCTCGGCGTGATCGCTCGGCCTCTCGCTCCCTCCCGAAATCCATTCGCTGACAAAGCCCAGGCGCTGTCCCTGGCTTTGGAAATTTCGATATTTGTCCGACGTTCTAAGTTTCGCGTTCCGTTGCTTATGGGAATTCTTTCGATATCCACAGTTCGGCTTTCCATCTTGAATACCCTTTTTCTTTGTCTCGATTTCGTCCACAAACTACTCTATTGTTTACGCTCGGCCACTGACCTCGCGTACGACACGTTCCACGAGCTCGTTTATCCAAATTTAGTGCCTTCTTTTCGCCACGTGCTTATTTGTTTTGACTCGAGAATCGACTTTCGTTCTTCAAGAATTTCCTTTGTACTTTTTCACTTTAACGACTCGAGGCTGTAAATTGACCTTCAAGCGCTTCGATTGGATTTTTTCTTTCGTTGGATTCCGTCGAGCGTATTTTTTTCGAGGATCCAAACAATTTTTCTTGGAATCTACGCACATTTATTTTTCCCTGTTCAGACCCTTCGAGGCCGAAACGATCATTTTCTCCCTCTTTGAGATCAGTTCTGCAAAGAAGCAAATTTAATTATGTTCCACAGTTGATGAATAATTATTTTGCGTACACGTGGAAAAAATAGTTCTGTAATTACGAGGAGAGTGGAAAAACAGTTCTACGAAATTTACTAGTTTGCCGGAGCCACGTGAGCTCGAACGTGTCCATAGAGACGTTTTTTTGCCTCTTTGCTGGATCGAACGGACCAGCCAGCGGGAACTCCTCGAAGACCCAATGGCTCTCCAACGAAGTTGAGCATAAAGGGAGACCGATAGGAATAAAAAAAAGACACTAAAAACAGCTGAAGATGACGCTGCGAGACAGACTTTGGGAGTATCGCTTTACCCCATTAAAACTCGATTTTCACTTATTATTTTTATTTTTTATTCGTCGCTTTTTCCACCTCCTGGCTATTCTCGTTTACTTTCTGCTATATTTCTGAAGACCTTCGTATATTATTACTCATTTGTTCTACACGTTCGCTCTCGAGTAGTTGCTTCATTCACGCTGTAATTTTTCCTCAGTTTTCTCGTAAATTAGTACATAAAATTGCTGGCCATATTTCTACTAGAAAATAAAAATCATTTCACGAAACTTTCTTCTCTTTCGAAATAATTTTTACGCTTATAATTAGTGTTGTAAATTGTTCATACGTCATTTAGTACTTTTCATTATTTTCTCAAAAATTTCGATAAATTATCAAAAATTAAGTTTTATCAAGACGATTTTTTGAAATTATTCAGTTCGCTTTTGAGGCTTTTTTAAAGACTCAATTTTCACTCGCTCACGAAACGTCTGAAAAATGATCGTATGCGGGTGAACGACCCATCTGGTATAAGGACGAGACAGGAGCCCTGGGACCCTTCTATGGATTCCATGTGGTGATCGATCTATCGCTCTCCTCTCTCCTTTTTTTTTGCCACGTCTCTCTTTTCTCCTACTTCGCCGACCCCTCAAAAATCTTCACACTTGTCCAACTATTCACATTTCTCTTTTCCCAACGTCGTTTCACACTTGGCTCGTTTCTCGTTTCAATTTTTTCCACGACATCCTCGCTCCGTCTATGTCCGCCTACTTAAACCTTCGGGCAATATACGCGATAAGAAAACAAACGTCAGAACCCAGGCTCGTTGCCCCGACGTTCTTACTCTCCACGCTCCAGCCTCTAAAAATCAAATTTACCGATAACGTCCAGCCCAAATAACAGAAAAGGAAAAAACCCTCGTAAATTTCGACGCTCATCGCCACTTGATACATCAAAATTCAAAATTTACCACACGGTATACAAAAATAACACTTCTTTCCACTTCATAAAACAACATCGTGAATAATCTTATGACTGAATAAATTTTTCTTCATATTTCACAATAAATTGATTATTAAATTCATTTATGAATTATTTATTTATTCATTATCATTTATTATTTAAATGTCATTAAAAAAATGTATTTATTTAAATGAAATGAATGATAATAATAATAAATAAATATCATTTTATAGTTCGAAAGTCCGTAAATTTTTTTTTTCAATCACAAAAATATCATATTTTTATTTTTAATAGTTCTCGTTTTGATTTTCAACTGGGCCAAAATTTCGAACTGACTGAAATCAAATTGGTTAGGTTTCTTTTTTATTTTTCTTACTTTGTTCACTGCTAACTTACTCGTGACACTTATTTTATTAATTTCAACACTTTTTATGTATCAAACCGTCCGGAGTAATGACCAAGGGTTTTTTTTACCACTGCTCCCTTGGTTTATTGAATTTCTACGATTCTTCTGGTAGAGCTTCTTACTACAATGATCGTTGTTTATGTCTCGGGGTTCGGTCGTTGGGCGAGATGAGATATTCGAGTCAATATAAATTCAATCACTCGCTCGAGTGTCGAGAAATCTGTTTACGTTTCATCAGCCAGGCCCCGATTGTACTCTTCCTTCCTTTTTTCTTTATCCCGCCCCCTCCCTCGCTTTTTCATGCGCACGAGGCGCCGCAGTTAAAAAAACGAACCAAACGACCAACTTTCTTGCATCGGACTTGATTCCGTCGACGTAATCAGCTGTCGCGTCTGGCCTTCTTCTCCGTACGCCTTCAGAACTCTATGAATTTCCTATACAACTTTTCCAAAATATTTCTCTCGACAGTTTTCCAACGAAAATATACGAGATACTTATTTTCTACATTTTTATGGCTCCTTAAGAGCGGGCGTCCGATTTCGATCTTCACCCTCAAAAATCAAGGGAACGACATAAATTTCTAAAAAATTGAGTTTCTGTTTTCTTTTTATCGGCAGTTGAAAAAATATCGATAAAATCAGTATTACGTCGTGAAAGTACCTTAAAAAACTGTTTCTCGAGGTTCCTCACGAAAATTCAAGCCCCTCGTAACTCAGCTCGATATCTACTGCCCGAGGGAATGTCGAGTCTTCGTTTTTCCAATCGTACCAGCTTTTACGTTCTCCCTCGCGACCTTCGGGGCCGGTCCGTTTTGCAAAATCAATCGGAGAAGAGTTCAAATGTATATTCGATCGAACTATCAGCTTCGCGATCGATTCAGCGTACGAAATTAATCATGACCGCACCAAGTCGCCAATGAAGAGAAAGAACACGAGAGATAGAAAGAGAAAAAGAAACAAATGCCCTCGTCCTTCGCTCGAGTTGGTCTCAACCTCCGCATGAGCTATCGTCGTCTCACCTTGTCGTTCACCAATATCCATAATAGTCAGCTGTAAGTCTCTCCTTTCTTTTTGCAAATACACGTACACACAAAACAACATTCAAATTCACTATCCGCTTAACGATTGCGGACGAATCTCCGCTTGGTTGGCAGCAAAATGCCCTTCGAATTTATCTACTAATAAATTGTAATCCAAAATTCAAACCCAACGAAATATCGACGAGAAACGAAAACGGAAAAACCCATACACTTGGGTGAATCTGAAGTTCGCAACGAATTTATTTTCATTAATGATTTATATGATTTTCAAAATCATCCGAATTTTTCGAGCTGATATACTTTGTGGGTCACGAAAATCGATCGTTTCAGAAAATAGAATTTCATTTTGTTAGAATAGAATTTCGTTGCATTCCGACGATGCAAACATCAACGTCATTGAGAAGGGTGGCTACACACAACAATGTTACACCAAAATTCGTGGAATTTGGTGAGCATAGTCTTTAGTATTAGATATGAATATAGACATTTTTTAAGATTTTTCTTCTGCATAGTTTTCGAGTAGTTGAACCTTAAAGTTTGTATATTAATGTTTATATGATTGAGATATATATATAAGTATATCATTTGAATATTGTAAACTCAAATTATTCGGCAACTATGTGGACGAAAAATGGAAAGAAAATTGTGTCATCGTATTTGATGCTAAAGAATATTATCAGGAAATTTTGTCGAATTCTTATGATATTGTCGTATGTATCCAACCTCATTAAACTTAGTGAACTTAAAATTTAGTTATGGTTCGTTTTAATTGGTTAATTGCTACTTGATCCATTCAATTAGGAGAATCAGAAGGTTGGAGAAAAGTGTAGGCCATTAAGCGATAGATACCAAAGCCCATGCATGGCTTAACAGTCACCCAACCAGGTATCGAGCCCGCCCAAGGCTGCGTATTGTTCGTAGTAATCGTTTTGATTGTTTGCCTCATTTTGGGGATTCCACGTCTCTAAGTCCTCGAGAGATCAATGCTAATGAGATCGACTCAAACGGCATTCCATTCATTCATGATTAGAAAATCCATCGACCTGGAAAAACAAGCTTCTTGATCGTAATACGAGCGGGTGCGATTCCATAGATATTCGTTAATGAAATATACCGAAGGCTTCCGACCTTGACCCTAAACACTTCGGACTCGAGAGACATTATTTGATCGTACGATGTTGCCGAATCTACTCGAAATAAAAGTTGGCCATTCTTCTTTGTCCCCTGAGCGTTCCTCTTCCTTTTATTTTCCCATTAGTCACGTCACCCTAGAGTGACTGTAAAAATCACGTTCACGTGACCCGACTCTTTCGTTCTTGCCAAGCCGCCCAGTCCCGACATGCGCATACGAGTTGCGAAGAAAAACAACCTTCCTGATGTCTTGCACACGATAAGTGAGCCCGGAGGGCGTGATTTCTTTAGTGTCTAGTGCGTCAGCTTTACTGTAAACAAGCGTAATCTCTCTCCCTCCCATTCTCTGCTTCCCTTTTCCTCTCTTTATTGGCCATTCGTCGTCATCGTTCCGATGGCTATGAACGTGGCTCATTTCCCTTTTTCCAATTCGACATTCAAAATTAACTTGCTTCTCAAATTCCCAGTCTTCTCACTTTTAACACGCGATCCAAACATCGTCGTGTTATTTTCCTGTGTTTAATTTTTTCGTGGACATTCGAACGTCTTTTTTCACGACATTGAGCTTATGTTTAAGTTTTTTGATCGAACGATTCGGGCGAGCGATCAAAACCAAAAAAACTTCAACTCTTTCGTCCTAATTTCATTTTTTTTTGCATTTTCGTGGGTGCAGCACGATCTCGAAAATGAGCAGAATTTCGCCAGAGCTCGTGTTATTGTCTGATACCTTTGTGTGTATACGCACGATGACCCTTGAATTCTCGAGTTTCTCTCGCATCGCTGATTCTTTTATCACTCTCTTCTTCTTTCCTTGTCTTCTCGCTCGCTTTTTCGTTAAAAAGCTGTTTTTGCTTTTTAATTACCACCAAGTCTGGCCGCTCCTTCCATTTGTGTTTTTTTTCTCCCTCCCTCTCTCTCTGTCTTTCTCTCCATCTCTCGCTTTGTCCTCCTTCTCTCTTTCGTTGGTCCCGGTCACGAAACGATACCGCAAACTGGCGAGTTCATTGCTATCCATTTTGGAACGCGGGACAGAATCTATTTTCGGAATACGGCCTTTGTTGTTTTGTGCAAATGGAAGAGAGAAGGGGAAACGTCACGATCGAGCAGAGGTTGATTTTTATTTTCGTTCAATTTATTTTTCATTATCAATTCTTCCTGATCTCTCAATTTCTTCGAATGAGACTATTTTACGATATTGAATCCCGAACCCCCTCAACTCTTTGCTGATCACAGGGCGACCTGAATGTCGTCATTCTCGTTCAAGGTCTTACTGTTTTCATAATTGTGTCTTTTTATCCTGATGTGAAATAAAAAATCAAGTGCGTCTTGTTCTGATCGAAAGAAAACTGTTCAGCCACCGTCAAAATATTCAGTGAAAAAAATCGTCCATTCGTTGAAATAACAAACAAAATGCTCGATCACAAGGTAAACGACCTTCGAGTCGATCAAACAGATGTCGAAGCACAAAAAATACGCCCGAACAACAACTTCGCACGGAAAAAACATGCACGATCGAAATTTTTTCCTGAGCAGTATCGAAATTTTTTTTTTTTTCATTCTCTTTGATCTAGTCGACGATGCTGGAGGTAGCATTCCAAGCAATCATTCCTATTGAGAATGGTATCTCAGGCAACGTGACGAATCTACGCAGTGCTCGTATACGAACGCACTCGATGTTTGCGCATCCGCGAATTTATCTTTGTTTATACATTATGTTATTATAATTTGCGATAAGGCTAGAAAGAGAAAGAAAAGAGCGAGAGAAAAAACGAGAGATAGAAACTCGTCATGCGGAGAGATTAGCCCTGAAGATATTGAAAATGGCGAAACTGTCCTACTTGAGTGTCCTTAACTTAAAAACAATCCGAAAAATGAGACGCACAGAAATAACATGAAATTTAGATAATTCTCCGGAGCACGAAATTTTCACGTTTGGGAGAAATAGCAAAACTTCAACTGACTATACTTCGGAAAGTATCCTCTGTAGAGAAAAGTGTTTCCAATGAAAGTTGTAGATAATATGATTTTCTGCGGTAAAGGTTCTTATCCTATTTGTCGTACGAAGCACCGTTTACGAGATATTTGGATAAACGTGTTTTTAACGTGCCTGCGAGGGAAACCCCTTAAAATATTCCAATCGTGAAATCTATTGTAACGACCTTTTTTTTGCATAGCAAACCTACCTACCCATCTTTCCGGGACTGAAGAGAAATTTGTATTTTTTTGTTTCGTTCCCGAAATGTTTCTTTTGTCGCTTTTCTCCGATTCTCGTCGTTGCAACCTTGAACATTGAAATTGTCGGATTTAAATAGTCTTCCGTCGTTTCCCCGCGTGAAGCCGTCTCCTCCCAAGCCCCTTTCTTTCTCTTACTCCTTTTGGAAAGACTCGTCGGCAGTTGTGTCGTTCGAGGGAATTCCGTCTCTAAGATAAACAGTAAAGTACGTTGAATCGGCGTTTCTCGGGTCATTATTCGGGGTGTTGAGCGCGCCCCCTACTTCACACGCTTTTATTCCCCACTCCAGATGCTACTCTTCATCTTTCTCCACCACCGTCCTGCCTAACCACAAACTCTCCTTCTCAACATTTCTCCCACTCCTCGCTTCTCCTACTTCCGCGTTTTCCTTCAACGTTTCCAGCGCCCTCTGTCCTCCCCACCATCCGCTCTCCACAATTCGTCATCCGTCCCTCTTCTCTCGCTCGCTCTCTCTCTCTCTCTCTCTCTCTTTCGCGCTTTCTGAAGCCACAACGACGACCTCGTGACGAGTCTCTTTTCGCGTTGCGCGGCTTCGTCCTTTGTACAACCTTGCGCACACACCGCAATATTCCAATGAAAGACTGCAACACGCGCGCGTCACCAGCCAAGATTGCAACGGGCGGGTCGCAGCCTGATCATCAAGTGCAATCAAAACGTCATCGTTTGTTTCTAATCTTCTAATCTCTCTCTTTCTCTCTCTCTGCATCTTATTCTTCATTCATCTTTGTTCTCCGTTTCTATTCTTTTGTAAAAGCTCTCACGATTCTTTCTTCTCATTCTTCACTCGTCTTTTGTCTTTTGGTTCCTTCTCTCATTGTCGCCTCTTTGAAAATTTAAATTTTCTAATCTTTTTCCCTCCCTCGTCTCATCACTCGTCGTCAACTCATTCCACTCTGCATTTTCTCGTAGTATTTCTCTTTTCTCTTACATTACAGCGACCTTCCGGTTTATCTTTATCTTCACGCCTCTCCATCCTTCTTTCCTCATTTTCGTTTTCTACTACACTGCCATTTTTTCTTTTTCTTATTCTGGCATTATTGCCCTGCGAATTATTTTCTTCCATTTTCCTCTTCGTGTTTTATCGCTTCGTAAAATATTTGCTCTTCGTTTTTTATGTCAGAGATTATCGTCTTTAATGAATGACAGAAATTATACGCCATTCGATTCGTTTTCGTCTCATTCAACACACGCTTTTTTTTCCAGCTTTTTCTCGTGCTTTTTTGTACAATATTGCACGATGACCAATTGAGAAATGAGAAGATTTTTATCTTCTTTTTATGGCATTCCAGTCTTCCGAATCCGATGTGGTTTTTTTCGTTACGATTGTTCGAAAAATATGGAAAGGGGAATTGTGAGTTATCAAAGTTTTTATATTCCCGAGATGTTTATTTCGTCAGGATTATTCATTAAAAGTATGGACACGGAAAAAGTTTTATTGTCCCTTTATGAGCAGCTTTTAGAAGTCTTTTACAGCCGTTACGACAAGAAAAATGGGGCAAAAATTTTGAACAATTGACCGACGCAGCAATTAATTTGGATCCGACGCGTGAACCAGTCAACCGTCGTATAAATACTCGTAAATATTTTAAGCGGTATATATCGAAGGATGGGATCAATGAGGAATAAATAATGGAGGGAGCAATTGAGTGAAGAATAACGTGTTCGAACCCTGAAAAGTTTCTGGAGACTTTCCAACTTTTTTGCGTTTCCGCGTTTTAAACTCCCAGACGTGTTTATACAACGCGTCAACAGACGACCTGTCGTGCTCGTAACTTTTGTCTGCACGAATATTCGTCTTCGTATTTACACCGAAAACCTAATGGTCCTCTGGGCGGTGCGAATTTTATTTTTGGGTAAATTAAAAAATGTCGGGAGGTTTTTCAAAGTGAAAAAAAAATGATATGAGGAAAAAAATTCCAAGAACAACGGGAAAAAGTTGAAAAATTCGGACCCCGAGATGTGTATTTCAATTTTTAGTTTGGGCAGATGAGAATTCTCGGCACTTGACGATCCCTGACGAAAGTGTTGAACCGAAAAACTTTCTGGCACCTCGTGTTTATTTTCAATCTCCACGCCATTCATAATCCAGAAAAATGGCGTCACACAAACATTGGTCAAATTCCGTAAAGGGTCGTTCCAAAGAGCAGGTGGATGTCTCCCTCTCCTTCCCCCTTCTCGCTCGCCCCGACCGATCGCCCTTTCCTTCGCGAGTCCTTCGTTAGAAACTTGTTTGTGTCAGTCACCCCAGCCCGGCTGGGAACTGGCTCGGGATTGACCGAGAAAAGGCCACAGACCCTGGCGAGAGGTCTACGTCACAGCGTCAAAGACCCTTCGCAATGGAGGGATAAAAGCCCGCTATGTTTGTACTAAATTCACGGGGCTCCTCCCCCCGTTCGCCCCCGCTCACTCTCCCCCTCTTTCGAACCGATCTCGAGTTACAGGACGATGAGAAATTTTTTTAATTCCATTTTGTCGTTCTTGCTCGAAATGAGACGTCAGCGTAGAATTCGAGAACTCGAGATTTTCTTTCGGGCACATGAGACGCGTTGACAAAAAAAACATTGTCTGGATCGAATATTTCTTGCATGTCGGAAAATAGAAGAACTTGCTACCCGCGAGTGTGAAGTCGTTGTTTCTCTCCTTCTATGTCAGATTTCCGGGAACGATTTCGACGAGAATTCACAATGATCCGGGTATTAAAAAAAAGGAAAAAGATTTTATTCGCCCACAATCGCGCGAACTCGTATTAAACGAACAGCACGAACGTTCTTTCCCATCAACGGCGGAACGAGTTGCAACTATCATTACATTATACAAGCCCCGTGGACGCGACTCGTACAATTCACGTTCTCTCGCTCCTTTTTTCAAGGAGATTCGTTCACCAATGTGAGAGAAAATGATAATTCATTGTCTCGCGACGCGAGGAGCCGTCCCTGGCCACGCACGTATATATCCCTCGTTTGCAAACTCGCCATGTAACACTATTGTTGCGAGATAACTCGTTATGGCTTCTACCTTGCCGTTAACATATCAGCTTAAGCCTTCTCGAGCAACCGACACAAAAGTTATTTACAAAACGTTGGAAATCGATGTATCAAACGTTTCAATGCCAGTTTTTATCTCCCCGAATTCGAAATATCGATTTTCTCAATACGAATATGTTCGGTTATTTTATCAAAATTCTTGAGAAAAGAAAATTCTTTTTTCTCTTCGCCGTTGACATCAACGGCGCGTCAAATGACATTCATTGAAAAAAGGAATCTGTCCTCGATTTCCCGTGGTCGTGTGTGTTTAATTTTTAATGGAGCTTCGGCTCGGAACGATTTTTCAAAAGTTAAAAAAAAAAAACAACAATATTCTGTGTAAGTTAACGAGGAAATAAACGGATTCCCTCGGGATGACGAATCGTCGTATAACGGTCGTCTCGTAGATCATAATCCACGACGCTCGGTAGTGTGGCATTAACATATAAATACATGTGCCACTCGTGGCAAAAAATGGTGGCAGGGACACAATGAGACACGCAAAGAAAAGGCACTACACGCTGTTCGAGTTTTCGAAGGAAGCTTCGTACAGTCCTTTTGCTCGTATTATTCTCACCGCGACGGGTTCTTCGTTTATGAAACAAAAAACGATAATTCATTACGCGAACGACACATTTTCCGGGCTTCTGAGCAGTTCGAGTCTAATACGAAGAAATGAAAAAGAGAATCGAGTTCGTGGAAACGCGACGTTTTCGTATTAATCTTTGGAAGTTTCGAGGCCTACAATTTCTCTGTTTATTTCGATATTACCGTGCACTTCGGTCTCATGTTATCGCGGAACCCTCGTGAAATCATTATTTTTCAGTTTTATTTTTATCGTGGGTCACGTAGTCCCAAACTCCTTCAGGATCATGGGTTAATTTCTCTGAAAACGTGTATCAAATGTCGATTGCCCTCTAAACAGCTGTCAATGTCGAAAGTGCGTTTCTATTACGAAAACTATATTTTTGGGGCAAGGTATTTGGTTTTCTTTTTTCTATATCAATGAATCGGGTGATCTAAATAAAATAATTACTTCGAAATGTCTCAGCAGCTTAAACTTTTGACACATCGTCTTACGTTTGTATTTTCGTTCGATTTGTTGCCAATCGTTGGCTGCAACAGCGCTCAAAACTTTAGTGACCAATCATTAGGCACGATGACTGGCAAGACTGACGACGCGAGAGAGACACACGCGAGTTTCGTGAGAGTTACATTATGGGAACATGGAACATTAGAAATCATAAGCATCCACGTTTATACCGCCCATACGAGAATATTCGCTTGACGCTCTATTTCGCACACTCGAAATTAAAGCTATAAACTGCTGGTAATTCCGAACTCTCTATGACGACGTCGACAGCAGAGTAACTCGTATTCGCCTACTCTTGTTCGTTTTATCTTCCAATACGACGAATACGACCACGCTCCCATATGTTCTTCCAACCTCTTTTTACTCTCTCTCTCTCTCTCTCCCCCCCTCTCTCACACATACTGTTATCTTCTTTCTCAAACCATGTGACTGAGCAGAATACACAAAAAGCTTCGATAGCTTCGAGAGTGGGGGAAACAAAAGCGTGACTCGAGTCCTAGCGACACTAGCGACATCCAGTCCCCCGGCAGCCATTTTTGTTGGGAAACCCGCGAAATTCAAACGTCAAGTTCGAACATTGATATTATCGGTTATTGTCGATGAATAAACTGTCGCAGTTGGATCGCGAAAATTTTGCAAGATAGCGATGGCAAGATTAGCGATTGAATCCATGACGTAAATGAAAAAAAAAAATGTATTCCCACATTAATTGAAATAACGAGGAATAACTTCGGAACTCAATTATTTTGTTTTTCAAGAATGAATGCCACGTTTTCAAACTCGTTTCTACTTTCATCACGAAAATTTGTCCGGACACTTTGTCCTGTTATTGCGATTTTTTCCTCCGAAGTAAAAGCGTTTGAATTTTCGGCGGGAAATGTAGGAGAATGCGTCGTCGCGATGCGTATCAGCCATATTGTAGAATAGAGGCCTCGACGAGGAACAGTGGCACTGCCTTGCCGTTCGGGAGCGACGAAGGTGGTGGTTGTGTGGTGGTGGTGCTCAGTGTTGTTTCCTCGATCTATCGCGCATCGTGAAAACATTGGGCTCGCTACTAGAGCTCTCCCGTTCGGTTATATCTCTTTCTCAGGGCTCGTGTTCCTCTACCGCTGGTGTACTTACTTGACAGAGAGATCGACGTAGCGAGAGGAAGAGAGAGCGAGAGAGGGAGAAAGCGAGACAGAAAAGAGAGTGGGTTAGAGGGAGAGAGAGGCTCCCTTCGGACCACCAGGAGAGAAGTGTAATATTGAACGCCCGAGAGCGGAGAGGACGGTGGGTCGTGTGTGGTGCGTGGCTGTTCGCGGGCGGTGCGGTTGTAAGATACAGCCAGAAAAGAAGAAAGGGAAAGACGGAAAGAAAGGAGAAGGAGAAAGAGAAAGAAGGAGAGTACGATAGATAGAGAGAGAGAGGAGGGAAATCGTGAGATCTGTGCGTCGACGATACACGCACGCACGCTTTAAATTCATCATCAAAGCTCTCTGTCTCTCTTACCAAACCCTATCCATACTTTTGTCTCCCAATCACCTTCGTACTCCTTCCTAAAACGCTCGCAACGAAACGAACAAGCAAAGACGCAAAACTCTGGATTACTAGACAAATAAAATAATCGTGCATCCATGTATATGTGCTCGAGTGATTGCGTTTACGTGTTGTGTGTCCAATAGTGAGCGTACGATAGACAGAGACAGAGAGAGGGAGACGAAGTAACTCCGACTGATACCGAGCTTCGTCCTCCTTATTTCGTCATTTCTTTTTTTTCTCTCTCTCTTTGTTTTTTCTTCTTCTTGAAACGGTATTAAATAAAAAAGAAACGCGAATATATATAAAAAAAAGTGGCGTGTACGTGCGCGTGTGTGTGTGTGTGTGTGTCATATTTGACGGAGGGTGGACGTGAGTCGAACCTCGAGCCAAGCTGGCCCGTTTCAACGCGAGTTGAAGTGAACTCTCGAGGCCGCGTACATAGTGAGTTCTCGGGATTACCCCCAGGCTAAAACAGAGAACCCGACCGAATGCGATTCGTTTGACGTCACTAGTGAGAATAGTTGCGAGGAAATAAGAAAAATAATACAATTCTCGGTCACGCGGAAGTGTCAAAAACTCGCGAGTGATTAAACTCGTGGACATTTCTTGTTTTTTTTTGTCCTCTGTCTCTCCTTCGGGGAAAAACACGCCGCGTACGGCATTTCCCGTTATTCCAAGTGCCACTTCGACTCACAACCTCTCTCCACCATACCCCTAACTTTTATTACGCCCTCCAACTCATTTTTTTCTATCGCTTCGATACCATACAACCCTAAATAAAGATTTTCAACTCACCGAATGAAGAAATAACACACGGGGGAACGGGACACTTAAATATATATATCAACCGAGCGCCACCGCTGCCGCGCAACCTCGGGGCCCCTATACACTTCTTAAATGCCTTTGAGACACTCTTACTACTCCATGTTGTGCATCGGTTGTTGCAACACGATTGCGTGCTCGAAAGTGAGTGTGTGGCCTCATCTAACTCTCACAAAACCCATATATCCGTCGTTAATTCTACAAAAAAAAATTTCGACTGTTTTTTTCCGTAAAATGGCATCATTATTTTTGTTATCATCATTTTTATTTTATCACTTTCCTGATTTCGTCAAATTTTTCATCAGTTAACGAATCGCTGGAGCTACACTTGTCAATTTTTATGTAAACAAATTTTATCCTTCTACAAATCAACTTTTACTCTGCTCTTGTGATTTGACACTTTGCAAACGCTGGGAGAATTACATTTGCCATTATGCAAGTTCGCTCATTTGGCAATCGTGCAAAGTTTTTTGACAGATGTCGTTCGTTGGGTGCGATCGTAAACACAATAAGATTTTGTTCATTTCCTTCGATGCAAGATGCTAATATCCTCCGAGTAATACTCACAAATATAAGATTCCATATTATCCTGGAAAATTCTTTTCGGAATCGTCATAATTTAAACTTCCTCAGATATTTTTCTACCCAAATAGTAATCAAAACACTTTTATACAGCGCAAAGTATTTGGTTTTTATTTTTGAGAACTTCCGCGTGTCGATTCCACTCAGTTTTGACACTATTTCCATTTTTTTGGGTTGCAAGTCTCTGGCGATTTGTCCGCTACATCTCCGCTTTTAATTATCACCAATTATTGATGTTGTTTGACGATTTCTAGAGTCCTAGAGCTTCTGTATGTTGTGCAATAGTCTGTCCACGATAAATAATCTTGTGAATCAATTTTGACTGCTTTTTCTTTCATTTTTGCTACCGTTTATAACGAATTCCATTAGCAAACCATTGCACAATAGTTTGTGGGCAAATATTGTAGGAATAAGATGCGAAAGATTGAAACGGCTTGGGGAATTAAAATTTATTATTGTGTGCTTGCAGGTGAATCGGTGGTGACGGCTAGTTGCGGAGGAGCGATTGGCGAGAGGGCTGCTATTGGTGACTGCTAAAGAAAGCAGTGAACACAAAAAGGAAAAAGAAGTAACCGCATAGGATAATAAAATATAGAGCATAAAATTAACTAGAAAATCAATTCGGGAAGAAAAGGTGTGACAAAGGTCCTGTTACTTTGAAGAGCTGAAGGAAGAAGCTGAAGATACAGGAACGAAGAATAGTTAAAGTTAAATCGTCAAAATGGAACGTGAATCTAACCCCATGCAAGCTTTGTGCCGGAGCGGCTGCGGATTTTACGGATCACCAGCTACGGATGGACTTTGCTCCCTCTGCTACAAAGAAAACCTTAAGAAGAAACAACAACCTCCTGTCTCCGCGCCGAGCGTCGCGTCCAGCCAAACCGTCTCCGGTAATGCTGCCACCTTGCAAAACACCGCATTCAGCAGTCCCGCATCTACAGGCACAACTGCACAGCCCACCATTCCCACCATCCCTCAACCAACGACAGATTTGCCTAGTCCAAAAGAGGTGAGCAATATTTCCTTTTTTATTAACCCTTCGAGTAGTAAGTTTGGGGTCTGGGAGACCCTCGACAAAGTTCTAACCCAAATTCCACACGCGCAAGCCTTTTCTTCGTTTCAACTGCCAAACATCTCAAGTCTACCACAAAAAGCAAGCGAAGAATCATGAAAATTGCTAAATCATTCTTGTTGAATTTTTCACCGGCCGTGAAACTGACAAAGATTTTGTTTAGTGGCCCCTAGAACCATGAGTTTATATCGACTTGAAAAATTGGTAACAGCCTTGTGTCAATCATCCAATAAAATTTCTCAGCCCAAATTTATGAGTAAAACTTGAAGTTAAGAAAAAATATTGATTGTCGTCCGATTACACAAATTTCAATGCCATGAATCCCATTGTGCTGAACGTAAATGATGTAAAAACATAAAACACGGTGTATTCTTTAGCCGGGGTCACGAGATGTTGAAAAGATTTTTTCTTCGATTAGTCACGAAACAAAATTGATTGACATTTTTGCTACGACCTCGTGCTAAATCGAAAAAGTTTTGTTTGACAAGATGATAGAATTTGAAAAAAGTCTCGGAATGTTCTTGAACGTTCGATCTCTTTTCGATATGCGTCGACTACGAATTACGTTCACTCACATGCTCGTGTACGAGCTCCGAAAAACTTGTCAGAAATCAAACGAATAACTGTGGAATTCGAGGGATCCACGTTGCCATGGATTCTGACTCGAAACACCCGTTTTTTTTTATAAATTCTAGTGGATTATGGCCTCGGGCCATGGCTCAACGTTCAACGATGATCCCCAACACAAAGCAGTAATCATTATTTAAACTTACCTCATCAAACTCACTCTCGAAATTTGAAAAACTTTATCTGCTTTTGTAATCGATTAATTACCACGGAATTTCTCTAATTTGACGTTTGCTAGTTAGGCTCAGAAAATCTTTTGACAGTTCACGTGGAACATTATTTCTTACGAGTATCTTCGATGATATTCTTTAATAATTTTTATCACCTCGACGACTTACTTAATTTGTTTTTACTTTTCAAATACGCATCAGCACCAGATTGCATAATTCTATCGATTGCTTTCGAGAACAACGTATCAATCGATTCGTCGGACCATTTTATTTCGAGAAATAATATTTAACCCCCTCCTCAAGTCTCTCTGTTGTTGACCTTTTCTCGTCGATTAATTCGCACAAACGAATCTATCCGAACCGAGAATACTCAGGTCCGCGATACAATTGATTTGTTTATTTTTCTCTCTGCTCTCAAGTTTTTTGTATTACACTTTTTATTGCTGGAAGATGAATAATATTTTTCAGGTTTTTCCTGGTCAGTTTTTTGCCAATTTGCAGGGATCGATGTTTTTCTTCCTCTTGAAACATAAAATTTCCGGCATTTTGAGCAATCGCGAAGGAAAGGAAATCCATGTTCCGTGTGATCAGCATTACCGTCGCACTTTTCAATGTTTTTGATGGAATGAAATAACGTGAAATTATTTTGATAACAGGTAAGCAGGGACGATCAAGAGGGCGAAGTTGGAGTGAGTGGAGGAGCGGCCGAGGGTTCGGTGAGCAGTGGGGATGCCGACGACTGCTTTGATGGTAAAGAGACTGACAAGGAATCCAAAAAGAAGAAAAATCGTTGTGCTGTTTGTCGCAAGAAAGTCGGACTAACAGGCGAGTATTTTACTTCCCCAAATTCAATCCAAACAGTAAATAATATTGGGAGAAAGCATAGATACGATAAAAACGAAAGACACGCTAGAATAATTGAAAAAGAAATGAAATTTCAAGTAAAAAAAATAATTAATTGATAATTTTTGTGTTTCCTTCATTATGGCCACAGGTTTCGAATGCCGTTGCGGAGGACTTTTCTGCTCGATGCACCGATACAGTGACAAGCACGACTGCAAGTTCGATTACAGAGAAATGGGCGCCCAAGAGATCCGGCGCAACAATCCAGTTGTTGTTGGTGAAAAAGTGCAAAAAATTTGAACTATCTAGTGTGTAGTCGTTGGGAAAATGGTTATATAACTATATAAACAAAAACAAAATATTACGAAAACAAAAAAAAGTAAAAAAGTAAGAAAGAAGAATGCATGAGAGTGAGAGAATGCGTTTACGAAAACGATAGAATGAAAAGGGAAAAACGATGGTCCGACAAGGAGCGAGACGAGGTATGGAGGGGCGGGGGGGGGGGGGGGGGGGGGGGGGGGGGGGGAGAAAAAAAAGAAAAAAAAAAAAAAAAAAAAAAAAAAAAAAAAAAAAAACAATACAAGATCGAGGCGCAAGGGGATCCGTCAAACGCATGAGAACCTGCAAAGTTGAAT